>OU015742.1:125452704-125494454 GCA_907169655.1 Acomys percivali
ACACACACACACACACACACACACACACACACACACACACACACACACACAGTGTATGGAAGTGCTCCTGACAACATCGTTCAGAGTCAAAACATTGGGGCAACTCCAATGTCACTAATCGGTCAATGAGAAAATATGATGAGGTGTATCTGCATGTGGACTAGAACCTCCTTACAAAAAGGAATTAGAACATTGATCACATGAATTGCCCTTGAAAACATTAAGCTTCATGACAAAGGTCAGTCTCAAAGGGCACATGCTCTATATCATTGATGTAAGAAGTGTCCAGCACATGCAAGTCCACAGGAATTAGTATTTTCCTAGGACTGGTGCCTGGGAGAAGAAAACCTAATGGGTACATGACTTCTTCCTGGCAATTCTCCAGCTGTACTTCAACCATCAAGTCATTTGTTTAAAGTAATGAAATTCATAGCATGCAACTTATAACTTAATAAAGCAGAAGCTTTAAAATAAAAAAGTGCATTCTGGGAGAGGACGACAGAAAAGTCAGACTGAGATGCCAGAGTGGCTGAGTACCTGCTCCTAAGGTCCACTACACTCAGTCACCCTCCTGCCATAGCCAAGCCGGGTAGCTTTGCATTGACTATGATGTCAGCTCCTTCCTGCAGCCCAGTTCTTGCCCATTTTCAGATCCTTGTTCTCCTAACTATGACAGACCTGATTTACAGGCAATTAATGTCCTGTCTGGTTAAATCATGTATCATTGGATTCCCCTGGATGCCATTGGTGTCAGATACAGGTACTAAGAGCGATTTCAGGAAATGGGTGTGGGGAAAGAGCAGAAACCAGGAATTTCTATTGTAGACTGTTGCTGTTAGGTGATGGATGGTCTAATAGCAAGAGAGGACTCAGTTGAGCCTGTGCAGAACTAGTCTTATGGTTATGAGAAAAAAAACAGCTGAGTTTGAGAAGCCTTTTCTCTGGTTCTAGGGCTGGGCAATGTGGGAAGACAGCCTCACATTCCTGCCGAGAGCTATTGCTACAATCATACCTTCCCTGTGACGACTGACTGACTGAACCTTAAACTGCGAGCCAACATAACACGTTTCTCTCTTGAGGTGTTTGCTATCAGGTAGTTAACTAGTAATCATCCTACACATAATAGAACCACGTGCTGTGATTATCTGCTGTGACACAGATGTCACAGCCATCAGGTAGGAGGAAGGACCTTCATGGCCTTGGTCACATAAAGAGCAGGAGTTCCCAGTCCTCCTAGGCTGCCTAATCACTGTCATTCATTCCAGTCAGAGCCACTTCTGAACAGAACATGAGGTTAACCCTGTAAATACTTTGGTGAGGGGGTGGATTGGGCACCAGAGATTTATAATGGGCAGAGTGGAAGAAACGCAGAGAGGTATACCTACAAGGCTAGACAATCTAGAACCTAGCAAACTAATCCTGGTAAGGGTAGCTCACCACACCCTGAATTTATGTCAATGTCAGGTCTCTTCCATGAAAGTTAGGGCATCGGGTAGGGGAACCTAAGACCCCAGAGCTAGAGTGTGGATGTGGAAGAAAACACATCAAATTCACCGCTATAAGACTGTGTTGCTATCCATCCAACAAGGAACTCCTGACTAGATTAAAAATTCTGAGGAACTTCTCTGAGAGGAGCTTCTTTACAAGGAAGCCTCGTTATGTCAATGCCCCCAGCATGTGCTATCAGTGAACCTGTAGCAGCATCCAATGTTGATGATGTGCTCCAGGGTGATATTCTACAAGTATGAACCAGGGAAGATCTTCAGAGCCCCTTATGGGCAAGCCCTTGCTCACTTCCCAGGGTTTAAGCAATCACACCAAAACATACTGGTACCTTCTGAGGACTTTGCCTACCACAAGCAAAGACTGTTCCCAGCCTGAAGGCAAGATTCTGCCTGCAGCTCAGCCACGGTGCTTGCTCATATGTTATTCATGGCTACCTTCACAGTGCACAGTAGAGTGGAGGACTCCTGACATAGACCACACAGCCTAGAAAGTCTAACGTGTTTACTGTCTGAACCTTTACAGAAGACTAGCCAGACCTTGGCATGCATCAAGAGGAGAATATAATTTTATATCAAGCTATGTTTGTGCCATAGCTGCCATAATAAAAACTCTGGCTTCAGAGTGCTATCTGGAGGAGTAGAAAGTCCTGTTTGGTGAGTTCTGGGCATAAATGAAATCATCTAAAACCTTGGAACAATTTGAAAGCTTTATAGCTTTGATTCTGAAGGCCTATTCTACCTGCAGAAAGATTGAGTGGTATAGACTTTGGGTCTGATTAATTTTGGAGGGCATTGTTTTCATTAACATGAAAGGATTAATTTATAATAAAGTTTATAAAATTGCAAATATTTAGGTAGAATTAAACATTTAGAGCAGATATCCCCCCCAGCAGTGGACAAAGAGACACTTTGCTGTTGGTCTTGGTCTTGTATCAGCCAGGGGCAGATAGCAGGCCTTTGTTCATCCTAGCTTGATGCTTAGCTTCATGGCCAAAACTTTCTTATGCCTAGGACTTATGAAAATCAAATACAGCAGCACAGCACAGAAGGAAGAACGCAGAGACCTGCCCTCCAGCACTTGGCACAGACAGGCCATAGATACCTGTTTGCCACCACGCTATGCGGCACAGATGGAGGGTGTCACCTAGGGGTCCACCAGCCATGTGCCCAGCCTGCAGCAGGAGCCACCACAATGTGCAAGTATGTGGTGGTCAGATGGGACAGAAAGAGAAGTGGAGTGGCTTGAACATTATGAAGAGAGATGGAACTGGAGGCTTATGGGTAGAGAGAAGTAGCCTATTGTGGGGGGTGTCCAGCCCTGCCATGTAGGGTCATGGTGAAGTCCCAGCCTGAGCTACCACTGAGGGCCATATCTGAGTCTGTGGCTATACAGCAGCAGGGGTCAGTGTCAATGTCCATAGTGGTCCATATCACCACTAGAGAACATGGACATTTCCCTGTCCGGGCAGCCACTGGAGATTATAAAAGTACAGAACCTGGACATAACTGGTCCCACCTCTCACTGGATGTGTTGCTCTGGAGAGGTGGCTCCATCTCTCACCTGTGGCAGCACTTGGGAAAGCAGGCCCTATACATCACCCAGGCAGCACTATGGAGCTGGCCCTAGTGGCAGGTGTATGGGTGAACTGGCCTTGAAGAAGTGAATGTGGGAGAGTTGACCTTGACACTCATTGGCCATGGGGTGACACAGGCCCAGGGGTGATCCTACCTCTAGGAATGCTGCCCAGAGGGACAGGAGCTCGGTAGAGCTATCCCTGCCCTTCACCAACAGCAACACTCAGGAGAAATGGCTCTCCTCCTCACCTGGACAGCACAGCAGAGCTGACCCTGGTGGCAGGGGCACAGGTGATGCAGCCCTAAGGGTGAAAGACAGGAGAGGTGGCCTCACCACTTGTCTGCTGTGAGTTGGCATGGGTTCAGGTGTGACGTCCTTCTACCCTCAACCCTCACCACCTGTGGCAGTTGAGAGAACTACCCTTGGGATCATGAAAACTGGTGAGCTGTCTCTGCCCTTCACTGCCTGCAGCACTCAGGAGAGCAGGCCTTGCACTTTGTCTGGGCAGCACAGTAGGGCTGGCTCTGATGGAGGGGTGCAGCCCCAAGGGTGAGAACACAGGAGAGCTGACTCCACCACTCATCTGGTGTGAGGTGGCATGGATGTAGGGGTGATGCCCTCCCCTCCCTCGCCACCTGCAGTAACTGGGAGAGTTGGCCCTGCACCTTGTCTGAGCAGCATAGGACAGCTGGCCCTCATGGAACGAGTGCAGGTGAGCCAGATCCCAAGGGTGTTAGAGAGCTCCTCACAGGCTTCAGCACTTGGCAGAATGGGCACCACACCTTAACTGGGTGGCGCAATGAAACTAGCTCTTGGGGCATGGGTATAGGAGAACCAGCCCTGAGGGCAGGAGAGCAGGAGAGCTGACCATGCCTCTTGCCTATGGCAGTATTGAATGCCCTAACCAGGAGCAGTGCTGGAGCATTCACCCTGGTGCTAAAGATAAGAGAGCTGACTAGCTCAGCTACCACCCAGGGCCATATCTAGACCTCTGAATTGGCCCACCTCTAAACCTATATCATCTGCAAATGATTTGGACATGTAAAAGGACCAGTCCTGCTGTTCCATAGCTACAGAATCTCCATGACTCAGTGCAACAATGGAAAGCCAGAAGGAGTCCTGATGAGGATCCAATATTGATGGTGTCACAGAAACCAGAGATAAGTAACCACACCAATGACTCATTGCAATGAATATTCACAAGTGACAATGTGTGGACAGAGGGATATACTGTGGGACACTATGTTTTGTTTGCTGTTTTTGTTGTTGTTGATGTTGTTATGTTTTGGGGGTAGTTACAAGGGCAATAGGTGGATTAAGTATACGGGAAGATGAGCAGGACTGGAGTACATGATGTGAAACTCACGAGTCAATAAAAAGTTTTAAATAAAAAAATTTAGAGTAGACAATATCATTGCAAATAAGTATCTTCACAGTTTCCCCTCCCAAGGCATCAGAAAAGAAACACCTTGTACCTGTCCCCTCTGTGCCTCTCTTTACTTCACTTTTGGAAAGAAAATCAGACCCTTTAGTAACTAACCTCTAAAATCCCCTGCTGTAGTTTGTATGTCTAACATCTGGAACAGAATGGCCGCTTCTGCAAGAATCAGGAAACTTGTATCTCCTTCCCTAGAGGAGTGCAGGGGTGCACTCTGCAGCAGTGGTGGGGATGGGCAGCAAATTAGAGCCTTGATGTCAGAAGCTGTAGGTGGGGCGGGACCACAGGGTGGGACCATGGCATGGGGTCATGAGGCAGAGCCACTTGGAGCACTTCATCAGTAAAGTGAATCTTGAAGGCTCTGTGACTTTAGTTTCTACCTTTCAATGAACAACAGTAAGTAATGAGCTCCTAATTCAGGACACTTGCAGGAGCAGACTAATTTTACCCAAGTCTTCCTATTATAAGCAGAACCACATTTCTTCAGTTCAAGCTTCTCTGAATCAGTATGTGCTTGTCTGTCTGTCTGTCTTTCCTCCTTTCTTCTTTCCCTTGTTTTTCTGTAGTGCTAGAAATTGAACTATGTCTATCACATGTTCTATGCCACAGAACTCTATCCCAGGGCTCTTTTTTACTTTCCATGTTGAGATAGGGACTCACTAGGTTGCACAGTCTGGTTTTGAACTCAAGACTCTTCCCTTAAGCTCCCAATTACCCGGAATTAGGTCAGGGCCACAGAGCTTCACCTTTCTTTAAAATTATCGTCCATGAATCAGATCATTCCAATCTATAACATCTTGGAGGAGTTTTTGGCTGGCAAATGCTAATTATTTTGTGAATTTTTGCTTTTGCATAGGCTATTCAAAAGAAGAAAGAATTTTATCATTCTATTCTAAATGATAAAATAGAATTCATTCTACTTGGACATTACCACATGAATCTGTTCTAGACTTAAAGAAAAAAAAAAAAGATTGATTTCACTTAGTTTCTCCTACCCAAAGAGAAATACTAAAAGAAAATCTTGGACTTACATATTGACATTGTCCCCACAAATTCAGGGAGTCTAGAAGAAGAAAAAAGGATGAAGTCCTCTTCTTTATGACTAAAAGACAGGTCTGTGCCCCATCCATACCTTCTTCTTCTTGTTGACACTTGAGCATTCAGGATAGCTTTTCCTCAGCTTTCTTGACCCTTGGTTTTATTTTTCATGCTCTTTAACATGGGAGCCTTTTTCAGCTTGTCAGGCAAAAACAGAAATTGGGTCTTTCTGTCACGGTTTCACACCTGCTCCAGCTGTGCCACTTGCCAGCTCTGCCTGTGACTGACATTAGGCATCTGGCAGGACATGTTGTGCTTCCGTGACACGTCTCTCCAGCACTGGTCTCACACATTGCTGTGTGGCCCTCAACCTCCTGCAAGACTTTAATTGGCCCACCAACAGACATCCTGGCAGGAAGAGAATTTGACTAGGGCCTCATCCTCTTCTGTTCTGGAAAAAATGTTACCACAGTGAAGGCATGAAGCAAGCCCAGTGCACTCTTTTATAAATCGAAAACATGCTGAGATCTTACTGTTTGGTTTTTCTAACACCGTGTTTCATTATCTTAGAGTTAGTTCATTACCTGTCAGTGACCAGGTATAACATGTTAAAATGGCAAGACATCAACAGGAGGATGGAATCTTCCAGAAGGGGGATCCTAGTGAGATGAATTGCCCATCTTGGGTGGTGGTAGCACGCAAGCACGGTGGCGTTCTCAAAAGGTCTACATCATCTTTCAATAAGCAATAAAACAATGCTGCATACTACTTTCTATTTAACAAACCAATGATGCAGAGTTACTCATTTGGGGGACCTATGATTGTCAAGAGCCACAAACGGGCTAAGATTGGATCATGTTTCCAAGCTACCATGCTGGCCTATCACAGGTTCATGACTGTGGATGGAAGATGCCGAAGCCTGAAACAAACAACTGATTCAAACCATCTAAACCACATGAAGCCAACATGGTCTCCCTTATTGCTGGACACCAAAAAGTCTAGGCCTGAGTTTAATCATTAGGCCCCACATGGTGGAAACTAACTCCCAAAAGCTGTCCTTTGACCCTCACATGCACCCTTTATTATGTGCACCTTCATACATACACACAAACACACACATTCGCGCGTGAGCGTTCATGCAAGCATACACATGCACAGTAACTAAAGTACTAAAATGCTGAGATATGAATGCTTCCATAGCACACTGCTCCTTAATGTCTATTAACTGCATGCTTCAAAGATGGCTGCACTCTTGGCCTATGCCATATTTATCTAAGCTGCAGTCACTTCACACCTGCTTTGTTCTTCATCCTGCTTTTCCTTTAAGTGACCCTTTTTTTTTTTTGCTTACATCTTTAAAGTCAATTTCCCTAACCAATTGATTATATAAACAGAGTTTAAGTTCTCTCTGCGTCTATTGATTTCTCTTCTTCAATCTTCAACCCATTGATCACATCCCGCCAAAAAAAAAAAAAAAAAAAAAAAAAAAAAAAAAAAAAATGGAATAAACTAACTGGTATTACCTGCCATGTTCCACAGCCACTGGTGCTTGAAGAAGAAGAATGCTCATGTTCCTTTGTATTCTCCAAATAATGACAGCCTTGAGAGAAGCCTTGGATGGACACAACAATGTGCCTTCAGAAGCATTCCTACCTAACTCCTAGCCTGTGTCTGCGGAGTAGAAGCACAACCAGATAGGCAATTAAATGAAGTTAATTTTCTGTTTATACAGATAGAGTGTTTCAATTTGTGTGTAGCAAGCTCAGCCTATAGCCTTCCATCCAGCTTCTCCAGGTGCCAATCACACTGCACCATACCAGGGTCCTTGATCTATTAGCTTGGGGCTCACTGAGAAGTTGACGGATGTTATAGAATGGTGAGTATGTGTTCAAAAGGAAAACAGACATGGAGGGAGGGTACAGGGAGACGAGGAAGGGATGAGTTCTCATAAACTTAAAGCAGCTGCCCCCATCTGGGCACATTTAGGAGCATGAAGGAGAAGAAAAATAAATATTCTAAAATATGATCTCATCAGGCCAGTCAACATTCCAGTATGCATGGGGATGGGTACATGAGTCCCCAGCCAAGCTGAGCTGGTCGCTGCTGGAGCAGGAAGAGTAAGTTTTCTTTAAGGGTGTGGTCCCTGGTAAATCCATGAATCTCCAGGGGATGTCCTCACACCAAAACACATATGGACAGCACAAATTGGACTCTGTGGGTCATAAAAATGAGAAAATGTAAACTTTGGAGGGGTGAGAGCATCAGGGGCTCATCTGGGAGGGGTGGGGGCTTAGGACGGATATGGGAAGGATCAGGGCCTAAATTAGGAGATTAATGTGACCCAAATATATGGTATATATGTATGAAATTCTCAGAGAATTAATTTAAAATATATTAAAATGACCCCCTTAAGTTATTTGTATTCAAATACTTTCTTTGATTCTGTCACATCCTCTTCCAAAGTGCATTTCTCTGAATATTGGGTAGATACACAGAGGATGCCCATCAAAGTGGACTCTTAACTATCATATGCCTCACAGTCTAGGCATGGAGGGCTTTCTATAAAGGAGGTACAGCAAGCAACTTCCCAGAGAAGCCATTTCTGACCTCATTTTTCCATGAATCCCATTATCCTCCACAGAAATCAGAACTGTGTGGACCCACAAGGTCTTTCTTCATAAAGCAGTGGTTTCCAGCAAGAACTTCTGGGTTGATTCTGATTTCTCTGCATATTTCCATGGTGGTTCTTGTGAACTTGTTGGGATGTGAATGCCTGAGTCCTCTACAGTACTCAAGACACAATATTTTTTATTTCTTCATCTGTCCAAGAAACACTAACTAAATGTCTGGTACATGCCATTGAGTAGAGAATAAAAGATACATAATTTACATTCATAATTTACATTCTAGAAGAAAGTGAGCCAATGAAGAAATAGTATGAAAAATACATACGTAAGGTTAGCACTGATCACTGCTATTAAACAAATCAGAAAACAGAAAGAGAAGCAAGTACAGTGACTGGTGGTAGTAAGACAAGCTAGGTACCTCTTCTATAATGTATTTGTTTATTGTTCATATACAATATATGTAAATGTATTTGTATATGAAAATAAAGCATGATATGGCATACAATATATTCAATGTATTGCATATATTATGATGGCATATAGGAAATATATGAAATGCTTAATGATGTTGCCTGGGAGATAAACTACAAATATTACTGTGCCATACATTCTATATGAATTCAGCATGAAGTTACTGTGTTAGTCACTGCTCCTTCCACACACCCAGTGTGGCACCCTTCAGGGAAAGCTCCCAAATGCAGCTCTGACAAGATCACTGGATTGAACCTATTGGAATGTTCCACAGAGAGATAATGTCTCTCCTAGTCTGCTTTTCCGTTGCTATGACAAACACCATGACCAAAAGCAACTTCAAGAAGAAAGGATTTATTTGACTTACCCTTCAAGGTACCGGTCCATCATTGAGGAAGTTAGAGCTGGAACTCAAGACAGGGGCTTGAAGCAGGGACTGTGGAGGAACCACCACTTACTGGCTTGCTCTCTGGCTCAGTCTTATATAACTCAGGACCACCTGCTAAAGGATTAGCTCTACCCATAGTGAGCTGCAAACTCCTGTATTAATTAGCAGCCAAGAAAATGTTCCCAGGACATGCCCACATGCCAATATGGCAGAGACAATTCTTCAGCTGAGGTTCCCTCTTCTCAGGCATGTCAAGTTGACAGTCAAGATTAGTCATCATGACATTCCACACAGTAAGAGAAAATATGACCAAGCACTCCTCTCTAGCATTCCCAAATGGAGAAAGAAAACACACACACACACACACACACACACACACACACACACACACACACACAGGCATGCACACACATCCCAGTGTACAGACTACACAGTTATTTGGGGCACATGACCCCACCAAATGATTCGCCCTGTCTAACAAATTCTCAGATTCTCAAGGCTGTAAGGAGCCAAGAACACCAGCCCTCATGACGAAGTCTCCAGAGCAGTGGTTCTCAACACCTTTAATACAGTTCCTCATGCTGTGATGACCACAACTATAAAATTATTTTCATTGCTACTTCATAACTGCACTTTTGCTACTGTTGTGAACATAACATAAATCTCTCTGTTTTCCAAAGGTCTTGGGCAAACCCTGTGAAAGGATCCGTTGACGTCTAAGAAGTCTCGACCCACAGGTTGAGAAGCACTGCTCTAGCTGTTACTGAGCATGAGCTGACATTGTAATGATAAATTCTCAGCTAGACTTTCTTAATTTGAACAATCTAGTCCACCAAGTAATCAGCTCAAGACAGCTTTCTGTGAGGTCAGCCTGAATAATGTGTGTGTGTGTGTGTGTGTGTGTGTGTGTGTGTGTGTGTGTTTATTGTTGTTGTTTCTTCTTTTCTCAGACAGGATTTCTCTGGTTAGCCCTGGATCTCCTGAACCTTGTTCTGTAGACCAGGCTGGTCCCTAACTCAAAGATCCACCTGCCTCTGCCTCCTGAGTGCTGGGATCAAAGGTGTGTGCCACCACACCCAGCTCTGAATGTTTTTAGTATAATGTGTAATGACTGATGTGGAGTGATAAGGAGACTCTGAGGGGGTTGTAGCCTCCCTGATTCTCCAAGAGGTAATTGCCTTTACTGTTGCTGGGGTTCAAACAGCAAGATGGATTTAGGTCACATTCAGTCAATATGATTTCCCTGCTGTGGGCTCAGTCATTGCCACTGGGAGTTAGCATAGGTACTTCTCAGCAAGGGCTGCCCCTGGCATCTGAATGTACAAATAGAATATTCAAGCCTGTGCTTTATCCTGGTGACACACACCTGCCCCACTTACTCTGTTAACGTGTCACACTACATCTTCCCAGACTATAACCTGTCCTAGATGCTGCAGAAAACACTGGAATTAGGCACCTTGCCCTTACACTTTTGAAGATGAGGGAAGCAACATTTTCAAATGACCCATGGACACACAGCTTGCCTGTGGCCTGACTCTGTGCCTAACCCTGGCCAAGAACTCTCAGGAGTGACACTAGATTCCTAGGTGCAAAATGAAGGCCAGAAGCCCTTCTGGAGTTCATGTATTTGTCTATGTATGAACATGTTTGTGTGTGGGGTGGGTGCGTGTGTGCACACGCACATGTGCATATGTGTGCAAAGTATGTGTATGTGTGCATGTGTTTGTGCATGTGTGCATGTGTGTATATGTGTGTGTGCATGCATGTGTGTGCATGCGTGTGTGTCTCTGTGTGCATGTGTTTGTGTGTGTATAAGCAGACATCAACATTAGTATCTTCCTGAATGATTCTCCACCTTATTACTGACAGTCTCTTGCTGAGCGTGGGGCTTACTGCTTAGGTAGATTATCTGGCCAGTGAACCCCAGAGGTCCTCCTGTCTCTGCTCTCCAAGGCTGGAATGACCTGTAGGTGATGACTCACCCTGCTTTGTGTGGGCCCTGAGAAACTGAACTCAAGCTCTCATGCTTGTACAATAAGCTCTGTACCAACTGCCCCATTTCCTCTGCCATTTGGAGTTGTCTTTGTTGTGACATAATTTAGAAAACTAATAATGTTCTCCAGAAAATCCCATACATGCCTAATGTTTGGTTGCTACATTCTCCCTGGGTCTGGTCCCCTTTCCTAAAACACTTTTGGCCTATCCCCCAGCTGTGTTAGTGTTTCCTCTGCCAGGGCCCATATGACCATCCCTTCACTCCGGAAAGCCTTCCTCTATCCTCCCAAGACACCAAAGACTCACTGAGCGCTTGCAAATGCCTGCTTTTAATGCTTGTATCACTGGCCCAACTGTGATACTATCTTTCCATTTTTCATTCCGCCTTACCTGCCATACCATGATCTCCTTGAAAACTGAGATTGTATCTTATTTGCCTGAGTGTCTTTATTGCCTAGAAGGCATATAGTAAGCTCCATAACAAATGATTCTGATGAAATGGATGAAGCTAACATCTGTTCACCTGTCTATGAAGATATTTAATCTAGGAGCCAAATAAGATTAAATCATGAGTGATACTTAAAATAGCAGGAGGAAGAGAAATTCCGTGTGGTGATGCAATGTCCCTTGTCAGTTTGGCTTAGATGAGCTGGGAGATTTGTCCTGATGAGGCTCTATGATGCTGTGATTGCCATCATGGTACACAGTGGGAAGTCTTGTTCTGCAATGTCATGAGACTGGTTTCTCATCATGTCAATACAATGCCTTCACCTTATTGTTTTTCTGAGGCAGTCTGAGCATTTTATAAATAATTATCAGATCCTTTATGCCCCAGTGGCATTTTGAAATGAGGTAGTGTCTATACACTTCTGAAATTACCTACTGCAATCTTGTGATCTTTAATAGAAAATATTACATGCGCAAAATCATATAATGTATTATCCTGAATTGTTATTCAGAATATCTGTTGAGCAAGCATCCTGCCTTCGGAATGTGCAGCACAAATCTGAGAAAGTGAGGTTTTAGTGGCAGTTTCAGCATATGATTGACACCGCAGTCCCAAATCCCATCTTCCCTTAGGAACACAGTGGCACCCCAACAACTTCTGACTTAAACTCCACTACCTACTGTTCTTCTGTATGCCCCCCCCACACATAGTGTTTAATTCTGTATTCTCAACTGTTTATGCTATTTGGATTATTCTTATTTACCCTTTTAACTCAAAGTGAAGAAGGGTGTGTGTGTGTGTGTGTGTGTGTGTGTGTGTGTGTGTGTGTTCATAGTGTACAAGTACGTAAGTACATATTTACAGAGACCTGAGATCAACCTCCAATATCTTTTTTTTTCAGTTATCAGCCTCCCCCACCCCCCATAATTTTTTGTTTCCTATCTTTTGCTTATGTGTGTCTGCAGGTTCAAGTGTATGGAAGCATGATCACATGTGTGCACGCGAGTGTGGACAGCAGAGGTTGCTGAGGAGGAGTCTCTCACTGATCCTAAGCCTTGTCAGTTCCACCAGTCTGGCTAGTAGAAAGCCACTTTGCTTTGAGAGGGTCCATTTTATCCTTTTCCCCAGTGTAGTTTGCTGCATTCACCTGGTAGGGTTTTTGAGATTCACATTTTCTTAATTTTTAGTTGAGTTCATCTGTCCATGGGGTAGGATATGTGCATGTAAGTGCAAGTTTCAGAGGAGGCCAGAAGAGGGCATTGGCTCCCCTGGAGTTGGTGTTATAGGTAGTTGTGAGTCTCTTAATATGGAGGATGGCTGGGAATGGAAAACTTAACAGTTGATTCATCTCTCTAACCCCACACCTGGTTTTTCATGTGGGTGTTGAATATCAATAGAGCAAGGACTGTATCCACTGAGCTATCTTCCTAGCCCAACTATCTTGTCTTTTGAGCCAAGGTTTCTCCCTGGCTTAGTACTCACTGAGTATACTGGCTCACCAATAATCCCTAGGGTCCTGCAACCCACCAGAATCAAGTGTTTGTATGTGAGTTCTGGAGACTGAATTCATGTCCTCCGTTGACTTGTTAGTGGAGGGTCACTCTTTTTTCTGATGTATACCATTCCTATTTGGTGAGTATATCTCACTGTGTTGATGATGTATGACCTTCAGTGTTCTTGCTCAAGTTTCCTTGGTACACAGGCAAGAGTTTCCACATAAAGTAACCACTAGATCTGCCTTCATGAGACAGGTCCAAACAGCCTGCTGGTATGGCTGTATCAAGATGTACCCACAGCAAGTGAGTACCTTCCTCCCAAAGCCTCTCTGTGTGCATAGCATCAGTGCAGATGAGCACGGGCATTCTACTAGGTGCCTGGAACAGCCACTTGTGTACCCGGAACTTGGCTTATCAGCATCTTTCTTTCACTATCTTCGTAGGAGAGGGATAGGAACCAACAGAAGTCAGGCAGGAACCCACACAGAGCTCTGCTTGCAACAAACAACCTCACCTTAGCCAAGTCTTCCATTCTTCCTAAGATAAGAAACTGTAAGTGAGAATTAATGTTCGACTTTGCAAGCTGACTGTGAGCAGCAAGTGAGATGCTGTGCAGGAAAGCACACAAAGTGCAACAAGGGCTCAAAGATGGCAGTTTTCACTTCTGGTTGACACAGAGTGTTTGGTCCTTCCATGTTCATCCATCTCCCTACCCCAGGACCTATACTATGAAGGATGGAGAAGATGCCCGGACCATGACCACGGGACACAGGAGATTTCCGCATTTTCAAGCTTTGCCTGTGAAACCATAAACTGTGGCTTCCAGAGAAAGCCTTCCTTGGCAGAGGGCTGTAAGGTCAACTGCCAGGTTCCCCTGGCTGTCAGGAAGCAAATCAGAGGCAAATGGCAATCAGAAAATGGCAGGAACTCAAACTGAGGACGTGAGGCTGGGTGGCATGCCTTTTCTCACCCAGGTCCCAGAGAGGTCCACATCTACTCCAAACCAAAATAGATGAAGCTCTTGATACGGTAAAGGAAGGCACTGTGGGAAGTCTGGACAGGAGCTTTCCTGGATTTTAGAATGTCAGGCCAAAGGAAGGTGAAGTGGGATCGAAGGTCACAGAGTAGCAGCAGAGCACACACAGGACATCAAATCTGTCAGGGCCAGCTGTCAAATCTGACTTCCCTCGAAGTGGGCAGTCATTTTTAGCAGGACTTGTGAATGAGAAGGACTGGGCCAAAGTCAGGTAGGAAATACCAAGTGCCTTTCTGGGGATACAGACACCAGTGCTCATTGAAGGCACTTAGAGGCTAACAGAGGGACTCAGTGATATGCAAGCAAGGAGAAACAGCAGTGCATCATTCACACCCATGCAAACTGTAAGGATTCTAAATAATGCAGGAGAAAGGCAATGGATCTAGTGACCTCTCTAAGAACGAACAGGAAGAAGTCAAGTGTACAGAAAATTCCAGGAAGTATCCACTAGACAGAAGGCATGGTAGAGGAAATGAAAACAGTGTGGGTGGAGAACAGACAAGAGAGGGTCACAGTGTTCCAAGAGACAGCCGAGGCCAGAGCACATTGCCTGAAAGGCAGGTCAAGACATCTTGGCCTGTACTCCAGGAGTGAAGGGCAACCACTAGTATGTGGTAGTAGAGACACCTCCTCATGTGGCCTTTGTGTGTAGGGTGTAGAAAACAAACCAGAGGCTGTGATTCTTTTGATGTGCACAGCATTGAAAGAGAGGTGATTTTGTTTCCTGTTTAATATTATTCTATAATCACCAGCGCCATAAATACCATCATTTGCACGTTTTAAATTGACAACATATGAGTCAAATGCAAAAATTCTATTTCAAGCGATAAAGGAGAGCACTTCAGTTGTACTATTAGTAACACTGGATATGACCAATACATATCTCATGTTCTGCATCACCATTCATAACCAGTGCATTGAACCTCTTCAATGCCAGGCTCCTACAAGCAGACTCAGAACCCAGTCATCAACTCAGATAGACAAGACTTTATGGGTCTCAGCAGGCTTCTCTTTCACATCTTCCTAAACCAGTTGGGACAAATGCTACTATTCCAGCTGAGTAGAAAGTCTGCTGGGATCGATGAGAAAAGAGGGATTGGACTTGAGGCTAGAGAGTGAAAAGCAGAGGAGATAGTATTACATTGGATCCCTGGGCCCATGGTCATTAAATCCTTAGGCAAATTGAAACATCAAATTGAATGAGAGTGAAAACCTCTAAACTTGATTTCACATTTTAGGCCAATTCACATCTTACCAACTATATAATGTCTGCAGTTACAATGAATGTAACTGTCTTTTCTCTGGCTTTAAAACAAACATTAAAAAATGACTGTTTCTAATGAGTAAAGATGATAAAGCGAACACACAAACATCAACCTTGTTCTGCCTGTGATGGCAAATATTGATGTCAGCTTGACAGAGCCTGGAATCGTCTAGGACACAAGCCTTATCTGTGGAGGAAATTCTAGATTGAATCCATTGAGTTGGGAAGTCCCATCCCATGTGAGGGCAGCACCACCATATGGACTGAGGTCCTGGATTGGATGAAAGGGAGGATATTAACTGAGTATTAGGATTCCTCTCACTCTGCCTCCTTTGGTGGATGTCATGTGACTCCAGCATCCTCACACTCCTGTCGCCATGGCTCCTTGGGCAAGGTGGGTATACTCACCCTCAAACTGAGACAAAGAAAAACACTCTTCATCAGGCTGATTTGGTGGACATTTGGTGATGAGGAGAAAAGTGTCTACGATACCATTCTTCCTAAAAAATTACATTGGAAAGGGTATTTATCTTAGTATATGTGGTGTATATGTTTGTGTGTGAGAGTGCATCTGCATGCATGTGGAGGCTAGAGGTTAAAATCAGGTGTCTTTCCCAATCATATCTTGACCCTATTTTTGAAATAGGATCTTTCTGAACCTGGAGCCCAAAATGATTGGTGAGATTGGTTAGCAAGTAAGCTTGAGATTTGTCAGTATCTAGCTCTCAGCAGTGGAATTACAAACAACTTCAAGAAAGACATATGTCCCAATGCAATACATCATGCAGAAAAAACAAATGACAGAAAGAGGAAAATGAGAAAGGATAAACCAGATTAGGAAAACTCAAACAACCCAAACAAAGCAGGTACTATACACATGAAGAACATGAGGGAAGTGAAACAGGGCCCCGGGATCAGGTCAAGCATGTGTAGTGTTTGCCTAGTATAAATGATAGTGTCTCATACTGACTTAGTCATTATAATATTTACAAGCATTGAGGAAAGAAATATAGAAGAGAATGCTTTTCAGGTTGCTCTGTGAGCATGCCTACAACAGATTTCCTTAATTGTTCACCTATGTAGGAAGATCCGGTGCACTGCAAGTGGCACCGTTCCCTAGGCAAGGGTCCTGAACTAAATCAGCACAGGAAAGCTACATGTGAGTGGACAGACAGATATGCACTTCTCTCTGCTCTTGGCCCCCGGCTAGATGCTTGAGTTCTGGCCTTGAGTTTCCTGAAATGATGGACTGTAACCTGGAATTGTAAGTCAGGAAAACCTGATCCATCCCTAAGTTGCTTTTGCTGGGTGCTTCATCAGAGCAGCAGAAATGAAACCGAACAATTGAGGCGGGGGATGGGGGTTGGGGGAGAAAGCATTAAGCACACAACTGAAAAAAGCCAAAGCAAAAAAAAAAAAGTTGAAAATGGTTGCCTCTGATAATGGGAATAAGGGAAAATAAGACGCAGAAGCTTATTGTAATTCTTAACAAAACCAGCTATAATTATAAAAGCTAAGAGAAAGCATCAAAGATCCTGCATCCCTAGACCGAAGGTGCCTGGCAATGAAACAGTATTCAGGCCAGGAGTGTCCAGCTGTGGATGCTGGATGAGTGGCCTTTATCTGTCCGTGGTCCCGGGGCTTGGTTCTGCTACACATTCTTGCAGCACAGTTGGGCTTCTGCTGTTTTGTCCCAGGGTAGAGTTCATTAGAATGAGCAGCTGGACCTGGCCTCAGACAGAGCCCGCTGTATTCAGCTTCTTCTTCTTCTTTTTTCTTTTTCTTTTTTCTTTTCCTTTTTTTTCTTTTTAATGGTTAACACAAGGACATGAGGTCATGGTTTCCACCTTTGGATTGGTCCATCCAGCTGCATAAGGCCTCAGAAATTTCCTGTAATCCCAAACAGCTGCCTGTGAGTCCTTTCTTAATCTCTTCTGTAGCAAGGAGACCATTTTAGCATGTGCTCCGTCCTAGGCACTGAGAAATTGAAGAGAAGAAGCTATTTGGTTTCTGAAACAAGGGGAGTTTGGGTTATGATTCTGTCTCCATAATGAAAGTAGGGTGGGGAGGTGTCTCAGTTGGTGAGACTTGTCACGCAACCGTCAGAACTGTGTTTAGATCACCAACACCTACATAAAAGACAAGTGTGCTAACACAAAGCTATAATCTCAGCTCAGAAGAGGCAGCCTCAGGAAGATCCCGTGGGCTTACTGACCAGGGTATCTGCCAAAATACGTAAGTCCCAGGCTCAGTGAGAGACCAAGTCTCAAAGACTAAGAAGGAGAGTGAGTGACATTGGATATCGCCATCTGGTCTCCACACACATATGCACACATGTGCACACTAACAGGAGCACATACACACACCACTCACTAATCAAAAGAAAAAAGAAAGAATGGAGTTGGGAATCTGGAAATAGCTATCACATATTCCTTTCACTTGATTCTCAGATTCTCACTTAGAAGGCATGGGTCCTGTATACTTTCATCTCCTTTGAGGGAGAAGAGAATTTACTGTTAATGTTTCTAAGACCCAGGGCTTTGAGTTTATGCTTTCTGATGCCAGGATGCAAGATTTTTAAATGAAATACTTAGCCTTAGAATGTGACGTATCTGCCCTCTTGGCTCAACAGAGCAGGAAACAGCTTGGGCAATGAGGGCACATTTACCATAGATGAGTGACCATTACCCCTGTGATGCCCACTGTGGGGGGGGGGGTGCTTCAGTTCTTCCCAGGGCTGGACCCAGAGTCATCCTACTGCATCTCACCACTCCTTCAGTCTCCCCAAACAAGGTGACTCTTGCCATTCCTTCCAGGGGAACACATCCTATAGGGAAATCTGTGCTCCAGCCCTGTGGATAGCTGGTAAGATTGGATGATTACCAGGGATGTCTGAAAAGCTGTCAGATAAGATCCACTGGGCTGACACCTCCTGATCCCAGCACCCATAGGACTTACTTTATTCAGAGCTGAATACCGCTGAGCATGTCTTTTCCTGTGTGGATCCATGACCTATAATGAAAGATAGACAGGGATTCCCATACAGTATGATGGGCATTGTGCTAGCAATATAGAAAGAGCCTCACAGGCTTATAAACAGCAATGAGGGAATTAAGGAGAATGCCATATTCTATGTACTTGCTGTCTATAATTGCTATTTCTACATTCATTTTTGACAACGGGTACAATGAGAGCACTTAAATATGCCTTCACAGCACTTACATCAAATGGCACTCACAAATTTATTTGTATGTCTTTATTGAATGCTTTTTTTCTATATTAACTAGAAAACTATACAAGAGCAAGAATAGCACCTGGGTTAAAATCCTAAGTAATGCCAAGGCCTGCACAGTGCCTGACCCAGTCATGATGATATTGCTGAACGTAAGAATGTGAAAAGTGACTTATGAACTCGTTCTTTCTAGTGGAAACGCACCTTTTCCAGCCTCAGGATTTCAAATCTAATTACTGGGACTAGGAATTAAACATTCAATCATGCAGAATTACTTTGTTAGGAGACAATCATAATGTGGTGATTAATGAAGGCTACCAACTTTACATGCTTCAAAGCTTAATTTCCAATCAATTAAAAGTCTAATTTGTTTTCTAAATGGTGGAGATCACTGCGTACATAGTCAGTGGTGTATCAATTGACATCATGTTTCTATCTACGACTGCGGTCTTCCCAGGCTGACAGAGAATTACTACATGTTTTGGAGACCAAGGGGACATCCAGAAATTCACCTCGCCTCTATTGCCCTCTACCTAGGACAATCTATTTATTTATTTAATTCTGGTCACTCATTAGAAGGTAGAGATTGTTCCCCAGACCATGGAGACCAGTTGTTTCAGAACCCTAAAAGTCTCTTGTCTCCTATTTACCAACGTGTAACCACAGATAAGCAGCTCATATCAAGATGGCCTCAATTAGGTACCTCAGTGCACAATAGAAAGAAGCAATGCCTTGGGGGCCCCTACTGAACCTATCAGACCCCAACTAGTATTTCAGAGTAAAATCAAAGTTGCTGGGTGTGAAAAATCACTCTTTACCCACAGTGGCTCTGGTAAATCCTCTGGGCCTTCATCTACATTCCCTACCCCCATACCACCCTCACTTCACTCTGCATCCTACTTGACTTGGTTTAAGTGCTCCACTGCTGTGAAGAGACACCATGACCATAGCAACTCTTATAAAGGGTGCTGAGTTGTTATCTGAGAGTTCTACATCTGGATCAGCAGGCAGCAGGAAGAGAGAATGAGCCAATTGGGCCTGACTTGGGCTTCTGAAACCTTAGTGACACATTTCCTCCAACAAGGCCACACCTACACCAACAAGGTCGCACTTCTTAACCCTTTTAAATAATGCTACTCCACGCTGAGCCTATGGGGGCCCATTTCATTCAAACAACCACACTAAGCCTACACATGCCTCTGAAGCCAGACTGTACTGATAGCAAAGTGGGGATGGAGATGATGGGGCCTGCTCAGGAGCACAAGCAAGAACCAAAATGGCCTAGGGGTGTTCCCCTGACCTAGGGCAAGTCTGATACTTTCCTTCATTGGGAAACTCTGAGAATAAACCATAGACCAGCCAGAGGGGAAGATGCTAAAAAGCATCAGCACTGCTGGGCGTGTGCTGTGAGATGGCACTCACTCTGATGTTTTACCCACCTGCAGTTTTTTACAGCTGCTGCCTATAGTTTTCTTGCCATTATGATCAAATATGTAACATGGAGGAACTTAAAGGAGGAAAGACTCACTTGGTCTCATTGTTTGAGGGTGATGTCTGTCATGGCAGAGAAGGTGTGGCATCAGGCCCACATGGTGACCGGCTACTTTATGTTTGTACACAGGGAGCAAAGAGATGAATACTGAAACACGAATGTCTTCCTCGGTTTCCTTTCTTTATTCAGTGAGAGGGCCCAGCAATGGATGGTGACACTTTCATTCAGTCTTTTCTCAGTTAAACTTCTCAGAGATTCAACACACACACACACACACACACACACCACATACACATAAATGTCCCTTCCCGTCTATCCTTTCCCTGACTCTTCCACAAGTCTCCTTGTGCTCCACCCAATGTTTGACTGGGAATCTCAGCATCTCAGGGAACAGCTATGATAGGCTCCTGTCTGCAAACATAGCACAGCACTCAGCCCTGATTTGACAATGTGCTTTTGTGGATTGGGTGGGGCCTCCCCTTTTCTGAGGAATAGGGGAGGAGGAATAGGGGGAAAAGGGAGGGAGGGTAGGATGGAGAGGAAGGAGGGGCTACAAACAAACAAATAAGTAAGATGTGAGTAGTCAAAGTCACATAAGCTTCTTCTCCAAGCTAAATTCATATTCTTGATGGTCTAGAAGATCTAGCCAAAACTGTACTTCTGTACAGTTTTTGTATTGATCCAACAGTTATTTATAGTCTAACAATTGCCTGATGCTCTCTCAGCCATTTGTGCCCCTTCTTTCCACACCTTTAAGAATGTTCTCTTCAAGGCTGCCAAATACAAATAGCTAAACACTATGAATGTAATATATATATATTTCCTAGTTCTTCTTGCTGTAGGTAGTTTATTGTATGTATGTCTAATAATGTAAATGTATATGTAAAAACATTTAATAAAAATTGTAAAAAAAAAAAAAAGAATGCTTGCCTCAGTTTTGTGAATAGCATTGTTGGATTTGTCTTGCTTCATTCTGAGCTAGGAGTTGGAACGACTATTGAACTCTTGTTTGACTTTCTAAACAAATCTCCCTATCACCAATTTGAAACTATTATGTAATTTTTTTTTTATCAGTTGTCATTTCTCTGATGGTAACCTGTCTCCTCTGACTCCCATCTATTTGTCTGTGAATCCACTTGTGGTTTTACTTGTCTTATTGGAACTGTTAATAAACTTTCTAGTGTGAGGAGCCTTTGTTCCCTTAGGGAAACTCCTAAGCCTTTATGTCCATGGCCCCTCTAATCTCTATGCTTCTTTAACTAGTTATATTCAAGACTGCTGTTTCTCACCCAGCCGCCATATGCTCGTACCTCCTTCTCTGTGCCTCCATCTGTTCCTTTCTCTTGCTTTCCTTCACTCTGCCTTCCAGCTCACTACATCTCTCCCCAGCTGTGTTCAGTCTAAAGCTTATTTCACCCTCTCAGTGTTGTATTTCAAATCCATTTCAAAATTCTCTTCTGTTTTTAAAAATATTCTGTTTTCTGATCCCTTCTATAACATCTTCGTGCTTTGATGAAATGTGTCCCTTCCTTTAGCTCTTAAACCATTTAACATACCTCAGGATATTTTAGATTATTAAAAGAGTTATGTTAGTGCTACTTATAGTTTCTCAGGTGAAAAATAAATGACTTTGAAGAACTTTGGGATCCTGAGGTCATTCTTAATTGGGAGTTGTCTTCAACTGGCCCCTGCACTGGATCATGAACCTTTCATTCCCTGGTTCTTCTCTCGAGTCACTCACTATAAGCTCCATATTTCCTGTCAAAATTAAACCTCTAACCAAACAGAACCCCAGGCTATGCCCTTCCTTCACCTCAGTTGGATTTTCCTAATAAAGCTTACCCAATCTCTTTTATTGAATAGGCACTTGCTTTGGTTGCCTTGGGGGACACACTACATTTCTGATAATTCTTTGCAAATTTTAAATTATATTTTTTGATTGTCACTATGTGGAAGGTGACAGAGAAGGATGTAAGACTACAACAGTTGGGCTGGGAAGGTGGTTCAGTGGTTAGAGTACTTGTCCCACAAGCGAGAGGACCAGAGTTGGATCCCCAGCATCCATATAAATACCAGGTGTATGTGTCTTTTGTGATTCAAGCTGGAGACAGAGAATACATAATACAAGCTGGCTGTAAGACTAGCCATATGGGGAAACTTTGAGTTTGACTGAGAGACTCTGTCCCCTGAAGCCTTAGGCTTACACACTCACACACACACACACACACACACACACACACACACACTCAGAGAGAGAGAGAGAGAGAGAGAGAGAGAGAGAGAGAGAGAGAGAGGGAGGGAGGAGGGAGGGAGGGAGGGAGGTACCAGCAACATGCACCAGCTTACATGTGCACACATGTGCATGTATACACATACACCCCACACCCATATGCCCTGGTTTAGATGGTTAAAAACAGAAGGGAATAGACTTAAACATGTTACCTGTGGGCAGCCAGAAACATACACTTGGATTTGCAGAACCTAAGATGTAGTCTGGGCAGAGTTGTAGTCCTCACCACTTGTTTAGTTTGGCTCCACAGTGATAATTTTGTCCTATTTCCATCCCCTAAGTGCAACACATGTACACATTCTCACCTGTCATGTCTGTCACATTGTATGTTAGTTGGTAGCATCTGAAGAGAGCACAGATGTGCTAATGCTCCAGGGAGGTAAACTCACAAGGAGACGTGCTGTACAAACTCAGCCAGTGTCTCGTTATCCACATGACCCTTTGGGGGATGCTTGCAGAGTGAGCAGCAGAAGAGATGACAGAGCCAGTATAAGTGATTCCACACAGAAGGATCCGAGACAGGAGCTGATGCTGGCTTGCCCTGGGTGTTTCTTGACTCTACAGCCAGTACTGCCAGTCCTTAGAATATTGACCGAGTCAGCTTTCCTCAGAGCCAGGAATTTCAGGAAATGCTAGCCCTAATGGTCCCCAGTGACCTGCTGATACTGGCAGTGTGAGTTTGCTGCCAGACAGAGGGGGGTTGTACAAACATTCAGGAGTCTGGTGTGAGTTTCTAGGGAGCACCTGAGTTGTGCTTGGAAATCTCAGCAGCCAGCCTATGTACAGGATTTCAGAAGTGTGCGTGAGTGAGTGTGTGTGTGTGTGTGTGTGTGTGTGTCTTTTCCTGTGTTCACATATGTGTGAAAGACAAATAACATTAAATACCTTCTTCTGTCCTTGTCCACCTTATTATCTGAGGCAAAGTCTTACCTAGGCAAAACCTAGCTGGCCTGGAAGCCACGGGGAAGCTTGTGTCTCTATTCCCTGGCGCTGAGATTATGGGCACACACCATCATGGCCAGCTTCGATGTAGGCATTGCAGCCTGGTCCATCATGGCATGCTTGTACAGCAACACTTCACTGATTGAGTCACCTCCCTCATGTGTTTGGTTTTTCATTATCTTCCAAACTATGAGCATTCTCACTGGAAAACAATTTTTGGAAAATAACTCTGGGTTGTTTCTTCACTTTTCCCTAGCAGTTTATCTTATACCTTATGCTTAAAAATTTTTTTAGCTCTGGCCCAAATGTGGTAGTGCACACCTATAATCCCAGCACTCTGGAAGATAGAGACTGGTGGATCTCTGTGAGTTCGAGGCCAGCCTGGACTACAAAGCAAGTCCACGACAGCCAAGGCTACACAGAGAAACTCCATCTTGAAAAAAAATCTAGCTCTGCATCCAGAACTAGTTGATGTCCAAAAATTTGCAAAACCAAATATTACAGAAACCTGTGAACCTACAATATGATCAGTAAGCATAGCACTGCAGTCAAACAAAACCTCCATATGATTGCTGCTTGTTTTTATTATATGTGCATGGTTATAACATGTGTGAATGTTTACAGTTTTGATATGTGTTTGTGTATGTATGTGGGGGGAACATGTGTGTCCCAGCCTGTGTGTAGGGGTCAGAGGACAATCTCAGGCATTGCTTCTCACCTTATACCTTATGAAACAGGATCTCTTTATTGCATGCCACTGTCTATGCTAGACTAACTGTCTTCCATGTTTCAGAGATCCTCCTGTCTCCCTGTGCCATCTCACTATAAATGCCCTAGGATTATAGATGTTCCTGCGCCTGGCCTTGTGTGTGCTCTAGAGATTCAAACTCGGGTGCAACACTTTAAGGATAGGCACTTTCCCCACTGAGCCATGTGCCCAGGGCCTTATTGACTCTTCTCTGTTACTGTTCTCCCTTTTCCCTGTGACCAGGGCTGGGTAAATTGCTGTAGCCCCACCATTTAGCACAATGCCTGACACAGCGGTTCAGTAGACCCTCATGGAATGAACAATGCCACAATTAGTGCAAAGGAAAACAAGCACCTTGGCCAAAAAGAGTTTGAAAACCAGCAGATTAATAAGTATTTTTCTAGTTTCTAATAACAATTCTAATAAATGGTTTCTCAAGAGAGAGGTTTTTAGTACATTCCAGAGACATGAGCCAGAGAAGGAGAGACACAAGGATCTCTGGCCTCAGTAGACCTGGGTCCTTGTACTTTTCAGGATAAATATTGTAGTCCTAATGTTTGGGGCCTTTGGAAAATGTGAGTTTATGAGATTGGATTTGATCTTCTCCAGAGTCTCTTCCAGCTGTCAGAATAAGTCATCTTAAACACTTTTTTTAAACTGATCCCTTTTTACTGATATAGTTAGAAGTCTCGCTTCTACCCAAGCATATTTTCTAATACCTGGAAGGTAGAAAAACAGCTGCCAGAAAGACACTCAAGTCCAAATTTTGTCATTGTGTACTTGAAGCTTCCACTGGGCATACCTGTCAGGAGGTGCACAAAGATGGCTGTTAACATCCTGGCTCAGAGTGAGCACAGCTGTCAGGTGTCTGACCCTCCAGGACTGAGTCAGGCATGGAGGTAACCATAGTCGTAGCATCATGGGCTGAGGCGCAAAACTATGGGAGGTAAAAGTCACCATCAGGATCTCCACCTCCACAGGCAGGATCTACTAAGGATGCTCAATTCTCCCTCCGAGTCCTCCCTCCGGCTTCTGGACACAGTGTCAATCATTACTTTGCAGAAAATAATATACCTCTTAGGGACTCAGGACTACAGAAAACTTGCTTAAGTCCTCAGATTTCAGACATATTTTCAATGGCTAGAAAGATGAAAGGGGAGAATGAAGTAACAGAGGGGAATAAAAATACTGGGGAAAAGCTTGGACTGTCTCACAGAGGAAATTTGTCCAAATGTTTGAAATGGGATCCACCGTGCCTCCAGAAGCTTCTAGTGTGTGACACTTTGCCTTCCAGCTATGTTGCAGAACAGGAAAATCCAGCTTAGCTAGAAATGTATAGAATGGAAGCCCACCCCCAGCCCCCACTCCAACCCCACCCCCAAGCCACCACTCCTATCCCCAGCCCCTGACTCCCACCACACTCCCAACTCTTAACCTCCACCTCATCTAAACTCCAAGCCCAAACCCCAACCCCCAATCCAATCCTTCACTCCAACCTCACCCAAACTCCACCCCCAACCCATTTCCCACCCCTACCCCACCCCATATCATATCAATTCCCCAACACAGACCCCACCCCTCACCCCAACCCGACCTCTGTCCCTTTAACCAGGCCTTGAGTTGTTAGAGAAAGGCTTCTTCTATGGAGAAGAAGGAAGCAAGCCTTGAGGAAAAGCACCAAGATCATAGACATGGTGGCTTGTGGTGTAGAAAGGGAGTGGTCTCCATACACATGTGGCTCTATCCTAACTCTGCTCTTCCAAAGGAGGCCTTCCCAGGGCCTCCATTCCTGTACTAGGTCTCAGCTAAAATCCCGGAATCCAGCCCATCCCAGAGGACACCAACATTGTTGAAAACTGTTCTTCCAGGGTCAAAGTACTAAGTGCCTGCTGGGGGGAGCCTCATTTATGAGTCTAGTGAATTCCATGCCTCAGAATCCCCTTCTTCCCCAGCATCTTTGGCGTAGGCACACATACACCAAATAGGAAGTGAGGGTCTAGGTATAATCCAGGGTGAGTGAATCAACAGAGCTGTGTGAACTGAGAATCCCAATTCATGCTCGCTGGTCCAGGGAGGAGTCTGCTTGCCCCAGTCTCCATCTGTAGTAGGAAATGATGGTGTTCATGCCCAATCTTTACCCCCCCCCCCCAGGAACAAAGATGTCACAGCAGCTTTGGTTGAATATTAACCAGTAAGCGATGACATAAGTGCATGTCCGTGTATCCCTGTGGTCACCCCAGCAGCTCCCAGAAAGCTCCAGAATCTCCAGACTCTCCAGAAAGCTGCAGAATCTGGTATTTGAGGTGAGGCTCAGCAGTGTATTTTCCTTCCAGGTTGCTTTGTATGCATGTTTATGTTTCAGAAACTGACCCAAAGAATTTGAGATTTCTCTGGGGCTTAAGGACAAGCTGCCTGGACTCCGACTGAGAGCAGGCCAGGAACTTTCCCTCTTGTTTGAGGAAGGAAAGGCCTCTCTGTCTCTCTCTGTCTCTCTCTGTCTCTATCTCTGTCTCTGCCTCTGCCTCTGCCTCTCTCTCTCTCTCTCTCTCTGGAATGGGAGAACCTACTAAAGAAATCTTAACCACAGAAATAAAGCCTCAGTGGAACTCTGAGATTCCCCAAGTGGCAGCAAAACTCTGACTCTGGTCCTGCTTCCAGGAAATAGACTAAATGTCACCAAGAGACTACGAAAGACTTGTGTACTCTCCAGGCCATTGAAGTGCAAGCCTTTAGGTAAAACTGAGACCCCTGCCCCTTCCTATCAAGAAGCCAACACCTCATTGCCTTATCCCTAGGAGCTTTAACCATCACTGGGAGAAGAGGAGGGACAACTTCAGCACACTCATTAGAAAAGAGGCAAGATGGCATTGCTGGATGCACCCTGTGCTGCATGAGTGACACATGGAAATTGGCTTGATCATACAAGGAGTTGGTTCCTGGGAATATGGAATCAAAACCTACTCTCGGAGGTCTGCATCCTCATGTTCATCACAGATTTACAGTAGCCAAATTATGGGCCCATCCTTGGTACCTCCCAATAGATGAGTGGATAAGAAAAACTCAGTACTTGTGAATAAAACTGTCTCTGTCATCTTCTCATTTAGAAGGCTACTGACCTGCATTGCCAGCATACTCCAGTAATCAAGTTTATTCCTTCTCAAGTCTCTGATGGAGTTGACGACCAGGTAGCTTAGTTTTACAATGAAGCTTAGTTGTTCATGGGTTAAGATGTTTTAGGTCTAAATAGATGTTTTAAGTTGATAATGACAAGATGTGATGGAGATTGATTTACATTCAGACATTTAGATGCACCAAGAGAGCAAAAATGTTTTCTTCAAGGCTGTCAAATAAAATAGCCAAAACACTAAGAATGTAACATTTATATAATTCCTGATTGTGTCATGGTCATTCTTGCTATAGGTTGTTTATTGCAAATATGTGGAATAATATAAATATATATGTAAAAAATAAAATAATAAATATTTTAAAACCCTCACAATTACTCATCCATAGAGAATCCAGTCAGGTGGCAGTGGTGTTGCTGCCTTTAATCCCAGCACCCAGGAAGCAGAGGCAGAAGCAGGCAGATCTCTGAGTTCAAGGTGCCTATTCTACAGAGCAAGTTTCAGGACAGGCAGGGCTACACAGAGAAACCCTGTCTCTCAAAAAACAAACAAACAAACAAAGATGCAGAAGAGAAAGGAAAGATGCCAATTCGTATGATCTGGATTTGAGCTCCAAACCCATATGCTAAAAGGAGAGACCTGCTTCCCACCAGTTGATCACCCAGTGTATAACATGGTTTGCAGGCACACACACACACACACACACACACACACACACACACACACACACAAAGAGCATATATACATGAATAAATAAACACATTAAAAATGAATGAAATCATCCCATTTGTAGGAACGTTGATGAAACTGAAGATTATCATACGAATTGAAACATGACTGATTCAGAAAGACAAGTAACACATTTTTCTTATATGTAGACCCTAGGTTTTAGATATATATGAATACACAGTATGCAATTATATGTAACATGAAAGTAGAGTGGGTCAGTTTGAGAAGGCTACAGCAGCAAAGAAAGGAGAACAGGAGAGATAATGGGCTGGATGTGGCCATTGTGCACACTGCATCTGAGTGAAGACTTCATACTGAAACCCATCTCTTAGTACAGTGACTATAACCTGATATTTTAAATTAATTACCATACATTTGGTGCTGAGTCAGCCATGCCTGGTGAGTCCCTCTCTGTGTTTATTGTGTGTTCTATCTGGCCCATTTTCACAAGATAGCAGAACCTGTGCTCTTCTCCCTTAGCCGTAGCTCTGCAGAGGCACACAGGCACATGAATAACTGTACTTATTCCAAATAGAAACCTTTAAAGAAGTTTCTGCAAGCTGAAATGACACTCTTGTCTCCAGGTAATGTTCTGTAAGTAATTTACGTTCTAAAACTTGCAAAATGCATAGGACAAAAGAGCTTCCAGATGTTGTCACCAAGCCCTGATAAAAACAGAAAATGAAAGGAGAAGCCACTCAGTTAATTGTCAAATGCCTTTGGAAATGTGATAATTTCTCTGAGATGAATGAAGCTCAGCTAACCTGGGGATCACCAAGGCAGTGGCGGTGATAACCACGTCTCATCCAGGAAACTGAGGAAGGAACTGGATGAGCTGGGAAAGCCTGTTCATCCAGGATTCGAGCCTATGTGGGTCACCCCTAGGAGTCCACTCTGGATGCTGCTGGCCTGGGAACGTTTCAGAGAGGTGAGCAGTCCAGCCCCTCTGGAGACCACTCTGGGGTGTCCTTGAGATCAGGCAGTGGGCCATCAGTAGCCTGGCATCATGGGGAGTGTGCTGCCCTCTGCCATGGTTCTCCCATTTTTGGGAACCAAGGAGTCTCCCTTGGGAAAGAAAAACTGGGCTTGGACTTTGTTCTCTACAACTTAAGGGTCACACAGACCCCCCCAAAGGACATTGTTGGCCCATTAAACTGCTAACTATAGATCATGTTTTGTAAATGCCTGAAATTTCTAGAGTTCTTATTTCAATCTGTATTACTTTAGAAACTTAAGTATTGAGGTCATCCCTCCACATGGGGACAGGAAGCAGATTCCTGGACCCCAAAGACACCAGCAAAGAAGCTGCTCAAATCTCTACTATAAACTAACATGTTTGCATGTTATCTATGCACATCCCCCATATACTTTATTTTGGACAGAGTCTCACTATGTACACCAAGCTGGCCTTGAATTTACAAAGCTTCACCAGCTTCCACCTCCTGAGTGCTGAGAATAAAGATGTGCACCCCCACATCCATCTATCCTTATTTTAAGCCTTCCCTAAAGCGTTTATTACATCAAATGCAATAAGAGTCCCATGGCAAGCCACGCTATTCTAGATTGTTTTGACTGAGGGCAATAAGCAGCTGTAGTTGGTTTGGTAACAACTCATTTCTTTTTTCTGGGTGTTTTTCCATCTCCAATTGGCTGCATCCACCAGTACAGAGACCAAGGCTCTGAAGAATTGGCTGTGTTTACCATGGGGGAAAAGAAAGAGTCAAATATAACTTGTTTCAACATACAATGACAACATAAATATTATAATAGATTCTTGACACCCCAAAGACCCTCATGTATTTCTAAAGTGTACACATCATTTGAGGGTAGAATATCTACCAGAAAGTGCAATAAAGTATAAGTAATAGAAATTAAGTTATTTTATTAGACATGTGAGGATCTTATATGTAGGACAAAAGTTTGTAAGATTATCTTAATAAATTTGCATAGCTATAAACTCTGTACCTAGTATTACAGTAGAAATAAGTCTGGGGCTAGGCTAAAACCTGGGATTAGGGCACTGGAGGAGGAGAAGGATGAGAAGGAAATATAGGAGGAAGAGGAAAGAGGTTGAGAAATAAGGGAAAGAAAGTATTGTAGGGCAATCTTCCTGGAAGACAGAAACAACCATCCATCTGCCCCAGACAGGGCACAAAGGGAACCAAAAAATGGTGGCACCCAAGTCTAGATTAATGAACCAGTTAACTTACTGAATTACTTTCAGGATCATGGGTGAGTCAAAGGAAGCATCCTCACCAAAAGGCATATCCCAGCATGGATGATACCTCGCAGAGCTGTAACCCTGGAGCTCCCTTGCCAAAGCTGTAGGAAATTTCACCAGTCTCCTGTCTCCACCAACTCTTATTACATATATACCCTTGAGGGAGGAGCCTTTGTAACCTCATAACATTAATAAATTTGTAAATTTTGCCTAATTTCTGAGTCTTATGTGTCCTCCTCTGTGCTAGCTAGTCTTATGTCAGCTAACACACAAACTAGAGTTATCTGAAAGGAGGGAACCTAAATTGAGAAAATGCCTCCATAAGGTCCACCTGTAGGGCATTTTCTTAATTAGTGATTGATGGGGGAGTTCCCAGTCCATTGTGGGTGGTGCCATGCCTGTCCTGATTGTCCTGGATTCTATATGAAAGAAGGCTATGCAAACTATAAGGAGAGAGCAAGTAAGCAGCACCCCTCCATGGCTTTTATATCAACTCTTGCCTCCAGGTTCCTGACCTATTTGAGTTCCTGTGGAAGTGTAAGCCACACAAACCCTTTCCTCCCCAGGTTGCTTTTTGGTCATGCTGTTTCGTCACAGCAATAGAAACTCTTAAGACATCCTCCTTTCAGGGAATATGTCACTTAGGATAAGTCAGGGACACAAGTCACTGTAAACAGGAAGCTGTTCAGGAGAATGTGAGACCCAGGACTGCCCCCAGAGTGGAGTGGAGTGGAGTCTCTCTGCAACTTCCACACAAGGTCAATTAGGGCATTATCACATTGCCTCCCGGTCTATAAATGGGCAGGTGTCTCACTCACCCTACTTACGCTCAGTCAGCTGATGGAACTGGTACCCCAGGTCCTTACTTAACTTCTCTGGCACTAACCTCTCTTGAATGTGGAAATTTGGAGCCACACCCTCTCTGCTCACCTGCTCAGCCTTAGCCTCTGAACCTTAGAGAACCACTGAAAAATGCCTCTGTGTTAAGACAGACGGTTCCTGCTGTCTCTCCAAGAGTCACGTTTCTTAAGACAAAAGCCTGATGATGGCTACTGGCCTCCAGGCGGAAGCACATACTGGCTTCAGGCTGGCAGGCACTTCCTGTGGAGAATCCTGGGTCCCACGTTTCTCCAGAATCTCATGTCTGTTTACAGTTCTGCATACAACAATGCCTTCTCTCCACACTCTGATCACACTTTCAACTTTCAGTAAAGTAGCCCACAGGCAAGCAATGTCTGCCCCGACTGGAACTTGAAAAGCAGCTTTCTTTTATTTTACTTTGTGCCTGTGGACAGACATCTTAAAGTGCTAGATCTGGCAGAATTAAGAAACCACCCCAATCTATCTAAAGTTTCTGATTTTAAAATTAAGAAATTTCAATTCTCAGGTCAACTCTCCATTCTTTCTTTAGTTTTGTTATTCAAACGAATACTTGGCTTCCTTTTGTACATTTTTTATACTCGGCACTACACACACACACACACACACACACACACACACACACACACACACTGTGCTGGGCGAGACCTCTGCCACTGAGCAACAGCCCAGCTCACACCAGTTTCTATGGAAAAGCTCTTGGGTATATGCTCTTCAAGCAGGAATCCTCACTCATTCACTTGGGGTGTTTGCTTAGGGCAAGTTTCATTTCTATATACCAGGAACACTCAATACTCATTAATTCCAGAACTATTTATCAAGGACCTGTTGGGTGGTGTGGAAATTAAATGACTAATTTGTATATGTTGAGAAGGATTGGCAACTCTTCTGGAATATTCAGTTCTGGAAAATTCAGACTCATCGCCTTACACTAGTTCAGTGTATTTGCATTTCATATTGCATTCCCAGCTTTCATTTTATTTGAAAACACATGCTTTCTCTGATGCAAGGAGAAGCTAAGTGGCTTGTCCTACTGACAAAATCAGGCTTAAATATAACTCCTTAGTCTTTCCATTGGCAAATATTACAGATAGCCACGGTCAAACTCAGGCTCTGTGTTCTTGTCTCCAGGAAGAGGGAGCACCGTGTATTGTAATCCAGCTGATTTGCCTCCATCACTTGCTGCCATGCCCAGGCTGTCCTACCTTAGTCATCAGCTCGCAAGACTGCAGGTATTGTGGGTCAGTCATACATTGTATTTCTCTGAGTGCTTTGCCTCTCTGGGTCTTGCTTTTCCTAAAATACAAAATAAAGTTAGCAATAGCCTCAGTTCAAGAATTGCAGTGGCTTTTATTTAGATTTGAATGGTACCTACACTACTGCCTGCACTAAAAAATAAAAATAAAAATAAAACAAAACAGAAGACATTAACTTCCCAAGTCCTTTTGGAGACTCTGTATGTTCAGGTTTTGAGCGTTCTGCCTAACAGAGTGGGACTGTGGTCCCCATTTGACCACAACCAGCCAGGGTCTGGGGCCTTGGCTCAGATCTAGTTTAAAATTAATTTAAACTAATGTCATTCAAATAAACCAACAAGCTCTTTGCAACACCCCTCGTGGCTTGTAAAGAAAACATGTATAGAAGGAAATATTCTGTGCAGAAATTCTAAGGATGGAAATCACATAGAAGATGGAATAAACCAAATCGCTCACACATCAAATAGTCTACTGTTTTAATGTGACTCGTATCATATCAGCCACTGTAATAGATGAAAGGGTACCCATCTGTCCTGGCTTTCTTTCTACTTGCTGGGAGAAAGTAGCCTGAAATCATACCACCCGGGGGCGGGGGGGGGGAGGGGGGAGGTTTATCTTAGCTTGCAATTCTGTACTTCTCACAGCGGAGAAGTCAAGGCAACAGGAACTTAAAATGCAATTGATACTTGCCAGGCTCACTCCAAACTATCCTCACCCACCTAGCCCCAGTCACCACCTTGTCAGCATTCCCTCCCCAGCTCAGTCCCTCCAGCCCTTCTACAAACACCTTTCCTTGCACTTGAACCTTTTCTCCCATGTCCCCTGGCCTGCCTGGCAAGTTCCTATTTCACCCAAAGGACCAACTGCGTGGATGAAGCATCTCCTGCCGAGCACCGGTCAGGTAGTCTGAAGCCTGCCTTGCATGCATCCTCCAGACATGACCGATGTACGCTGACAGGATGATGGGAGGAAGCGCCCAGAGAAAGAAGGCCATGTCACTGATTACAGCATCCTTGGGCCCACGGATCTGAGAACCGGTCCAGGATGTCTGCAGGCTGTCTCCACCTTGCAGGTTATGCAGGCTTTAGCTTGTAGTTTTGTTAAGGCTTTTGTCAAATCTTCTTCAGCCTATATGCAAACCCACAATGGAGAAAGAAGGTGTGACCACCAGCTGCAAGAAAAACAAGATGTGGTCCTCATCCCTAAAGATGTCGCTGCACCTGTGTAGTGTGTCCCACGTGTGCACACATGCATGTGGAGCTCAGGGGTTGAAATCAGGTATTTTCCTCTATTGTTCTCCATCTTGTTACTTTTAGGCAGGGTCTCTCATTTAATCTGGAGCTCGCCAACTAGACTAGACTACCTGGTTAGCAAGCCCCAAAGATCTCCAGTCTGCCAACTCAGGGCTGGATTTTCAGACACTGCTCTGCTCAACTTTTTACATCAGTCCTCAGGTTTATATGGCAGGCGTTTTAGCAATCTCTCCAGTTCCTAAATCTGTCTGAAACATTGATGAGCTTTCTCCCAACCTGAAAGAGATAAAAGAGAGAGCAAGACAGAGACACACAGAGAGAGGTAAAGTCATTCCAACCACAGCACCCATAACCGCCCATCCATGTAAACACTAAGACAGCACTTCTTCAATTCTCCAAATTTTGCATTTAGGGTTCAACACTCCTACCTAAAGAAGCATCCCCAAAGCAGCTGAACCTATACACTATTTGTAAGTGTCCCCAACATGGAGCCCTTGATACACCTTTGTCTTGAGTGCTGCTTTCTGCCCTGCGCTCTTGTGGGAACTCCCCAGATGGTCTGGTGGGAGGCTGTAGTGTGCTGATGCCTCTTAGGAAATACATCACACATAGAGACCAGTCCATGTTTTCCTACAGGGTCCTGCACCCGAGCAATGAAGATACTTCTTTGGTTATAGTGATTTTCCATGGTTTGTCCACTGAGTTTTGTATCCATTCATAATCTATGAAAAGAACAGCTTTTTTTTTTTTAATGAGGAAAAAGTTGCTAAAATGGTACAAACAAGACATTGAGCTAGGGGTGTAATTCAGTGATAAAGAACTTGGCTCCCATAGGTCCACTCCCAGCATCAGGAAGAACGAAAGAGGCATAGCTGTGGGGAAGCAAAATGTTGCCTTTCAACTCTCACACCTGAAAATTGAAAAAAAAATCAATTATGACTCAAACCCAAGAGCTCTGATAAACCCTCCTCTTCCCTGGGAATCTGTGCACCCAGCCCCGGCCTCCTGTCTTTCCAAGTAGATAAGATTTACCATACGGTGGGGGGAGGGAAGGAAAATGCTAGGTCTATTGATTGCAATTAACTTTGCCACTGATGGCCATGTGACTGCAGGGAGCCACTGTGATTTAGCAAATGGGGTGAGACTCTCAGAGATTGATGGCAGCTGTCAATAGGATGGAGAGCTCTGGCCCAGAGGGTCACATAACTCCATTTTTCCCACTTTGAAAGTAAAATTCTCAGGGAGATGGAGAGGACACTAGTATGAGAAAGGATGGTGAGATCAATGGCTCTGATCAGATTCCTGTCCCTCAGCGCCTCTCCTGAGCCCAGAAGACAAAGCAAAGCTCCTTCATTGATGTTTAAAGTGCATGGCCTAGATGCCTTTGCGAGTAAACATAATTGGAAATTCTGTTTGCTTCCTGCTGGATGCCCTTGCTTCTGATTCCTGCTGATGAAGATGTGGCTGCTCCCTCTCCCTCTGCCTTTAGCTCACAAAAGGGAACACCTGTGCAGGGTGTTCTGGGTGCCCTTTGCATTAGAGTTCCATCTAGTCCAGTGGGTCAAAGTCCTGTCTCCTGAAAATAAAAGCAGAATCAGGGCACAGAAAATAACTGCGGCCTCCTCTGCCTCCATGCCTCTCGGTTGCCATGAGTAATGAATCTCTCTGTATTGATCAGCTCTCTCATGTGCAAGGCTTGTTCTTCGCACTGATTGAAGGAGGAGAAATCAGGAGCGTGATAGCGAGGAATGACAACAGTGAAATATCAGGGTTGCAGAGGTGGGTGTGCCAAAGGGACAGCAACGGGAAGCCTTGCAAGGTCGATGAATTTACCTCTACTTCAGTCAGCTCATCGGGGATCCCCCTTAAGAAGTCTGTGTAACAGGGCACGGGAGTCCAGGAAAATCAATATGTTTTCTCAGGGACTTCAGTGCACTCGTAAATCATCATTTACATGACATATTTGTGCTAATAAATCTACCTTGAGGAGCGGCAAAGAAAGGAAACTGGTTAACAATGAACCCTGCTTCTAAGGGGTAAGGAGAATAGAGAAGCCTGGGTTTCTATGGACACACAAATTTGTGTGTCTGCAGCCAGATTAGGCGTGCTTTCTCCCCTGGGTGGCTGTGGCTGCTGGTCCTCTGCACAGATCTGCTGGAATGCAACTTCTTTGCTGGCCGGGAAATTCATGGGTTGCTCCTGTGACAGAAGAGGAGAAGGATTTGATTTTGGATTCTTCTCAATTACGTTTCCTAGAAGGACAAATGTAGGGTAAGTTTATTTAGTGGGTTTGGATAGAAAAAGAGGAGTGGATGACTCAGTGAGCAAAATTATTTTTTGGAAAAGTCCTTTGCCTCTGTCAGGCTCAGTAGCCGAGAGCAGCTCTCAGACATCTGCAAGAGTCTGCGGCCAAGAGTCTCGTGAGCTGCTGACAGGTCTAAGCATTTGTAGCTGAGCGTGGTAGTGCTCACCTGTCATCTCAGCACTCAAGAAGCTGAGGCAGGAGGATGGCAAGTTGTGTGCCAGCCTGGGCTTATAGTGAGAGCCTGTTTTTACTAAGGGCCAGGTGCTGGACACAGCAACTCAGGAAAGCACGAGAGTCTAGAACCTTGGGTGGTTGCCTGCATCTGTAATTGCAGTACTTGGGTCAAAGGAACTGGTAGATCCTGGGCCTTCCTGTCCAGCCAGCTCAGGCCAGTGAGCTACCACAAGGTAGGGCTGGAACAAGTTGCATAGTGGGTAAAAACTACTTGTCCTAAAAGCATGGTGAATGCCAGGATCCCGCCTAATGGTAAAAGGAGAGAATCAATTCCACAAGGTTGTCCTCTAACCTGAGAGTGGACTCCCCACATATCACACACACACACACACACACACACACACACACAGTAGTAATACAATTTTGTAAAGCACGATCAATGGAGTTCTGAAGACACACACACACACAGAGCTGAGGATGTAGCTCAGGGTATGTACAGGACCCTGTGATCAACCCCCCATCCCTGGAAAACGCAGCAAACAATAGTATCTTTCTAGATTTTTCCAAGTCTTTGAGGTTTATTAATCTCTTTGCCAAATAAATGTTATACTTTCTCACAAAAAATTTTACATCAATTTGTAAAGAATTGTTGAGAAATGGAGTGAAACCTGGGTGACCACCTCACAGGACTAGTTAGAGGATAAATTTACAGATGTTAGTTTTTGTTTTTTAAAGATTTATTTATTCATAAGCACACCTGCAGGCCAGAAGAGGGCATCAGATCATGTTGTAGATGGTGGTGAGCCACCCTGTGGTTGCTGGGAATTGAACTCAGGACCTCTGGAAGAGCAGTCAGTGCTCTTATCTTCTGAGCCATCTCTCCAGCCTCGCCCCCCAGATGTTAGTTTTAATTGGACTTCAGAGAGGGATTGCGTAGATCAGGCTAGTAGCATGCCTGAGAAGGATCATCTTGGTTAGGTCCACTGATGTGGGAAGACCATTCTGGAGTTTGAATCCTGAATTATCAAAGAGAGGAGAAAACTCAGCAGTGGGCTTGAGACACTCATACCTTTTCTCTCTGCTCTTAGCTGTGGGTCTGCTATCCCCCTTCCACTCCCCCACCCCCCACCCCCACCCCTACTCCTCCAGAATTCTACTGCTGTGACTCCTGGATGTGCTTGCTGTGTTGGCCACTGACCTGGAACTGAACCAAAATGAACCATTTCTATCTTAAGTTACTGTTGAGTTTTCGTTGTTGTTGTTGTTCTTGTCATTGTTGGTGCTATTGTTGTTTGTTTCATTGTAAGCACAGCAACATGTTTACCTGAGAAAAACTCTGCTTCTAACCAATCATTTGGGAAATTCAAGAAGAAATGCACACAAATAGCAGAAATCACTATAACACCTGTACGACGGGGTGGGGGGTGGGGGGGGGGAAGATGCTTATTCTTTGGTGTGGAAAACATACGTTCATCAGTACTTTTTCTGTCAGTATGCATGAGAGACAAGTGGTTTCACATGCAGCAACAGAGCAAACCATGGGGGTGCTGCCTTCCCCTTTTGATGAGGCATCTCTTAGAAGTTGGGACCTCCTGTTCACATGGGAAGGCAAAGGGGTTTCCCCAACAGCAGACCCAGAGCAAAGGCTGTGGTTGCCTGCTAAGTGTGCCACTTGCCAGATTTTGTACTAAATTTGGAATTAATAAAGTTTTCAACTGGGCTATTATTTTGTTACATAGGGGAGATATGCATTGATACCATTTGCCCATGTGTTTAAATTATTTGGCTTCATGAAAAGCCAAGTTTTAAAATAAGAATTTTTGGCAAGGCAGAATCGCTTGATAAAAAGCATGTGTTAAAAAGAGCAAAACTGGAGTGGAGGACATATTTTCGCTCTAGAATTGAGGCTGAATAATTTATCTTCAACTGTGCTATAATCAAGCCCCTATATTGCCATGCTTACCTACATAGAGCTGGGCCTGATTTTAGAAAATTATAGGATTAGGTCAGACAATTACATATAACCTATGTTTTATATGCATATGCACGCATTCAGGGAGGCATGTATGGCCATTCGGTATGCAAATGTGGAGAAAACTCTCAGAAAAAAGGAAGCTAGAGCTGAAACCAACCTTGTGTAAACCTGAGAATTCTGCTCTTCCCTTGTTGCTGTTTTCTTTTCAGCATTCTACCTCTTGACTGGAAGGGAACAGGAAGCCTGGAGACAGACACAGAATAGGCTGAACCTTTTGACCTGAAGGAGCCAGGGAGGCTCCTCCCCAGAGCTGTGCAGAGGCTCCCGTGTGGACTGACCCAGGGTTAGAGCAGCAGAGGGACTCCTGCCCCTTCTTCCTGCCAGCCATGCTCAGAGTACTCGGCCCCAAGCATAAGCACCTCAGCATCCTTTCCTGGAGGTGACAAGGTTAGCCTCCCTATCTACCCCAAAGCAACCAGCAAGAATTTTTGCCTCCTGGATGCATCCACCTACTTAAAATGGACCGTGGGTTAAAAAAGAGGAGGAGTGAGCTTTAACTTTAGGTATACGTCTTCAGTGGAAGATTTTATGGAAGAAATAAGATTTTGACATGTAGCCCAGTTGGTAGAGGGCTCGTTTGGCATGCATGAGTGTGCTCCTGGGTGTGCTCCTGGGCACACATAAAGCTGGGTGTGGCAGTGCAAGTCTGTAATCTCACCAAGAAAGAACTTGGGAGGTGGAAGCAGGAAGATCAGAAGTTTAAGGTCATCTTCAGCAACACAAGGAGCTTTAAAAATGAGAGCTCTAAAATATGAGAGAGGGAGAGAGAGAGGGAGAGAGAGACAGAGAGAGACAGAGACAGAGAGAGACAGAGAGAGAGAGAAGAGAGAGAGAGAGCCCACCAAGGAGGGAAAGAGAGAGGGAGAGGAAGAAACTGCATTTACCAGACCCCCCCAAAAAAAAAAATCCTGTACCTTTCAGTTTCCTTGCTTTACATTTTATGCACAAACAGGATGCTCACACAGAATGACAGAAACAAAGGAGTCTCCTCCCTGTCCATCACATCCTATTTCCTAATGCTGTGACAGCATCTAAATTTGAAGCTGATTCTGTTGTTAAGTACAGAAGTGTCCTGAACGGAAAAGGCCAGTTTTGGAACAATCAAAGCCTGCTGAGTGAATGTGTGAAGCCCAGGTGCACAAGACAGGGGCCTCAGACCTTCGCTGGCCACTCCTCGAACAGCCCCTGGTGTCTGTCTTCTTCATCCCAGTTTACCTTGTTTATCCACCATAAACAAAATGTAAGGGAAAAAAAAACCCTTCTGTATGGACAACACTGAGCTATCTGTCCTAATAGTGACGTATTTGGGGATTTTGATTTGGTGGATTTATCTCTTAATTGTCACATTGCTGGGGTAATGTGGCATGCCCAATCCTCAGTCCAAGGACATGGGGGTCAAGACTGAATCATGGTATTTTCTGCCTCTGACAACCATGTTTGTAGCTTCATCGAGCCCTGAAGGTACCCACTTCAAGGCAAAGAAGCAAGCTCTGAATTATAGGTATACTTTTCTAATCTATTTTTATTTTGGTGCTTTATATCTCTTTCTCCCTTCTCCACCCCAATCCTTTTCAACACCCCAACACCAGGCAAGGGAGAAAGAAGGTTAGTGGAGAGAAGGGGCGGAGTTTTCCTTAGCTACTTCCTGTTGTTTAGGGTTGTCGGGCTCCTTGCAGAAAGTCCAATCCTTGTTTCAGGATATCTCTAACTTCTTCTCATCAAAGTGCAACAACATCAGCCAGGGAGCAGCAGCAGCCTTCTTCTTTCCTGGAGTCCCCAGTCTGTGTCTGGGTCCAGCGTTTTTCTTACTGGCAAAGACCAACCCCTTCCACCCCAACCCCAGGAGGCAGTTCCCAGCTGTGGACAAACTGGAGCAGCCCCATATCCCACACCTGGGACTAAAACAAAACCGTGTTTATTTAACATAGCCAAGAAACCAAAACTTCTGAAGAGACTGCAAAACCGATGTAGCTGGGACCTTGTTATAGAGCAGCTGATGAGGGCAGAAAAATGGCACTTCCAAAGAAGGTCAAAGTTCAAGGAAGATCAGCGTGTCAAGGAGACAAGAGACGGTAAGAAGAGCAGCTTCTGGGAGTGCAAGCAGGTGAACTTCCATGGGAGTCTCTAGAAGAACCGTAGATGTTAGTAAACCAATAAGAGGATAAGCATTACTCTCATAGACAGACACCGGTCTAGGAAAATTAAAAAACAAAAACAAAAACAAAACACTATTCAATGTCTCCCACACCCTATTGTACTTTTTACCCACATCGGAGCTTTTGTGCTTTACTGGTCTTGGTGAGGGGAAGGGGGGTTGGGAATCAAGCCAGTGAGGGCCTTGTTTGCTGAATAGTTGATACAATCCTTGGTAGAGCTGCTTAGCTCTAACGGGCACACCATGCTGAGGGCTGTGTGCAGCTGCAGGGAAAACCTCTTGGTTCTTTGAGAAAAACACACCGTGTGCTGTCCCCGAGTTCCCCCAGCCCACTCTGCACATCAGGGTTGCAATTTTATGTTGATTATTTTTCATTTCTGCATGGTCTGTATTTGCCAAAATGATTCTTTGGTTAATTAGGGAAACGGGCTTAGGGGATAAAAATGCATGAACCAACAGAAAATAATTGCATGTGAAATGCAGGGCGTTTGCAACATCATCTGCTCACCTCTCTCTGGCTTTCTACCTCCAGCAGCCTCCGCCAATATGTGTCCACTGGGAAGAATATTTTCAAAGAAAGAGAGTAATTAAGACATTTTTGGCGTCGAGTGGAAGTTCCTCATGAGCTTCACAGTACAGTGGGTCGGAAAGCATCCCATGTGGGCTCCAGAGCCTCTACAACCACTTAGTAAGCTGCAAAGCCAAGGTAAAATTGCAGAGGAAAAAACAGAGCCTTATAAAGTAGCCCAAAAGTAACCACATAGCTTAATCCTGCCACTTGCAGGTGTGGCTCTCCATGTGTGTGTTCTGGTTCCTGAGTGTACTTGCACAAGATGCACATACCTGTGGGAAGCTATAGGTCATTTCTCAGATACTATCCACCTTTAAAAAAAAAAAAAATCAGGTGTCTTCCTGGACTCTAACTGACCAATGTATTCTAGGCTGAGTAGTCAGAGAGCCTCAGAGTCTTCTCAAAACTGTGGTTACCAGTGCAAACCAATGTGCTTGATTTTTTAAAAAAGATTTTAAATTATTTTGTTTTTACATTTAAAAAAAATTATCTATCTATTTATTTATTTATTCACTTTACATCCAAGTGCAGCCCCCTCTCCTCTCTTCCCAGGCTCCCCTCCTTTCACACCCCTCCCCCTCATTCTCTGCTCTCCTTCTCCTCAGAGAAAGGAAAGGTCCCCCGCCTCCCCCGTGGGTACCAACTGGCCCTGGCACATTAAGTCGCTGCAGAACTAGGCCGATCCTCTCCCACTGAGGCCAGACAAGGCAGCCCAGTTAGGGGAAGGGGATCCAAGGAGAGGGGTCAGAGTCAGAGAGGGCTCTCGCTCCAGTTGTTAGGGGATCCACGTGAACACAAAGATGCGCATCTGCCACATATGTGCAGGGTGCCTAGGACCAGCCCATCCATGCTCTTTGGCTGGTGGTTCAGTCTCTGTTAGGCTCCATGGACCTAGGTTAGTTGACTTTGTAGGTCTTCTCATGGGAATCAAACCCAGGTCCTCTGGAAGGGCAACCAGTGCTCTTAACCACTGAGCCATCTCTGCAGCCCATATATTAAATATGAATATACGGATATATAAATATATATATATATATATATATATATATATATATATATAT
>OU015742.1:125511136-125553557 GCA_907169655.1 Acomys percivali
ACACACACACACACACACACACACACACACACACACACACACACACACACACACACCTCATAAGACATTTTCAAATATCCTATCCCTAAGTCAGTTCAACCAGAAGCCGTGCTCTGGGCATGCTTGCCACACAGTGATGGTGTTGTCACTGGCACCTAGAAGCTGTCTATGAGAAGTAGCCTGCTGACCCCATCACTTTACTGGGGACTCGGCATTCAGAAGGCTCTGGAAGCCACAGCGTCTTTCCACTGATTTGTACTTGCACCCTACACAGGCCCCAGCATGCTTTTCTCCATGGAGACTGGCCCTGGGAACTATTCTGAATAGGATGCTGACACTTGCCACCACCAGAAACTTAATTCATGTCAAGATGGCACCATGCTTAGAGAGGGCAGCTTCTCTGTGAGAATGTACTGCCCTTGGGGGTGAGGGTGGGGTGTTAAAAGCCAAAAACATTCTTTGTGCTTCACATTTCAGTTTATGGGACATTCATGGCATTGCCAACTCTCAACGCTAATCAATGACTCTGCTTTGATTAATACCCTGTTAAGCATAGATTTTCATACATGTGAATATTAATATACAGACTAAATACTAGATTGTATTGGACTATATTACTCAAGAAGATCTTTCAAGGTTGGGTATTTTACACACATTTTGAGGAGAATGGAGAGCAGGGCAACTTTCTTCACTAGGGGTGAGTAAACTAATAGTGCCTGCCACAGGGAACAAACTGAGCAGGTGACTACCAGGTGCCCTTCCAGGCTTTCATGACTTTCACCCTCTCTCCTTCCTGGTCACGTTGTTCTTTTCATCCCTGAGGCTGGAAAACACAAATGAGGTTCACACATAGCCTTTGCTTTCCAAAGCTTAGGAATTGGTAAGAAAATTCAGATTGTAGTATAGCTAGAAAATGAAGGAAATACTTCCTGAACCTCATAGAATATCCTACTGTTAATACCTAGCCATGACAACTGTGCAATGTACCCTCACCACATCACTGTCTACTTGACAACAAGAAGACCAATGCCCACCAAGCCAGCCTAGCTGTGTCTATGGCAATAGCCTTGGTTTCTCTGCAGTAGCACGGCCTCCTTGCCTTAGTTCATTAAGCTCTTCAAGTGACCTTGCCAGCTAAGGACAATTCTCTCCATTTTTGCAAAAGTAGTTTGAACACGCTTCTTCTTAGTTCCTAATATTTAGTTGAGTCACAACATTCCCCAGAAGCCTTATTCCTCTAGCCTGGGCCCCTAACCCTGTTTCTGTAGCTATATTGTTTGGAAATAGATGGTGACGTAAATTTCTCTCTAGCTCTCTGCTTCAGATGCAGGGCTTCTGGTTACCATTGCACACCAAAGGACTGGCACTTCAGTGCATGAGTGCGTCCGTTAATGCATGAATGAATACATGCTTGCATGCATTCGTGAAAGGATGTATGCCAAAATTAAATATATAGAACTTGGTATGGTGGCTTAAGCCTAGCACTTGGGGAGTTGGGATAATAATATTGGGTTTGAGGCCAACATGAGCTACATAGAGAAACCTGGACTCAAAAAATAAATGAAGGCATAAATAAAGGATTAAAATTTCAGTAAAATAAAAATTGAATTAATATTCCCTTTTGGACTCTTGTGGGTCTCAATGCTTTTGACAAATCACTATCTACAAAAATATTTATATTACAATTCATAACAGTGGCAAAATCACAGTTATGAAGTAGTAGTGAAAATAATTTTACGGTTGTGGCTCACCACAACATTAGAAACTGTGTTAAAGGGTTGGAGCATTAAGAAGGTTGAGAACCACTGAGGTATACATATATGCATTTAAATTACGTATGTAAATATGCATGCTTACATAGATTCTATTATATGTGTTAGATATTGGTTTTTAATGTTTTCTTTCTTTAAAAGAAAATCTAGCTGGGCACGCCTGTAATCCTAGCAGAGGCAGGTGGATTGCTGAGAGTTCAAAGCCAGCCTCATCTACAAATCAGTCTGGGACAGCCAATGCTACACAGAGAAACCCTGTCTAGAAAAAAACCAAAATAGAAAGAAAGAAAGAAAGGAAGGAAGGAAGGAAGGAAGGAAGGAAGGAAACCTTTCATCACAAATAATACTGTGTCACAGAAGCACATTTTCCATATAGTATTTATTATATGTTAAGCACATCTACTGACAGTTCCTTACATAATTGATTTGGCATACCTATATAAAAATATAAGATCCAAATATGTGTTAAAACAAATGATACTTTTGATCTTCCTGAAATACACTTAATTTGCTTCATGTGAGTTTCACCCATTCTCCTAAAAATGACATGACTTTGTCTTTCGGGCACAAAGAAATCCATTGTGTGTATACATTCTGTTGTGTGTGCATTCTTTATCCATCCTTCTGCTGGTGGATACCCATGTTGGTACCGTTGCTCAGCTCTTACGAGTGATGCTGCAGTACGTAAGCACTTCTGACATGCAGTCTTTAGGTTTCATGCTCAGAAATGGTTTATCTGGTGTGTTAACTAGACTTACATCAACTCGACACACAACTAGAGTCATCTGAAAGGAGGAAACCTTAACTGAGAAGATACCTTCATAAGATCCAGCTGTAGAGCATCTCCTAATTAGTTATGATGGGGATGGGCCCAGCCCATTATGCATGGGGCCATGCCTGGCCTGGTGGTCCTGGGTTCTATAAGAAAGCAGGCTGAGCAAGCCATGAGGAGTAAGCCAGTAAGCAGCACCCCTCCATGGCCTCTGCCTCAACTCCTGCCTCCAGATTCTAACCCTATTTAAGATCTTTTCCTGACTTCATGCAGTGAAGGACTATGATGTGGAAATGTAAGCCCAAAAAACCCTTTCTTCCCAACTTGCTTTTTGGTCATGGTGTTTTGTTGCGACAATGGAAACCCTAACTATGAAAATCTGATCAGCCTGCACAATTGTCATTAAAGTTGTTTCTGAGCAAGTTCTTTGTCATACTTAAAGTTTCTCTCAGTTGGGTAAGTGTGACAGCATTATACTAGGGGAGACTTTAAAAAGTGTGAGTGAGCTGGGTGGTGGTGGTCATGGCGGTGCACGCCTTTAATCCCAGCACTTGGGAGGCAGAGCAGGAGGATCTCTGTGATATTGAGGCCAGCCTAGTCTACAGAAAGAGTTCCAGGACAGCTAGCACTGTTACACAGAGAAACCCTGTCTTGAAAACCAAAACAAACAAACAAAAAAACCAAACCAAAAACAAACAAACAAACCAGAAAACCAAACCAAACCAAAACAAAACAAAACAAAAGTGTGAATGAGGAAGGAGCCAGCATGGTGATTCATTTCTGTAATCCCAGCTCTCGGGATGGTCTGAGTTCAAGACCAGCCTGGCTCATTTAGTTATACAAGGAGACCTTGCCTCAAAGGAAATAAACACATGGCTCCAGTTCTCCTCTAAAAGTATGAATGTTTCCTTTTGTTCTTCCATGGCATTTACCCTATAATGTGTCAGAAGAACCAGGAGAATTGTTATTGTGCTCCTGCTCAGAAAATAAATGTACCTTTCAGAGAACTCTGTGCTTAAAAGCCAAGCATCAGACTCTCATACCTTCAAGTGAGGTTAGCTCCAGCCATTCCAACCTCTTCCTATTCCTTCTTGCACAGACTCTCAGTGGAGGGTTCCTTCACCCATTCACCTTTACCCACACTTCCCCATGTTTTACAGTGTCCATTAAAAACCCATGTTTTCAAAATGCAATAATCTTAACACATAAGAAGGGAGGAGGAAGTGAGTTTGCTTTACATTTCCTAAGCAAACCCGAGACAAGAGATTGTTAGTGGCTGGGAGTGGCACCTTCCTGTCCTGGTTAGTTTTTTGTCAGCTTGACACAAGCCAGAGTCATTTGAGAAGATGGAACCTCAACTGAGAAAATCCTTCCATTAGATTGGCCTGTGGGCAAGCCTGTGAGACATTTTCTTGATTGATGATTGATGTGTGAGGAGCCATCCCACTGTAGGCAGTGCTCCTGTGGGTGGGTAGTCCTGGCTTGTGTAAAAGCAAGCTCAGCAAGCCATGAGGAGCAAGCCAGTAAGCAGCACTCCTCCATGGCTTTGGAATCAGCTCTTGCCTCGACTTCCCTGGATGACTGACTATAAGCTGTGAGATGAAATAAACTCTTTCCTCCCCAAGATGCATTTGGTTCTGGTATTTTATCACAGTAAAAGAAACCCTAACTAAGAAGTTTTGGCTGTCATTCACATGCGCACAAACACTTGCACAAGCACAACTTGTGCATCATAGTGAATTCTCAAAAAAATGATTAAAAAGCATTCAAACTAAGCAGTGCTTAAACCTAAAATCTGCCACTGCTCAGATATTTGTTTTCACTTACTTATTTAAACAGTGTCTTACTGTGCAGCCTTGGCTAGGCTGGAACCTGTTTCTTCCTACAATTGCTGGGGTGAATGGCATGCGCCATCAAGTCTAGCTATCACTCAGTTGTCATAGCACAGCCCATACCATTCAGGAACCAACATTCCTGCATTTTCATCTCTGGAGAAAACTGTCCTCTTTGCTCAGGGCCTCTATGTGCTCACACTTGTAGGATGCATAGTACAGTTTTTCTTTTTAGTCCATTTATTCTCTGCTTATAGATACAAATAGGCTCTCTGTTGCCCCTGGGCTGGGTCCATTCCTGAAGATACACTTCGTTATTGTTAGTTGTAGCAAGTGGTCAGTCTGTAATTATGCCTGATATATAAACTAAACTTTTTCTTTATTGTGTGTGTGAGAGAGAGAGAGACAGAGAGACAGAGAGAGAGACAGAGAGACAGAAAGGGAGAGAGAGAGAGAGAGAGAGAGAGAGAGAGAGAGAGAGAGAAAGAGAGAGCCTACAGGGTATAATACAGGGACTGACATCGCCCAGAGAAATGCACTAGGGTCTTGGAATTCATCCTGTGGAATAAGGGAGACCAGGGAAGTCAATCAATACTTTCCTGGGTCATCTCAAACAGCTATCTCAGAAGTTTATTTTCCCTGGGTCTTGATGGCTGATGGTGAGGCCAGGAGAAAGGAACTTCTTAGGGTTTTCTGACCATCCTTTCTGGTCACTACCACTGAGCAGTGTCATCACACCCTTAGCCTTCATCCTTACTTGGTCTGTCCACTGTGTAAGTAGTATCCATCCCCTTTGTCTAAGGACATCATTTGGATTAGCTCAAGGAGTTTCCCCCATGAGCACAATTTAACACCATTGTATTCCAATACCCCATTATCAAATATGGTTGTAATCACAGATTCTGGGAAGATGAAAGCACTAACCATGTATTAGAGGGGACACACCTGCTACAGATACCCCTGTACTGTATGGAGCTCTGCCTCACCCCACCAGAGCAGAGCTGCACCCTTGCCAGGCAAGAGTGCTTCTGAGTTGTAGCTGGGCAGCTTTTAGGCTCATTTTGAGTTGAATTAGTTCATTCTGTGATTCTTACCCCACTTTTGGATTTATCCTTGAAAGGAGACATGGAGGACGGATGTGTATTGGGTCTCTGTACTCAGGGCTGCAAAATAAAAGCATACAGACACACACACACACACACACACACACACACTTACAGAAAGATTATATTTGGGTGTGATAGTGTCCAGAGGAAGGTGGGAGATCCTGAGTTCCAGGCCACTCTGGGCTACAAGGGGAGAGGTTATAGAAGGAGGGGAAGAGAAGGGGAACACATGATCATCTTGAGCCGTTTAATCATTTGTGTGGCACTCTACTTGTCTTTCTTTCCTCCCTGACTTCAGATGGGCTCATTTCCCACTACACTGTAGGAAGACAGAACGGGCTTGTCTCACAGGCCAAGATATATTCCTGGTGCTGGAGCTAAAGAGCTTGCAGCTCTCCTGGGCACTAAGTTGCCTCCTTCAGGGAATTACCAGACCTGCTGAGAGCCACTGTCCCCTAGAAGAGGACTCCCACAGGCCCTGCCTCCAAGGGGCCCATCTATGGCTTACTAAATCACTCCTCAGTAACCACTTTTAGCATTTAAACAAAAGTGGCAAGTGTCAGTTAATTCTCCCTAGGGTGGCCTTCCATGATAAAGCCTGAGACTCTTAGGAGAGAGAAGCTTCCAGGCTTGAAAGAGTAAGTAACTGCCTTCCACCCTCTGCTCTCAGGCCTCAAGGTGTGTTTCCTGAGTCTTAAGGACAAACATCTGCTCTTATGCTACAACTACCCTTCTAACTGACAGAGACTCAACACAAAGGAAACCAACACTTTCTTTGTCAGACACAGAGATGTCACAGTATGATTGCACATGTACTTGTGAGCTAGGGACCCTCACCCCAGTCATCATCATCCCTAACTTCTGTGCCCTTCTTCAGACTTAGCCCCTCCCTGAGGAAGACAAGGCAGGGATCTGGGACAGTGAAGAATGACATCATTGTCTTTCTTGGTCTCAGATAACAGTTTGATCACAATGTAACTGACAGGCTAGTCATCTTTTAAATATTCAGCTCGGTCGTCTTCGGCAGCTTAGAGTGCACCAAGTGTCCCCAGTGTCTAATTGACAGCTCTTCATCACCTCCAAAGAAACCCTGCATCCACATGCAAACACTCCCCCATCGAGTCCCTGGCAAAGGTTTTGGAGGCAAAGAGGCAGACTTGTTTGAAAGACTCACATGCATGTATGCACGCATGCACTCACATTGAAAGCTACACTCAGTGAGTAGAAACAGAATACAAAGGCACAACGCTAACTCGGCAATGCTCTAGAGAACTCCCTTGATATTAAAGGAAACTTCCTGGCTTTTCTTTGGGTCTGTTGAAGTCCAGCTCTGGACAGAGCAAACAGGTGAAGGAAGATGGAAAGTGTGCTCTGGAAGAAACAAACCGATCCTGCTGGGAAGAGCACTCGGTTCCCCAGGTCCAGCTGCTTCAGCCACCGACTTCCCTTAGAGCACCAAGACTGTTAACACAGGCTAGTTGGTAGTTTTCCCAATGATAACAGAGTTTGGGGACACGGTGGATAGTAGAAGGGATGGGGGTGGACTGAAAAGGTGAGTGAGACTGGGGCATGACTTGAAGTTCTATTTGTTTTGAGTTTTCACTGTCCTGCACTCCCACTGAATTAGTTTAGGATGTGAATATTTCTTTCCCTGCAGTGGCCTTGGTTAGCCTATGACTCGGGGTAGGCCTGCCACAGTCAGACATGCAGCCACTGTCTTTTTCAACATGTATTATTGGTTTTCAGGAAACTCATGAAAGCCTCAGCTCTCTTGGGGGGGGTGTACAAACACATGATGAAGGTCTTGTCCTCAAGGAGGTCACAGTATCACAGTCACTTTGGGGCACGTTCAGCAGTCTGGGGGAGAAGCCACATATTCCAATAGCACAGGGCATAGATAACAGAAACTAGAGGGAAACTGAGTCCTGGAAAAATCTGTAGGTTGAGAAAGGGAAGAAGTGATTTCCTCCTAGCTGACTAGGTGTCTGTACCCCTCACTAGATACACATGCACACACACACCTGTGTGAGTGTATGCACATGCACTCACACTGATATAAACTTACATGCACACATGCACAGATAGATACTTGTACACACACACAAATGCACACGCACACACATACGTGTGTACACACACACACACACACACACACACACACACACACACACACACACCTAACAAAAGTAGCCTCTGGTTACTAAGCACTTGCTGCTGCTAAGTGTATAACTTATGTTCTCCATGGCCACCACACAGGCTTTCTTAAACAGGCAGAAGCATATCATTATCCCCCACTTTCCCAGAGAAACTGAGACAGGTAGAGCATCCTGAAGCTAGCAGGTGGACTGGATCCAGCAATGTCTGCTTCCTCGAGCAAGTTCCTGAGTGTTCTGGCTTGGGAAGCAGCTCATTGCTTCAGTGACAACAGCTCTGACTTGCTGGCTCCAGGAACAAAATGAAGGTGTCTACATGGGTAGGGGACCAAGAGACTGGAGTCTGGGAAAAAAGAAGAGAGGGCACACTGGCTGGGCCAGGCAACACAGCAGAAAAAAGATCACTGTAGCTTTAATCTGTGGACACAGGCACCAGGGAACTTAATGCACCAAGAGCCACCCTAAGTAGGCAAAAGTATATATGCTTGACATTGGAGGTCTTAGAGGGCTCTGGGAAATGAAAGGCTGCCAAAGCCAAAATAGCCCTTGTAGAGGTCAGTCAGCAATGCCCTGTGGTATCCACCTTTCTCATAAGTCAAACCTCTTGTCTAATAAGTTCTTCCAAGACCTGTGTGTCCAGCACCTCTCCATATCCAGCTACCGTGGAGACAAAGGATGGTGTAACTGAACAAAGACTCTGTAGAAAACCATCCTGAGGATCCAGGCATGGCTGCTACTCTAAAAAGAGCAAGCTAGAGGAAAGGTGATGAGCATCTTCAAAAAGAAAAGCTCACCAGCTACAGGGATCACAGCTGATTTAAAGGGGTGGTGGTGGTGGTGGTGGTGGTGGAATTTAGCAGATCCCAGCACTGAGTAATCCAGCCTCACTAGGCTAAACTGAATCACCTCCAGCCAGGCAGTGTCCTTAAGTGAAAGCAGTTCAGAGCATGACTGGACCCAGAACTCCTGGGTCTACAGGAGGGGCAATTAACCCCTCTGTGTTATCTTTCACATCTGTAGTGATTGTACCATGTTAAGAAGACCCACACCTGAGAGGCCAGGACAGTAGTGTCTGGCACAAAGGAAGCCCTGTCAATAAGGAACTCACCTCTGCTTAGTGTCCTGGCTGCGAACTTGAGGCCTGTGCTTACCATGGAGCTGTTCACATATGGGGGGCTCTTGAGGAAAGAAGGGCTCTTTAAAGAGTCTGTGAAAGGCTATCTATAGGGGACCCCAGATAGGGGGAAGTTTTGAAGGGAGCATATAAATTGGTTAATAGGTTTTAGATCACCTCCAAACACTGATTCCTTAAAAGCTACTTCAAGTGAATTGAAGGCAAATGTCTGCTACATTCTAGTGCAATGGTACAAAGCATAGAAAGAGCCCAAGTTTTGCACCTCTGGAGACATCCAGTGATTAACTATAATGCCAGAGACAGGAGTACAGTTCGCATATGTGCTGGGCACTGTGGGTTACAAAAGGACAATCAACAACCATAGGTTAACTTGACCCTAAACAAGTTTAGAGAAGTAACTAGTTACAGTGATACTTACATAATCAGTCAGTCGTAAGTTTATGGACTGGGATGGAGAGACGGATCAGCGGTTAAAAGCAGCAGCTGCCTTTGCATAGGACCTGGATTTGGTTCTCAGCACCTACATGATGGCGCATAACAAACTGTGACTCCCTCTTCTGATGTCTACAGCCACCAGGCACATGTGTGGCGTAGATACACATGTGCAGGCAAATACTCATACACCTACATTTAAAAATCTAAAAAAAATAAAATAAAAATTAAGTGTGCCAGCACTCCTTTAAAAAGAAGATAAATGAACGAATAAAAATAAACACAAATGCCTTTCCTCTCAGAGAGGAACCTTGACTATTTCATCTGTGAAGGACTGAAGATAGATTCCCTGTCCACTCCCAGTACATGCTCTGATTCTAGAACACCTAGTTTTGACTCCCCCTTTGTCATCTGCTGGCCTCAAGAGGTGGTTCTTCAGGACTTGATGCACTTTTGCCATGGTGACAAGAGGCCTATGGGGAAGATCAAACCTACCCTCTGCCCCTGGAGCTATGGCATTTGTAGATGAAAACTGTGTCTAAAGTATGATTTAACATCAGACCCGTTGAAAGGCTGCTCAGGAACGGAGAATGTATTTACATTCCATCAGTAGACCGTGCTTACATTGTCTATTATCATCTATCTGGCTGTCTATACATCTACTTATGTACTAACTTATCCATTCATCCATTGACCCCTAACCCCATCAATCTATTTATCCATCTTATATTTGTCCATCTATATCCCCCCACTCTCTCTCCTGTCTGTCCATACATCTAGCCATCTGTCTATCAATCTTCCATCCATCTACCCATCCACTCCTTTATCTATCTATCTATCTATCTATCTATCTATCTATCTATCTATCTATCCATCCATCTATTCACTCATCTGTTCCTGTCCATTTGTTGTCTATCTGTGTATCTCAATGCTAGTACTCTGGTGCTGGCCTCAAACAAGTACTCTACCACTGGCCTTTACCCACAGCACTGTTTTGTTTTCCTTTGTGCCTATTTATATTTTATTGACACGGAGCATGTGATACATAGCAGTTCTAGGACAGCAGAACAGTGTAAACCATATTAGCCCTGAGAAATAGTCTGTTCTTGGCTTATGTAGGATTTAAAAGTTTATAAGCAATTGGTATATATTCCTTATTCTGAGTTGCAAAATACCCTGCTTTATTTAAAGGAGGACAGGGAAGAACTGAATAGAAAATAGGAAGGGTTCCAGTGCTTCTCTAGGGCCTCAGAGGCACCAGAATTGGTCTGAGACACCCCAGCTTTCCTTTGCTCTTATGTGTGATGCAAGATTCAGAAACCTGAGCACAGACCTTAGTGCTGTGCAAAAGGCCCTGGTGCCACCAGGTTCTTAGAAGTCCAAAGGTTTCTATAGAGGGAGGCAGTATCTGGCACACCATTTGCCTTCTTATGCATACATCTTCGCTAAGTCTAGAAACCATGACAAAGCCAGAGGATCAGGCCTTGCAGGGGTCCCTTTCACCCATTCAAATGCCTCAATCCCAGTTTTAATGCCTTCGAGGGGTGGGGAGAATACCCCAGTCTACACAGGGCATAGGCTCTTAGCTTAGAGCCTTGCTAGGGCTCCCAGGGACAGGAGCTTGGAAGATACTTTTTCTCCTGTAAATTTTATTTTTATTTTTTTATGATGCTGGAAGTGGAGTCTAAGAACCAAGCCCAGGAAAAAATCTTAGCCTCAGCCACGTCCCTAGGCCCTTCTCTTTCCTAAGGTCCTTTCCTTGATAGGATTTTTATTTTGTAGAATTTCCTGTCTCTATTAGGGGAGTAGGGCCTGATCTACAGGACATGGTCCTCTTTCCAGTAGGGCCATTGTGTGCTGGGTGCCCTTTTTTCACACTGAGCAAGGCTTACAGCTTAGTTGTCACCTTGGTGCTAACAGGTGCCTTCATCTCCCTCACTTCCCCTTGAAGTGTTGTGCAATGCTTTTTCTTCCCAAACACATTTCCCAGTGACCCTATTGGTCAAGTAGAAATTCCCCAGGTGCAAATGAAGACACTGTGGGAGGGTTATAGACTACTAAGGGAGTGTTGAGTGTCACTGGGAGCAGAGCTGTGAAGGAGCACATGCCATCTTGTCTCCAGCAACGGAAGCAAGCTGAGGTGACAAGCCTGCCACCTGATAACCTAGAGGAAGACAAGGCCCCAGATCTCCAGGGTTGGTGAATGGCGCAGCCTGGCAAGATGCCAGCTGAAGACAGGTAATAGCCATTTCAGATGCAGGTGACTGAAGCATCCTTTTAGAGCTAGTCCCTCACTTTAACTCATACAAAGCCCTGAACTATTAGGCATGGACTTGACTAACTGATCCCAGATGTCTGGTTGCAAGCCCCTCCTCCTCCCCAGCAGCATGAGTGGCAGAATAGGCACTGTATTATGTTACAGGAGATTTTTAAAACCTTAATAGTCACATCAAGACAGGCAGCTTACAGGACCCCGTTCCCTGAAGGCTTGCCTCTGCCCACACCTTTCTTCTTAGAAAGTAGATCCTTGACCAGCTTCTTCACTCATAGGGATTGCTCTCATCAGAACCTCAGCCTGGACATGGCCACATGACAACTCTCAGCCAATGACATCTGGGGAGGCATGGCACATGATGTGCCTCCTAAGCCTATGCATCAGTCCTGGGCTCTGGACTGTGACTGTTACCTCAATAAGCAAGAATGCCCTAGTAATGGCCTAGCCTCTGAAGTGATAAATGAGAGACAAGAACAAGCAATCAACCTTTGCATTGGGGAACACTGAGAATTCAAAGGTGTGACTCTGTTTTCCTTGTACACTGGTTAGTTTTTCTTGTCAACATGACACAAACTAAATTCACTTGGGAAGAAGAACTTCAGTTGAGGAATGGCCTCTGTCAGATTGGCATGTCTGTGGGGCTTTTTCTTGATCGTTAATTCAGATAGGAAGGTCGGGTTCACTGTGAGCATTGTAACAATAAGAGAGTTGGCAGAGCATGAGCCATAGGGAGCAAGCCAGTAAGCAGCAGTCTTCCATGGTATCTGAGTCCCCAGAAGAGAGATAGTGAGCAGGAAGTGTGGCCCAAATAAACCCTTTCCTCCAGAAATTGCTTAGGGCCAGAGTAGTGTATCACAGCAACAGGAAGTGAAGTAGAATACACTGCCATCAGAAGAGAGACCAGTGCATCCTGATATTAACTTTCCAGGATTTAGTAAGAGTTCTCATCATAGGCGTGTCCTGAAACTCCACACATTGGTGTGCCATCAAACTCTGCCTATGGGCATGTTCTGAAAAGTCTACATTTACAAAGGACACAAGTTACAACTGCCGGGACAGGGTGAACAAACTGGCACTTCTTTCATTTCATTCCATTTAAATTTTTTCCCTTTGTGCCTATTCCAAAATAAAATTTAAGGAGAATTGTGAACATTAAAAATGGATGTCCCCTACAAGAAGATAATCAAGGCTGGCAGATCTGGACCCAGGGGGGCCTGCACAAACTACTGTACCAACTAAGGACGATGCATGCAGATCTAGTTAATGGACAGTGCATTCTCCACAGTTGTGTGGAGAGCAGGGAATTACTCTGACATGAACTCTGGTGATCCCCATTTGACCACTTCCCCTTGGTCGGGAAGTCTGGTGGCACTCAGAGGAAGGGGAAGCAAGCTATCCCTATGAGACCTGATAGGCTATGATCATATGGAGAGGGAGGAGGTCCCCTTTTGTCACAGGCCTAGGGGATGGGAATAGGGTGAAAGAGGGAGGGGGAAACGGGAAGATACAAGTGAGGGGATAATCGAGATGTAATCTGAATGAATTATTTAAATAAAAAAATTAAAATGGCTGTCATTAGCTAAGCTGTGGTGGCACATGCCTTTAATCCCAGTACTCAGGAGGTAGAGGCAGGTGGATAACTGAGTTTGACACCAGCCTCATCTAGAGAGTGAGGTCCAAAGTAGCCAGCACTACACAGAGAAATTCTGTCTAAACACCAAAACAAACAGAGGCTATCATTTTCACAAGAGAGGAAAAAAAAGTCATGATGAGGAGAGTAATAAGATGAAACATATCATAAGAAATGCAACTCTGGCTGTGCTCATTCCCTCTGTGGTGTGGCTTACTTGTTCACGGACCTGTTTCTCTGGGTGCTGTGACAGTTTTCTTATACTACCTTTGGAGGTGCTGAGCTGAGGACAGAAACATGACCCCTGGTCCAACTGCCACTACATGGTTGCTGCTGTCTCTCACCTGCATGCTCTACAGACAGTCCATTCCTGTGACCCCTCAGTCACAGCTTGCATGTGAACTCTGAAGGACATGCTCTGGAGGTGACAGTTGGCTGCAGGTCCTATCATATAGGCACCAATGTTCCCAGGTTCCCGTGTCCCAAGACAGAGGATTGTATCAGGAATATGCTGTAAGACAGTAAAAAACAGATGCTGTTCGTTAACAAAGGAAAAAAAATACTTCTGAGACAGAAGTCAGCTACTGAGCAGGGAAAGGTGTTTGCTCAAAAGCACAAAGCCACCAGGCTCATGTGATGCACTGTTTGCTGTATGTAACTCAGAGGATGGGTTTCTGGTCTTTTTTGGACAAGTGACTTCTTATTAATAACGTGCTCATGTTGATGTGGCTCTAGCGCCACATCCATGCTCTCTGAAGTGAGTGCCTAGATGTAGCAGCCTGGCTGACTCAGCTTAGTTTAGGCTCCCTCTACTTCCCCAAGCCCAGAATCTGTCCCCTAGAGAATGTGTGTCCCAGGCTAACGGGGAGCATTGTGCAGTGGCTTCCACACAACACTCTCTCCCAGCTCATAGCATCTCTCCAGTTGCTGTTTAGTTGTAAAAAGGGTGACAGGCTCTCCCTAGCCTAGGAGGAGCCCTCCTCTCTAATTCTATTACCATGGTTACTGCTATATTTCCAGGCACACTAGCATTTGTAGGGGACTGGGAAGAAGAGAGGAATAGGAGACAGTCTATGGGGCCAAGCATACAGGAGCCTGTGGAAACTAAAGGGAGGGGCATTGGATCCCTCTGGAGATAGAATTACATGTGGATGGGAGCCTCCAGGCATGGGTGCTAGGAACTAAACTCAACCACCTTTGGAAGAGCCACAAGCCCTCTTCGGCACTGAGCCACCTCTCCGGCTCCTACATCAACATTTCATGGTGCCTGGTTCGGAACATGTAATTGTGTGGGCTTTGGGGTTTGACCTCACTATTTCCTATAGACAAAAATTCTCTGTAATGTAAACCTATAAAAACTATCAACATACATATACAAATAGACATACTTATTCTATTTTCTCATTCAAAGCATCTCGTATAATAAAAAGGGTTTTCCGCAAGATTACTATTGTTAAGTAAATTTTCCAGAAGGGTTTGGAAGAAGAGTTTCTAAAACCCTTTCCATAGATATGTTAGAAATGGGGCCTAGGGCCTAGGAAATAACAGCATACATGACACATGTATAACCGTGTGTCTATATGGGTCTGCACAGGTTCGTGCAAAGACATAGACACTTACAAGTGGTATCCATCTGTTTGTGGTTTTATTCTTTCCACCTTGTCAGCTTCCTCCTCTGTCTTTAAGAAACGTACTACCTTGGAAGTGCCGAGTTCCAGAAGAGGGACTGCATCTGTCTCACCCAATGGAAACTAAAATTCAAAGAGCCTAGCCCATGAGAAACTCTCTCCTGCACTTGAGTTAGGAAGTGAGGGATCCTGTGATGACGAATGTAGAGAGTGGTGGTCCATTTCAGTGTTCACAGCTGCAAAGATGGTAGGAGAGTCCCTGATGCAGCTACCTCGGTGGCCACTGAGGGCTGTTTGCTCAAGCACTCATTGGCATGGTGGTACTGGCCTTGCCTCAGCTTAGTCCTTCCTCTATTTGCAAGCCAGGTTCTGCAGTCCTGATCACCACCAGCTACCTGATAAATGTCTTCTGGTCTCTAACTGGAGAGATTTCTACTGCTGGCAAGGACATGGAGGTGCAGAGTGTGGTGCTGGAAGATAGGGCATTCAGTTCAGCGCCAGACATGACTGTGGGACTCCGGAGCTCCACAACTACAGGCAAGCATGTGCGGAAGCTGCTGGTCTAGACGCTGAAGAAATGGCTTCCCGTTTAGGGAGCCTGAGTCCATTAGTGAACTCTGTTAGTGGGTCAGGAAGAGTAATGGCTAGTAAATATTTTATTAGCATGGTTTGAATCTTACTAATGGGAAAGCCAAATACTTCACAGAGTCCTATTCAGCAAGAGGCTGTTCCTCAGCATAGGGTGCCTGCTGTTTGTCAGGATCTGGAGGAATACTCAGAGATGTCCGTGGAGAATTATATGGGCATCCAGGATGCCCACTGGTCTGCAACTAACTGTCAGATGCTCCTACCATGACCTGGCCCTGTCATGTACCCACAGCTAACCCTCTGACTATGGCACAGAATGTTTCTGACTATACTAGTACGTTAATATCTCTCCATGTTGGAAATTAAACGAATGTCTTTCATCAGCGTGTTTCAAAAAGCTAAGTACTAAAATACATTAAATATAATAATAAGACTCATTACACAATGTGTTTCATTCTGAAGATTATTAAACCCTTTACAAACCAAAAGAAAAATAACCAACTGTAATAGCAACAAAGACATAGCACTCACAAAAGCTCAATTGATCATGGGAGCAATCACAGTGTGCTTTCTATGCCTATTTGTAACATTTACCTCACGGAGGTGGGGAAGGGGGTTGCGGAGTGGGTGAGGGAAATCAAGCTTAAATTAAAAGCAAATTCCTGATTTTTCCTTTCAATTGATAAGATTGGCTAATCTTTTTTTTTTTTTTTTAATTTGAACTGTGTGGGCATATTCTTTTTTTAAATTAAATATTTTTATTATGTTTCTTTTTTTAGCATATACATTTATATTATCGCACATGAGTAAAATAAACCACATACTGCAGGAAGAACCATGAGACAATCAGGAAGATATATAAATGTTACATTCATAGTGATTTGGCTGTTTGTATTCGGCAAACTTGAAGTAAGCATCCTTCCTATCTTGTTGGGTCTAAATTTCTGAATGGAGATTAATATCTATCATATCTCATCTCTGTTAATTTAAAACATCTATCTTGATCTGAAAACATGTTAACCCCTAATCTACTAAGCTTAATTGAAAGACTAAACTATTGTCATTTTTTTTTCAAGACAGGGTTTCTCTATATAGCATTGGCTGTCCTGGACTCACTTTGTAGACCAGGCTGGCCTTAAACTCATGAAGATCTGCCTGCCTCTGCCTCCTAAGTGCTGGGATTAAAGGTGTGCACCACCTCACCAGGTGCTAAAGCTGGCTTCACAGAGATGGAGATTAAAAAAACCTGGGAGAAAAGGAAGGCATGCCAGAAGGAGTGGGGACTAGCCCAGGCTCCCTTTTGTTATCTCTAAAAGCTATTTCTACCCACAGCACAGCCAACCGAGGTCCACACTGTCAGCATCCTAGAACCACATACAATGCTCATGTTGTCTTGCTAGCAAGTCATTCATTAGCAACCCCTCTCAGAAGGGAAATGTAGCCTCTGTTGCCAGAATTCCACAGCACATCTGTTTAACCCCCAACAGCTGGTCAGGAGTTCAAAATTCCTGGGTGCAAAGGCAGTGCAAGCCTCGGCATGCTTGTGCCTGTGGTCTCAGCACTTTGGAAGCCAAGGTAGGAGAGTTGCCGTGTGTTAGAGGACAGTTTGGGATATGTAGTGAGTCCCAGGCATCATGGGCTACAAAGCAATACTTTGTCTCAAAAATAAATAAAAGGAAATAAATACACACTGAATTTGTTATTAAATTTTCCCCATGGAACTATATAAAATATATTCTGGGCAGTGGCTAGGGAGTAAAATATTCAGCTAGCACACCCATATACCTGAGACCTGAGACCAGCACATTATTAAAGTTGTCTCTGAAAAAGGCTACACAATCATATACAAACTGACTGGGAAAGATGGCATCTAGAGTCAAGAGTCTTTTGCAGAGATGAACAACTAGGAACCAGGAAGGAGAGAGGAAGTGCCTGACACTGAAGACACTCCCATCAGGGTCTACACAGGAGAGATGAGAGGTGCTCAGAAATAGGCTTTGGTGGCATATGCCTTTAATCCCAGCACTCGGGAGGCAGAGGCAGGCGGATCTCTGTAAGTTCAAAGCCAGCCTGGTCTACAACACTAGACAAAGTCAGCCCAGGCTACACAGAGAAACCCTCTCTTGAAAAAACCAAAAAAGAAAAAGAAAAAAGAAACAGGGCTTATAGGAGGGAACACCCATCACTCCACACTCCTGTACTAAGGGCAAAGAATATAGGAGAAAGCTGGTGGAGCCTAAGACTTTCCTATCTGTGTTAATAACTAATTCTTTTTTCTTTTTTTAGTTTTTTGAGACAGGGTTTCTCTGTGTAGAACTGGCTACCCTGGACTCAATTTGTAGACCAGGCTAGCCTCAAACTCATAATGATCTGCCTGCCTCTACCTCCCAAGTCCTGGGCTTAAAGGCATGCACTGTCACGCCCACTACTAGTTTTCATTTATCAATATTATTTTCATCTGCAAAGATCTAGACTAGGTCACTTGGTCTCTACCATGAACTTACACACAATTTGCCACCTGGTTCTCTGAAGCCAGGCTGGTTCTTGTTTAGATTTAGTTGAGGTGAGAAAACTACAGCTTCCTGAGGGTAGCTGCCCTGGCATGTCTTGTTTCTTTTTGAACTGCTTTGACACCAGTGTCACGCTCATAGCATGTCTTTCGCATCTGTGCAGCAATCCTCCCCTTCTCCTGCTGGTTCTTCGTTATGTCCATACTGACTGGCATTGGTGACTCTGAGATGTCTCCCACATCAGTCACTTCTACTTAGGAAAAAGCATTCCCTTTATATTGTGTACAGACGATCTTTCAGTATTATAAATTTAAAATCTGTTCCCTAGAATTAGGTAGGAAAATTTATTTTTAAGTTTTATTTTCTGTGTATGTGTGTCTAGCCTGCATCTATGTATGTACACCATGTGCCTGGTGCCCTCAGAAACCAGAACTGGAGTAGCACAGATGGTCGCGAGCCACCCTGTGGTGCTGGGAATTGAACCGAGTCTTCAAGAAGAGCACCCAGTGCTTTAACAGCTGAGCCATTGCTTCAGCCCTGAGATATGTATGTATGTATGTATGTATGTATGTATGTATGTATGTATGTATGCTTTGTTGTCCATAGTGGAACATGTGCATCTGCTCTTTTTCTGTGTAAGAAGGCACAGAACCCATTCTTCATCCCAAACTGGATTTGTGCCTTTCTCCTCCTCCTCTTTGAGGACCCAGTTGCAGGACTTCTTATCAGGTTTCCTCATTTTAATGTAGTTAAAGACGGTAGGTGTCAAAAGGCTTTTAGGGTGTTAATTAAATGATCAAACACTCATAGGAAACAAGGATTCGGATCTGCATTTTGCAGGTGGCTAAGAACTCAAGCACAGAAGGGTGTAGTAACGCTAACTCTGGGGCGCTGTGATCCTGTCTATACTGCTGTGTCTTACATCAGGACTGGGCAGCAGCCAGTGCCCGTGCCCACATTGCACATGAGAAATGACAAGGCCCAGTTTAGTATCTCTGTAAATATTTAAGATATGGTCAGTCCCTAGGCTCATCCAGCTTCTTATCCCATTACTAACAATGTTGCTTCGCCAGCCAGCAGTAGGACAAGCCAGGTGTGGAATAGTTAGTGTTTGGTTTCCAATTCTCCCGCTGTATCTCCACAACATAGATGTCCAGTCTGAGGATGGGGCCAGCAAAAAGAAAAGGCTGAAGAATCAGGAATCCTTTACAAAGCACAAGTGTTCTGGGTCACAGCTAAAGCTAGGGTCCAACTACAAGCATTTCCTGTCTCCTAACTCCACATCTTTCAGTGCCAGTCCTGTGGGCCAGGAAGCAAGCTAATTGCAGTTCTGCGGCCTTTGACCCCTGCAAGGTGCTAGCTAGCCTTCTTCCTGTCCCCAGTCAAGGCTGCCTGTGCTCTCCTTTTCCCAGCCACTGTAGATATGTCCCCCAAACTCCCTCAGCTGACCAGAGGCCCAAAGGTAGGTTAAGTATTCTTCAAACCATGTTAGAAGCAGGGCATAGCCACCAAGCGTGGTGCATGCATTTTATGTGCGTGTGCGTGTATATTAATAGAAGTCTCACTGGGTGACTCAGAAACTGTTTTTTGATACAATGTAGGTCTGTATGATTCCTCCCTAATTCAGGGCCCTGGTTGGTAGAAGCTATGTGACTCAGCACTGTGAGACTCAGCTGGACGCACTGAGAGAATGCACCCATGTGAGGCCTTTCTCCCAACACCCAGGATAGCCATGGAGAAAGCAAGGCTATCTGTCTGCTACTTTGTTTTGTTCCGAAGGCGGAAGCCCTCTTTCAGGACATGTTGGTGTCTCTGGAAATGGTGGGACATGCTTACATTTTTCACCTAGAGAAGCCAAGCAACTAAAATAGCAACACACAAAGCAAAGCATGTAGAAACAAACCAGCTGTGCCTTAGTCAGTGTGCTGCTTAACACACCTGGGCAGAGGGAATCTCCGTTGAGGAAGTGCCTTGCTCGCAGTGTCCAGTGGGCATGAAGGTCAGACATGCTCTTGTTTAGTGATTGATGTGGAAGGGGACAGCTTAGTAGGGGTAGTGTCACCCCTGAACAGATAGACCTTAGCTGTGTAAGAAAGCATGCTAAGCAAGCCAGGGGGAGAAGCCGGTCCTCAGCGTTCCTCCTGGTTTCTGCTTCAACCTTGAGTTCCCACCTTGCTTCCAAAGATGAAGGAGTGAAACCAGTAAGCAGAAATAAACCTTTTCCTCTCCAACTTGCTTTTGGTTATGGTGTTTATCACAGCAATAGAATGCAAACGAGAACAGTTGATGTAGTAGTTAGCCAACATGCTTGGAGCCCTGAATTCCATCCTGATAAACAGGGCGTGTTGGTACTCACCTCAGGAAGGGGAAGAGGAGGCTCCAGCTCTTCCTTAGCCACACAGGGATTCAAGACCAGCCTGGGCTACAACAAACCTTGTCTCAGAAAACCAAGTCAAACAATTGTATCAAATTTGAACTTGAGAATTGGCTGGCTTGGGAAGCCACATTTCTTCTGCCCTCTCTTGTGATACTACTCAGGGCTATAGCTCTGTCAAGGCAGAGAGACTGGGGGCTTCAAACCCACAGACCCAGCCAATGCAACCAAGCCAGAGAGGCCATGGCCACTAAGCGTTGAAGGAGGATCTTTTGGTGAAGGCTAGCTTCCTCCATTCAGAGCACATCGTTGTCTATGTTCTGTTTGTCTCTGCCCCTGGCATCGGAGAGCCACTGATGCCTGCGAGCCAGCACTCACTGTAAAGACTTAGTGGCTATTCCTATTAGTGGGCTGGAAAGAATCGCAGGGCGGCCGCTTTGGTCATCAATTAATTCATGACAAAATGAAATGTCTCACCTTGCACAGCCAGACTGGTAGCTCAGCAGAACTGAGGAGCATTCTTCCCAATTTTACATTGTACCCCTTATAGAACACAGGAAGTAGGATTTCTTCTCCCTTCTGAATGGATGTGTCTCACCTTAACTCACCAATTACCTTTTCTCTTATCTCTCCTTCAGAGTTTGTGAGCAGGCATTTCCAGCAAGGATGTTATTTTTTGTTTTTAAGTATACACAGGTAAAATGATTGAGCCAACCATGAAGTATTAGGAAAGGGTTGTGTCTTTCTTGTCGTTAGTCAGAGTTATGTGCTGACAGGAAATGATGTCAGTCAGCATAGTGTTTGCCTTCAGCACACATTCTCAGACCAGGCTCTCTGGAGACCACTGCGTTAGAAGGGGAGTTCCTAGGCATCAGTGCACGGGCTTTCCATAAAGTCCCTCACAGATAACAAAGGCTAATGTCCTGCAGCTTTAACACGATAGAATTATTTAAAGATACTTAAAATCATTTCTGACTCCTGCTTTTTAAGCTTCTCTATGTTTCCATGTGTTATTGATTGATAGCTGCAAAGGTCCTTGATTCTTCTCGTGTCTCTGCACAGAGAATCAGAGGGACCACTCTTCACTTTCCGTAATGAGTTACCATTCAGGCCTGAAATGCTAATCCTCCACTCTTTCCTCTGTGGTTTTAGAGATCTTGGTTATTTTTTATGCAGGAGCATGCCATTCATCATGTGTTACCAAAGCACAATACTATGGCTGAAAACCCACTGTGCAATGGAGCAGGCTCCTGTCCCATCATTTCACTGTATGAGTTAGCTGTTCTTGTCCCCTGTGAGGAAAGAAATACAAGGAAGTCAGAGATGCCCTGCTCTTCCCTGCTGTCAGGGTCTGAGCCCAACTAGCAGTTCTGAGTGGTTGCTGGATGCAGCTAGGTCTCCCACCACCTCTTCTTGACTGGTTTTGCAGCTCAGTATCCACACCTACATATCTTTCCAGCTCCCTGGCTCTGGGGTGCCCGTGGGAAGCCCATTATTCTCCCAGGTCCCTTGGTGGGCTCAGTGGATAGGTTTGGGGTTAATTCCTCCAGCCTCAAGCGACTCACTTCTGTGGGAGCTGCAGGACAAGCAGTGGCTGGACGGTCACATGTTCCCGAATGACCCTTCAGGTTGGGAGGTGGAAGAGTTAATGCCACCTTCTTTGGCCTGTGGAATGTAAGGCTGCAGGTCACCTTAGGCCCTCACTCCTAACTTCCCCAAGGCCACAAGATCATGGGTAACTTCACAGTTATATAAGGGGAAGTAATGAAAGGGCACAGGGCTCTGTTAACTCAGGCCAGGCTCAAGGCTTGACCTGCATCCACCTGTTTTAATCAGAAAGACTCAAAGACACTGAAGTCCAAGGTCCTCTTCACCTCACCCCTCAGCAGTCCTCTGCCACCTCTTCCCCTATCCCAGTGGTTGTTGGGTATACTGACAACGCTTCTCTCTTTCCTCGCCCTTTTTCTTAATCAGATTACAACCAAACTGCATTCTCCTTTCATCTTATGCTCATCTTTCTTCTGCAAGTAGCTCTCTTAATCCACCTTCTCTTTACCCTAGCTATGGAACACTGGCTCATCCTCACTGTTTGCTGGGTGAGGGTGGACCTACCAGTCTGGGTCAGCTCTAGGTGGTATCCATTGTATCAGGCCTACTCCTCCTTCCCAAGGTCCTCTGTGCTCTCTGTACCCATGCTCCATTGCTCCTGGTCTGCTGGACCCAAACCCCTCAATTTCAGTGAACTCTGTGGACTAGCCTAGACGTCTGTGCAAACCCTCCAGACTAGTTGTGGTGGTTTTCGTCTATGAGAAGACTACCTAATCAGGAGAAGTCTCCAGGGTCCCAGGCACAAGAAGATGTTCAGCCTATTGGATCCCAAACCAGGGATCCAGGGCTTGGGCTGAAAAATACTTATGTTAGGAAAATGTTCCCAAGAGAAGAGGGGTTTGGCAAAATGATCTTCCCAGAACGTCTCACTTCCATTTAGAAGTGGGAGGGAAATGATTAAGCATAGGGGCCCACACTTTCCTGCCTTCTTAAATAGGACAGGATGAGCTGGACCAGAGCTTTCTCCGATGACTTAAGCCTCTCCAGCATGAAGCTGGAGTTTCACAATATGACACAACCCAGAGATGAGCCGGGGATCATTTCAATCCCAATGCTTATCTCAACACTCAACACAAGCCAGTCTCTGGATGTTAACTTTTTGTACACTTCCTATAGTGTCCTTGTTAAATGAATCTTTCTTTCTGTACCTTTCTCTCTCCCCCTCCTTCACCTACCTCTTTTTCCTTCGTCATTTTTTCAAATCCCTTTTGACTCTGGCTTCATGGTCTCATTCACCCCTCTATATTTCTTCTTATAATCTATTTGTTTGGAAAACTAAAACCTGAATTCTTGGGGGGATTTAGGAACAAACATCATCCAGGGACTTCATTGCATCAACGCCACTCCTGAAAGCCAGAGGTACTTGGAAAGGCCAGGCAACTGGGACTGAGCACCTAGGTGGAGAACTCTCTAGCATAGGAGCCAACAGGTGTTCTATCCAAGCAGATGGATGGTGTATCACCCCAGGCTGAGAGGCTCAGCAAATACAAAGCAGTCCTTCCAGTTTTTAATTAATTAATTAATTGCTTATTTTTAAGTATTATGGTTGCATGTGTGGTTATGGCAGAGGGCAAATTTGTGAAGTTGGCTCTCTCCTTCTACCTTTCTGTAGCTTCTGGGGATTGAACTCCAGTCAGGCACAGTGAACACCTTTACTCTGTGAGCCACCTCTCAGTCCCCCAGAGAACAATGGGAGAATAGCAATGTAGAAGGATCCAGAGGGTCCTAGAAACCTACAAGTAGAACATTATGATAGGCAGATTTGAGTCAAGGGGTCCCGCTCAAACTAAGGCACTAGCCAAGGACAATACAGGCGGTAAAATTTAAACCCCTACCCTGATCTAGCCCATGGACAGGACAGTTTCCACACTTGAGTGGAGAATGGGATATGACTTTCTCATGTACTCTGGTGCCTCACATTTGACTATGTCCCCTGGCGGGGAAGTCCTAGTGGCACTCAGAGGAAGGACAGCAGGTCACCGAGAAGAGACTTGATACCCTATGAGCATATACAGAGGGAAGTAATCCCTCTGAGGAACAGTCATAGGGGAGGGGAATAAGGGGAAAATGGGAAGGAGGGGAGAATGGGAGGATACAAGGGATGGGATAACCATAGAGATGTAACAAGAATAAATTAATAAAAAGAAAGAAAAAAGAAAGAACGTTTCTCATACACAAATTTAAAATGTAAGGAGGGCAACCCGATGTCCAGTTTATGATTGCAAAACCATTCAACATTACTGTTTTCTCCTTGTAAATACTTGCAAGGACTTTTGGTAGCAACATTGGAGTACCTTTGCTTCCCCTCCAAGGTATAAAATACCTTCATAATTCTTCAGCAATTTAAACTCCTTGTACATCTACTCAAGGTGGGGAGACACAAAGACCCACTCCGATAATGCCAAGGAAAGTAGGGCTATAGATTCTGTCCAGCCTATATATAACGGGAAAGAAAGATGAACAGCTCAGGTGCTTCCAAACCTGGAACTGAGGTCGGTGGTGATCAGTTAAGGACACAGGTATTCTCTTTGTCTTCCTCCCTTACAGTAAACCCTTGTGTACATGTGTGCTGGACTAAGGGCGAAGGAAGATGATATTGCACTCCACACCAACCATCAGGCCTCAGTCTGGGGACTTCTGCTAACATCTCAGTGCAAACTGCCCCCTTCCACAAGAGTGTAATTTATTTTTGCTTGCTTATATTGCCATTCAAACCAAAATTAAGGGTGTAGGGGTGTGTGTGTGTGTGTGTGTGTGTGTGTGTGTGTGTGTGTGTGTGTGAATTAAGAAGTGCTTAGTTGAGCTTCAAGAACCACCAGTAGCCTTGGCCTAACAAAAAGGCAGTGCCAAGGGACTCCCCTTGCCCGGGACATTGCTCCATCTTCCTGTAGGCTCAGGATGCTCCCTAGGTGATTTTCCTGCTTCCTGGGTGCTTCTCCTTGTCTGAATTCTGAAATTTCAGGTTACAGTGGCTTTTCGGACTTCCCACTTCACCCTTAGCTTCTCAACTCAACCTTGGGCAGCAAAGCACCAAGTTGTGTGTGTCCTCAGCCTCAACTCTGGGGCCCAGACGTATGACAACAGAGCAGCTTAGCTCTGGAGGCAGACAGCCCTCAAGCTTGTTCTCTGGAGTCCTAGGGTGTTGGGTGTGAGGTGTGGGGGGGCATGAGGATAGAACATCCTTCAGGAGGGGTGCATGCAGTTATAGGAATGACTAAGCCAGTCAGAGAGCTGGCTTAGCTTCCTAGCAAGGGGTACCTATAGGCTTACTTTTGTTTTGAAGTTGACTCCTGTAGCTACAGATGGACCTGACTGTCTGATTCTCCTGCTGCTGTTGCCTTCCCACTGCTGGAACTGCAGGCAGTTGATACCATGCCCAGTTCATGTAATGATGGGTACCAAACTGGGAACATTGTGTATATCAGGCAAGCACCATGTCAAATAAGCTACATCCCTAGAGCAGAAGGGACCACCTTGTCTGCTCACTACATGCTGCCCCTTAGGTTCAGTCCAGCTGTGTGTTCACAGGTCACCATACACTTTGCACAGGGTCTTAGCAGGGAATATGGCAGAAGGGTTCCCTGGGACCTCATTCTATTCCCACTGGCCCTGGAGCATTATAAGAACAGTTCTAGGCAAACTATATGTACTTTGACCAGTGTCACCATTTGGATTTTGGACCAGCTTCATCAAGTTCGCCAAGCTCCTCAGTTTGTGAAACTATTTACTTTCAGGTAGGGTGGGTGTTTTCCCAGCAGTAGTTACCATCCAAGTTCAAAGGTGGTGGTGGTGGTACAGTGGTTGTGTGAAGAAAAACAATCAGGGTGTATGACAGGTAATTCTCACTCTGCAGAACATTCTAGATCTGCTAGATCTTATCATGTTCAAAAGTAGAAAAAAAGTCTCATCAATGGTGATTCAACCAGAAATGTCAATGAATTTATTTGTTGAAATTCTAAAAAAAAAAAAAAAAAAAAAACTACTTTAAAATGAAAGGCTGTAGTACTTTTTTTTCCTTTCAAAATAGAAGTCAAATTCTACCAAAGGGAGACACCCTGAGAAAGTCAACCATGAAGTAAAAGTATCTCACATAAAAACCAGAGAGAGAGTGTGTCCAACAAGTAGAGCCTGGTATTTGTTCTTCTGAAGTTGAATTGGTCTAACCAAGGGCCTAGGAGTAGATATGTGAGCCATGCATGTGAGTGTGTAAGATGTGCCAGTGGAGATCCGTCATGATACGACACAGGTGTTTCTACAAAACCAAATTTAATTAATATGCAACAAACACTCACCATGTAAACACATCTTTAAAAAAATCTGATAATAATTGCAAGGACCACTTACAGGCTTTCATAAAAACATCTTATAGCAAGAGTTTCAATACAGAATGGTTTCTATGTCAAAATACATTTACACTGTAAATTGTTTATAGAGGGGGGGAAAAGACACTGAGGAATGGAGTTTGCTGGCATTGGGTTCAACATCAGCAACTGCCCCTGAATAGTCCCTTCATCCTCTACTTCTGACATACAGGCTAACCTACCCCTCTATACTTTGCCTATGCTTTTTATTCACTCTATTGGCCAGTTAAAAATACCAAGACACAATCACCATGCTTATTCCACTGTGGGCAGCTCAGTAGCCTCCCCAAAGCATCGCTTCCTGAGGGCCCCAGTCCTGACCCAGGATGTGGGTCCGGGTTGAATGAGGAGACACCAGGACTTTTCAAATCTCTCAGCTTTGAGACAACACTTTAGGAGTCACACAGTAGTTACCCAATGCAAAATGGAAAAAACAAAACAAAACAAAACAAAACCAAAATCAAAACCAAAAAAAGTCACATAAAAGCCACATGTGGAGATTGATCACACGATTTTATTGGTCTTTTGAACAAATGGATTCCTCTGTGAAAAACTCCTGCAAAAGAGGCATTGGAGTTGTATGAATTCAACCCTGAGCATTAACACTGCATTCCAAGGAGGGCGGTCACAAAGCTGGTTTGATTGAAGCACAAAGCACAAGCCACTGATAACTCTCTGTGTGATCAGGTTTTTACAAAAAAATACATAGTTTTCAATAAATAATGCTTAATTTTACAACTTTGATACAGCAACGTCATACAGTTTCAACACACTACACTCTGCATGCTAGATAACCTCTACCAGAAGACGACTTCACCATGCATTTGCTCCCCTAGTGCTACGGGACACTTACGTGGTCCCCCAGCGCACTGCCTCAGGTAGCTTCTTCCTCTTTCTGTCTGACAGCAACAGGTCCTGCGCTGGCATGCAAACTCTATAAAAGGTCCCCCCACAACCCACTCAGACTTCTAAACAAAAGAGCTTTCCAGCTATTATTCCTCTCCCAAACCTGGAGTGGCTGTGAAAGTTGTTTTTCTCGGCCTTGGAAAAACAAAACAAAACCCTTGTTAACAGTGTCATGCTGATAACTGCTCTCAGACTTCAGGTGGCTCTGTCCCTGGGGCTGACACACAAGCATTGTGGGACAGGATGCCACCAACCACTAGGTGTCCCACACCTGAGACACAGGCCTCCGTTTCAAAAACAGTCCATTCAAACAAAGGTGTCACAGAACAAATGCGAAAGACTGAAACCCACAACATATGTACAAGAGCAAAAGCAGACGAAGTGGGGAGTCTGTGACAATGGCATAGGACGCTTCTCCCTGTGGGATTCAGGGGACGAGGCATACGGTTTTTTTGAACACAAGCTGGGTGAAGAAAAATGGGATTGAGGGCCCTTTGTCAATATCCATTTGATCAAAATTCTTTTTATGCTATGTTTTGATTATTCCCAGTCATTCCGTTTTTGAAGGGGACGGGGTGTAACGTGCCTACTAAAATAAGCGTCACATTAAAAAAAAAAAATCTCTTTGAGGACCCTGGAGGAAATTCTATTTTCAAACTTGTCATATTGCTTTAGTTTGTCATTTTTCACAGAAGAGACTACATAAAAGAAGTTTGATCAAACAGTGAGACTGGAGCCTCTGCGTGTGCACATCCAGGTTGCCCAGGTGGCCAACTGCTCATCAGGAGGCACATCTCAGCTCCTGCCTATTGCTCTTCGTGGCTCTGGTGAAGTGTTTGTCAAGTGCCGGCAACCGGAAGTTCCCAGTGTGTGGAAACCATCCTGTCTATGCACAGGCAGACAGGCACTGGGTCTTCAAAGAATATCGCTATCCAAGAAAATTATTACTTCTATACATGGAACGTTATGAGCGGATTTCCCTTTGTACGCCATGCTATACTTTATGCACTTTTGTGCTTTTATTGAGTATAAAAATAGGTCTCCTTTAAAATTCTGTTTAAGTTCACTAAAAAACTACTTGTTTGTGAAATTCTCTTATAAACTCACTGCATCCACATGGAATAGATAAACTAATCAGGCAGCTAACGCATGTAGGTAGTGTTAAAAAAAAAAAATAAGGCGATGGGAAAAAAAAATGAAGGTGTGTTAGGAGTTGAGGGGAAAAAAGGAGGCAGCAGTAAGGAAATGGAAGTGAGCTTGGCTTCAGTACATTTTACTGTGGTTGAAAATGTAAGCATCACACAAAGGGGGCGTTAAAACCCCAAAACAAAACCTGAGTTGTTACCAAAGAGCAAAAGTGTTGATATCAACTAACCCAGAGATATGGCAGAATAAACCAACTAGAATGGACAGTGAGAAAGAACCAATAATTAAAATAAGCCAACTCTCGGAAAACACGTCAAGAGTCGGTACATGGAGACGTTTACTTTGGGGACTTATGAATTCCTGTTCGGACACATGTAAGGCTCAGTATTCTTATCCTCACAGGCCATAGGCTATACAAAGGGTATTTGAAACTGACATTCCTAATGGAAAATTTTTTTATAAAATTTGGCCCTTAGAATAACTGAGAAATATCCTGAAAAACCTTCCCTGAAACTGTAATAAACAAAGTTTCTTATCTACTGATAAAATTGACAACTCAGTAAGCTATTTTCGCTGGTCTTCCTACATAAGAAAAAAGCACAAATATAGTTGCCTCAGAAATCTGTTAAAAGCAGAGAACCTCGCAGGAAAAAGAGTATAAAGATTCTAGAAATGAGAGAGAGTACAAGAAAACCTCTCTTCCAAGTGTCCACAAATATGCCCATTAGGAGAAAACAGTGAGACTATACATAATACCCCATCAGAGAATAAAAAAGCTGAGTGATGGAATATATTTCTATTGAATGACTACTTGAAAATTGAGCAACTTATTTGCCTCATTTCCCAGATTCCTTAGGCAAAACGCATTTGAATTCTGAAGTGAAGAACAAATGTCCATTTCTTACACCACCCTAGTACCAAGATGATTGTGTTTTCAATTCCCAGAGGAAAAAAAAAAGTAGACCTTGCCTTTTGATTTTTTTTTTCTCTCTCAAAACAACTAAGTCAGATCCTGACTGCTAAGAGCATGCATATTTAAATCACTTCCCCTCCATTAACATTAAAAAGAACCATCCAGGCCCAAAAGAGCTGCAATGATTTTTTTTCCCCTAGCTAAAGGCTAATCATTCTACAAATAATTTGCCCAGTGACCGTAGTCATTCATAACACGTATTTGCAAAGCACACTTTAAGCACACTGCCGTTCATTCCTATTATCTCTTTTTAATAAGAAGGATGCATATCGAAAATGTAGAAACTGGAAATTATTTCCACGGCTTAAAGAATTAATAAGAGAACGCTGGTTCAGGTATTTTTGTTTTTTTCTTCAAAGATGGAAATCTCACTAAAAATGCACTCGAGTCTGTGAACTAGTTACAGGAGCAGGGTACCCAACTGGCTAGAGTGCTATGCACACAACGCCCACGCCCACGTTACCATTTTAAGATACTGTCAATGCTCAGTTAAAAATAAGACTTACTTAGGAGGAAACAAAATGCAGCTAAACTTTTATTGAAGCCTAGCCAGTGGCAGGAATACCTTGTGTATTAGACATTCAATAAAGAGTTCATTGGGAATGGTCTTCAAAATGCGTTCGTCTAAACTGCTTTAAATATTGTTAAAAGCGCATTCAAGCGCCTGTCCTGAGTTCTAATAGGGATTTAAAAAAATTTTTTTTTTTTTTTAATGATCTCCAACCAAGGACTGTCTCTTATTTTCCTACCAAGAAACTCGGCCACAATTTTAAAATACAAATTACAGCTATGTTTCCATTTTGAGGCCAAATCCTCACACCTTTCTGATTTATTTAAAAGTTCTTCCCTCACCACGGAAAACGCCCGCTGGAAAACAGGAAACACATGCAAATGTAAAGATCTCAAGACAGAATGCCTTTTTCATAGGCTTCAGAAACTGTCCCTGGTAAACCGCTGGTGAGATTATTCGCGGCTTAAAGGTCCCCGCGTGGCCCACTCCAGCGCGCCGTGGGGGAGGGGAGCGCGGAAAAGCCAAGGCAGCCCCACCCCCACCCACTGTGCGATCGCGCCACTCCGTGGAGGCTAGTTCTGCAGCGCCTGTCTCGCGTGGGGCCCTGACCTGGATCTCTGCTGGCCAAGTGCCCGCCGCGGCCAGCGCCCGCGCGGTAACGGTTTCTGTGGGTCTAGAGTCGGGCTGTTGGGCACTGAGTTTCAGTTCGCCACGGAACGGCTCCTCGGTCGCGCGGCCCCAGGGAGTTGGGCTTGCGCGCAGGACCCCACGGGGGACAGGGGTGGCGGGGGGAGGGGAGAGCTGGACCCGGCCCCGGGAGGCAGATGCTCCATCAAGACGCCAAAGCCACGAGCCGCCCACCATGGAGGCGGCACCAGGCGCGTTTGCTTTCCTCGTGCCCCACCCGCGTGGAAAACCCTGAAGGGCGCGGCCCTCTCCACTCCTATTCGCCCGAGAGCGCGCGCATCGATGCAGTCCGTGGGGGAAAAGATTAAAAAAAAAAAAAAAAAAAAAAGGCCAAAGCCGGAAGCAGAGTCCTAGCCCTGTGAACCGACACCATTCCAGGACCGGCAAGTTAAAGATCCGCGCGCAGCCCACGGCGGGGGTGGAGACGCAGGGCGGGGTGAGAAGGGAGGACACCGGCCTGCCACTTACACCGCAGCCTAAGGTCCCAAAAAGAGGAATCCGCCCTCACCCGCGTCCGCCCCGCCGTGAGCTGCTCCGTGACCACGCGGCCTCGGGTGTACTTAGAGAGACTATGGGCCGTGCGAGCTTCTATCACATCCTGCTGATTTATTAAAATCACGACACAGACTTCAGCACACACACAAAACAAAAAACCCGGGCGGTGATGTTGACAGTGCGTTGAGTCTGCCTAGCCACCATTTGCTACTAAATATGCAATGGTCTGTTTATTTAGATTATATTGCACAAAATGAGAAAAAATTTAAACTATGTGCCTTTCCTTTTTCTTTTTGCTAAAAATCGAGTATCCAGTTTCAAACCTTCCGTCTGGGGCCCCGTCCACACATCACAGCCATGAGATATATAGGTCCTACTATGGTACAGTACATACAGTCTTAAACTAAGAACAGCTCTGAGGTCTATGTCACCATTTTCAATAAATCTTTACCTACAAATATTGAACAAATCTCTACTATAGCTGTACAAAAAAAGTTGTTTTTTTTTTTTTTTAAACCACAAGGCCTTTAGATGCAAGGATTACTTTTAAAATTTTAATCCTTTTAAACCAGGACATAACGTACCAACATATTTGCATGCTAAAAAAAAAATTAAAAAAAAAAGGAAAATTAAAAAAAAAAAAGAAAAAAGAAATCAAAAGGGAAGAAGTGCCTGAAAGTCTTACTGAAAAAACACAGCAAGATTGTTCCCTTTTCACTGTACAAAAATACGCCTGAAAATATATTAATTTTTAAAAAAGATTGAGGTCTGTTATGTATCAAAAATGTTTCAATACCTTTTTGTACTGAGGTCTAGGCTGTAAGGTATTCAATCAAGGAGGTATAAGGGAACGGGTTACCAAAAAAAGGTTGCCAAGTAGAAATCACATTTGTAAAACCATAAACAATTTGATCTGAAAAGTAAACTCTGGTCTTAAGTCAGTTCACAGTTAGGATTTTTGTAAGCGTTTGTACAGACTGCATTTTTTCAAGCTCCCTGCAGTTTAAGAAATCGGATGCATAGAAGACATCAGCTTTCTCCCTCCAAAAAAGTAAAATAAAATAAAAAGGTTGCAATGGTCCCTTTTTGTGTTTTTTCTTTTTAAATCACCAGTTCTTCTTCTTCTTCTTCTTTTTTTAGATCTCTTAAGAAAAAAAAAAAATCAACTCCCTAGAGTAACAGTTGTGCCGTCAAAAGGGTCCTCTGCCGACGTCTTTCAGACTTCAAAGAGCCACAAGCTTCAAACAGCGCCTTCCGGAGCGGGGCCTCCTCCCCTCCCCCGCCCGGTCCCCTCCGCCTTTGTTGCAATCGCGAATTTCAGGAAAAAGAAATAGAAATTACAAAACACGTTTTTAGGGGTGGGGAAATCACAACTTCAGACTAGGTGTGCAACTACCTTGAGACACGATAAAGGAAGGGAAGAGTGGGGAGACCAAAAAAACAAAAACAAAAACAAAAAACCCAAAAAAACAAAAAAAAAATCAAAAAATTTTAAAACCTGGAAAAATCTCTTTAAAACTACTCATTTCACTTTAACTCCACCAACATCTCATCACCGTTTCCAATTTCTTTGCGCCAAATCTCTGACCATGAGCATCTTCTCCCCCTCCCCCCACCATCCTCTTTATCCTGACTGCCACGACTGCCTCCCGAGGAGCCCTGCACCCCTCAATACGTGAACACCAGGTCGGAGAAGTTCGCCTCCAGCCAGTCCCCTGCGATCATCTCGCTCAGCTCCGGCGTGCAGTAGTCGGGGAACTCGAAGTGGGAGCCCAGGCTGCCCTCGCTGAAGGAATCCAGGTCCTTATCCACCAGCGACAGGGACAGGTTCCCCGCCGCACCCGCGCCCAGTGGCTGCTCGCAGGCGCTGTGCGCGCCCTGGGAGAAATTCAAGCTCAGGTCGAACATGAGGTCGTCGGCGTCCTCCGCGCCGCTGCCACTACTGCTGCCGCTGGATGAGGAGGTGGACACGCAGCGCGAGGACGCAGGCGACAGCGTGGGAGGCGCGGGCGGAGGCTGCTGCTTGGTGATGTTCTTGAAGCTGTAGTACAGCCGCCCGCCCGCGCGCACCTCGTCGTACAGGCTCGCGCCCTCTGGGGACTCGGCCGCGCTGCTGAGCGTGGGGCTGGCGGGCACCTTGGCCACGCTGTAGCGCCTCAGCAGCTGCGGGGGCTGCTGCTGCGCCGGCGGCGGCAGCAGGTGTGAGTGCGCGGGCTCGTCGTCGTCGTCGTCCGCATCCGCTTTGGGCCGCAGCTGCAGCTCGTCGTCCTCGTCGTCTTCTTCGTCGTCGTCGTCCAGGAAGACGCACTTGGCCGCCTTGCCCGCGCCACAGTCCCCGGGCTGCGCCGCCTTGCCCGCGCCCGCCTTGCCCGCAGGAGCCTTAAGCTTCGCGCACTTCTTGCCCGGGCCCTTGGACGCCTTGGCACCCGATGCACTCTTGTCGGGGCTCTGGCCCGCGCTTGGCTTGGCCGCTGGGTCCGTCTTGGGCTTTTTGCGCGGCCGGTACTTGTAGTCGGGATAATCAGCCATGTGCTTGAGGCGCAGGCGCTCCGCCTCCCGGATGAACGGGATCTTCTCGCTGTCCTTCAGCATCTTCCAGCGCTTGCCCAGCCTTTTGGAGATCTCGGCGTTGTGCATATCGGGCGACTGCTCCATGATCTTCCTGCGCTCGATCTTGGACCACACCATGAAGGCGTTCATGGGCCGCTTGATGTGGCCCGACGCCGTCTTGCACCAGTCCGGGTCGCTCTCGTCCAGGGCCACCGGGCTGCACGCCATGAACTCGCCCTCCTCGGTGTCCAGCGCGTCCCGGGGCAGGTTGCTCTCGGCTTCCGAGCTCTCGGCCTGCTGCACCATGGTCCGCGGCGGGGCTGGGCGCTCGGTCTTCTGCGCGGGCGCCCCTCCCCCTCCCGCCCCTCCACCTTCTCCGGCAAGTTGCAAAGTCCTTGCCCGCGCGCGTCCGCGGCTGCCCCCCCCCCCCCCGGCCCCGTTCCTTGCTGCGGCGGCGGCTGTGGCGGCGACCGGAGAGGAGGCGGCGGCGGCCTGGGACCCGCGCTCTCCCTCTCTCTCACTCGCTCGATTTCTAGCTCTCCCGCTCCTGGCAGCCGCCGCAAGCGCCGGACCCCGAGCACTCCCAGGCGCGCGCGCTTCTTCTGCAAAAAGTTGAGGGCTCTCTCTCAACTCGTTATCAGGGTGTCATATGGGTGACATCACTACTCCCAGCAGCCAATGGCTGGTCCCGACTCCGCCCATCTCCCGTTATTAACCCCAGGCCCCACCCATAGCCCCGCCCCCGGGCCAGTTTGCAAAGATGGGGAGGGGGAGGTGTCTAGAAATATGTTATTTTTTCAAAAGAAATCCGCGAGTGCGCACAGCTGCGAGTCTCCCTGGGGCGGACTCTGAACGGAGCGGGAGAAGCGAGTGCGGACCCAGGGACGCGGACGAGGGACTGAGCCCCGGTGCAGATGCACCCACCGTGGCACCGCGAGTGGGTGCCGCTTGCTTGTCGGGGCCGGGTCGCGCCCTAAACCCGCGCGCGATCGCGCTGCGTCTCCGTCCGGCGGAAGGTGGCGCTTCGACACCGCGCGGCGCCGTGCACGTGGGCTCATCCTCGGGTTCCCTTTCTCCCCCTTTCTGGGCCGGGCAGCCGAGCCCTCCCTTCCCCCCGCGTACCCGCGGGGTTTTGTCCCATCCCTCCCCCTCCCGTTTTCCGTCCTGAATCCCGCGCCGTCCCTGGTTCGCCCGGAGTAACGGTCTTCGAAGACCGCCGTGCCCGGGCGGCTCCGGAGCAGGTTCCAAAAGGAGTTTGGGGCCTCAGGCGGGACCGGCCAAGGGGCCCGGGACTCAGCACCGCCGCACGCTGCCCCTCCCCCAACTCTATTCCACACACCTCCCCCTCCCCCGCGTCCCGCCTACTCTGTCCATCACCCACGCTTTCCTCCCCTGCAGCTCCGTCCTGAAACCCTGGCTTCTGCTTCCCAGCACGCACCTTCTGGGTCATTTGCTATTTTAACCCAACGGTACACACCAAAGCTAAAATGAGGTGTACTCGCGTTTAAAGCAAAGATATTTCTTATTTGCCTGCAAAGGCTGCCGCTGGAGCGGCGGCCTCAGCCTACTTGCTTTGCTGGGCTCCTTGGAAACTCGCTTTTCTTTGTGTTGTCTCTTACCCACCTATAGCTCTTCTGAGGACAATGAAAAGAAGCTTTTCTGCTTTCTGTTTAACGTGGCTGCTCACCTTGTCTTTCTAATACCCACTCACCCACCCTGTACCCTGGGGGCTGATTCTTAAGATCTACAGCCCCTCACCCCACCCAGAGTCGCTCACCCGAGAAATCGGCCGCCCGGGACTAGTGGAATTACCTAAACACACTTCCTTTCAGCTTGGTGTACTGCACAGGCCACTATACTCCTCATCTCCCACACACCCCTACCCTGGACACATATTGGTGCCAGGTATTCACAGATCATTTTATTTTAAAAAATTTTTTTTTATTTCGCCCTTCCTAGTATTCACCGTAAAGAAAAGCACCGTCCCAAGTACATGTAATATTGACGCTAACCTCAGTCGTGACAACGTCAGCGTTTTATTTTATTGTTTCAGGCCACTAGAACCTTAAGAATTTACAGCCGTTCTGGTTAACCCGGTGTCTGGAGGTGTAGAAAACCCATGTTGTGTGCGGAAATCCATCTTTCAGGACAAGGCAGACATTGTCTTGTTTTTCTCTTAGCCGCTTGCATTTTCCCAGCGATGGGGGACATCAGGGGAGGATGGGGTGGGGCTGGTCCCTATCACCAGCGAAATCTACACTCTAGGTTCAGGGGAGGTATCTCATCTCAGCTTCCTGTTCTGAAGCTTGGGGGCATCAACCACCATCATCACTATTATTATTATCATTATTATTGTTGTTGTTATTGTTATTATTATTCTCACAACTTTCCCCTCCCCATTCCTCTCTGGCCTGTTTTTGTTGCAGCTGATTTGTTTTGTTTGGAGACAGGTTCTTACACACCCCAGGCTGGTCTTGAACTGACGGCATTCCACCTGCTTCAGCCTCCACTTGTGACCACCTGCCGTTTTATACTTGAACAGAAAACATGTTTGGAAAATCTTTGGCAGTTTAAATTCTGCACCTATTTGTCACCTTCCTGGTATGACGTCGTGCACACCCGTTGTGTTCGTGTTCGTGTGTGTGTGTGTGTGTGTGTGTGTGTGTGTGTGTTCTTAGAAGGCTGTAGTTGCTCTGGGGAGGGGAATGCCAGGTGAAAACACACAGAACTTGTGTTCAAAGACTAGAGGGTCATTTGTGGGAGAAGATGGATCCCAAACAAGGAGGCTGAGTTTTACTGTGAGGGGCTTGCTGCCTCCTTGAGTAAACAGTGGCAGGGATTGGGGGTAGGGAAGCCTGCTGCAGGTGAAAGGCAAAGGGGGGAGGGGTGGGGGTGGGGCAAGAGAGCTGTCATCCAGATCAGGAAAGCTTTCACAAAATATTAATTAGATTGATATTTTGTAACAAGGATCCACTCACATTTTTGATGTCCTGATTCCCTAGCTATTCAAGGACTGGGAAAAAAAGAAAAAGATTAGAAAAATAATTTGTAAACCTCTTTCTTCTTCTAATTATCTTGTATACATCTTTCTTTTGTTTCCTAAGAGAAAATCTAAGTGTGTGCTTACAGTAGCAGGACAGGTGTTTCTAAAAGAAAAATCAGATTTAATAACATCAGCAAGAATCAACAACTTAAAGGGCTATTGTCGAAGGAACAGTTAATCTTCAGTGGTTTTTATCTTTTCAGTTTAATTTGGTAAAATGAAAATGTTTCTGTTGTTTTTTCTACGACAGAATGTAAATCAGGGCTAGGTCCACCAGGTACCATTTTACATCCAGTATACACTTCCTTTCATTGCCCGTGGCTGAGCTATGTGGTTTTCCTGTTAGGGATAAACATTGCTGAATACAGAATTAACCCTTAGAGTCTTAATGGTCACACTTATCTGGGGTCCCCATAACTCTGTTTTTATAATTATAACTGTTATCTTTTTCATTCAGCATACTTTCATAAAATACTGACATATAAAATGATGTTTTACAACCTCATTTAAAAATTATAGCACACCAGAATAAATATAAAATATCCCATTTTTTTCCCTAAAAAGAACAATTGACTCTACGAATGAATCTTGAAATTTTTCCTGGTTGAACAGTTGACTCATTTTACTGCTGGAAGCATGACACCACCTCCCCTTCTCAGCCTCTTAAAATGAAACAATCCCGTGCATTGATCCTCTTTTTTTCCTTCATCTTTTCCCCTGAACGAGATGTTCTGCTGTGGCTGTGCCTCAGAGGCATGCCAGGTCCTCACAAACGTCCCTCAAGGTGTCAGTGGGCAGAGATTGGACTCACCCTACCTTCCATGCAACACAAACTCACAAAAGCACTGATGAGTGTTTGCATACATTGTGGACAAAATGAAGAGGAGCAGCCACTGTGGCCGCTTCACCAAATAAATATTCCTGTTTCCACATGCTGAAATGCTGAGGCTTCTGACAGGATTGTGCTGTGGATGTAAGATCTGGCTGAATGACAACTTTAAATATAAGGCTGTCTACTCTGCTCTCTGTATACACACAGGCATGCACATACAGGCACACACATTTTTATACACACACATATGAGACGTGCACCTCTCTCTCTCTGTCTCTGTGTCTCTGTCTCTGTGTCTCTCTGTCTCTGTCTCTGTCTCTGTCTCTCTTTCACACACACACACACACACACACACACACACACACACACACTGATGATGACCTGGTATACAATCATTGTTTCATCAGGACATACTTAAATTCCTAGAAGAATCTTCACATTGATTTTACATTCTTTTATTCTCCACATTATTTCACCCGACACCATGACCCACAAAAGTATGAGCAGTGGGGTAGTGCAGCACCGGCCTGGAGCTTCAAAAGTAACATATATGTTCTCCTCATGACCAGGAACATATTTACACAGGAAACCAAAGGGCCATAGATTGAATCATGCCTCATTTTGTGCGATTCAAGCAGATTCTATTCTATTCTTCTAGCCCACTCCATTGCCATCCATGTCTTTAAACATGGCTTCAGAGAACTGTGACATTAATGAGATACCAGCAAAGGGTGAGAAATGTTTCATTTCTCTAGTGAGAAGCTTAGTACTGTATAGGATGAGACCTGAGCCCCCTGAAGCAGATTGCTTTGTACTGGAAACTGGCTCCACTGTCTTTTCCCCCCACTAGATCTTACCCTGAATCCTTTAGCTTTTAAATAATAAACTAAAACATTCTATACATTTCCTATTTCTGAATGATATAAGTTACCTTTTTTATTATTAATATAAATTAGGTCTTCTTGGTTCTTTTAAAATAATTTTGTTTGTAGAAAGCAACATTAGGTTCATAACAAAATTGAACAGGAATGACACAAGGTTACAATGTACCTTCTGTCCTCATGCCTACACAAGCCCTCCTAGCGTATCCTTCATCTTAGTGGTCTGTGAACCAGTATTCAACTTTCACAGCTATGTGTCCACACTGGATGTTGAGTTATGTTCTCCCATGCTGGGAAAGTCGGGGACTCAGGATGTATCATTATACTACCACCATTATCTTGTCACTCAGAGATTTCAGGTGAAAGTCCTCCAGCATACCCTGATGCTACTCCACACACACACCATCCCATAGATTTCACGTATGGGAACTGCACAGCACACAGCATTTTCAGGCCGGCTCCTTCTACTCTGCAAGCTGCAATAAGGTCCTGATGTTTTCAAGCTCTGGTGCATTTTCAGACCCAGTAGTGCTCTGCTGTCTGGATGTGGGAAAGCCTCAGGACATCCTGAATGCTCCCAAGGTTGGCTGTGATGAGTAGATCTACTATAAACACTGTGTGTGTGTGTGTGTGTGTGTGTGTGTGTGTGTGTGTGTGTGTGTGTGTGTTGGAAATATCTGCATAAATACCATAGACCAGGGAGAGACTTTTACTGTCCACCTGGGGGAGGGGGTGATTTAACATGTAAGAAGCTACGTAGTGGAACTGTCTCCTAAATGTGTGTGTCTTGTGTGGTGACGTTGCTGAATATAGTACTTCATAGTGAGACCACTCTCTAAGTCACTGAAGTTTTCTCAAGGCCCAGGAAACTCCCAAAGGATGCCTTCTGGGATAAAGTGGTGGGGAGGGGAGAAGGCCCCTGCATATTATGCTGATCCTACCATGGGGACAAGAGAGGCAAGCTAGGCAAACCTCAGAGCCAGAGTCTATAAGGGAACAGAGAGGGCTGGTCCCCTCCCAGGACTGAGGAAGGCTTGGGGACTGTTTTCATTTTTTAGCAGTGTTTTTGCCTTGTGTGTGTGAAAGAAAACATACGTACTTTTGAACATGGTTGCAAGTGTGCATGGTAATCATGGGTGTTTGTAATTGTTGTGTGTGAGAGTGGCCTGGGTGTGTTAAGTGTAACTTAACACAGAAACAGCTTTGAAGGCGTACACTGAAGTTCATTAGGGCACATTTCTTTAGATCTGAATTGTATTCAAGTGTGTTCACTCAGTCACTCCTCAGCCAGCAAAAGGATCTGCTAGTAAATGTGTCATTGTGGGTAAAGAAGACCAAGTTGTGGCAAGGATAGCCGAAAGGATTGACCTTGTACTGGGCCTGGGGTCCATGGCTTTCTTGCAGAGAGAAGGCACTTCTTCTTATGAGGGAGAAGCTATACAATTGTATACCATGGTTAGACAAAAGCATTTGCTGCCTGGGTGACAAGGGGGCACAAAGGGAAGACAGCAAAGGCACCAATCTGTTACCTTAGGCTACTTTGTGCAGAGGGAGGGAGTGACAAGAGTGGGGCAGGAGACCTTCAGGAGTGACTTCCAAGGTCACCTCAGTCTTCATTGCTGTTCAATAAAGTCTATGGGTCTAGTAAGAGACCTTTTATTTTCTTACATTTATTTGTTTTGTGTGTGGGTGCACATGCCAGAGGATAACTTTTGGAAGTCTGGTCTCTCCTCCTGGGGCTTGGCCTCAGGTTCTCAGGCTTAGCAGCAAATGCCTTTACCTGTTGAGCCATCTTGATGGCCCCAATTTCCTGTCTTTGGTATCTTATACTTTTTACACTAGGAAAAATATTCCAATCAAATTGTAAGGCAGGGAGCATTATTTTGGTCACGTTCCCTGCATCTTTGGTAGTGCACATTTTAAGACATGACCGCTTAATTGTGGCTTTAGTGCTTAGATGTCGTTTACTGCCTCCACTTCTGTCCCGTTTAAATGCAGCAAACAATTTCTTTCTTTGGACTCCCTGTGGTAGGCAGGCTGCACCCTACTGCCACTCTTGGCTTGTAGCGCTACCTCGCCCTGGCACCTGGATCAGCAAGTTTAGGATGCTAGAAGAGGAAGGGGTTCCAAGGCTCCTCAGAGCCCAGGCTGAAGTTGAGTCCATATGTGCTGAGCACCCCTGACCTGGACGAGTGGATTGCTAAGTGTCTGGAAGAACTCGCCCATGGCAGCATGGGCCTCATTCCTGTGGTAGGGGACCCCCACAGCTCCCCATTGTAACTGCACATTTCTACAGCACACTTATTACATAGCATCCCCTACTTGGCCCATCCAGAGGGCTACAGTCTCTTTCCTCCCTGTTCATTTGACTTGGGTCCATACCCACTACCCTCTGCTGGCTACTCTGCTAACTGTCCTTCAGGCCAGCTGCAGACAGACCCAGTCATTCTGTCTCCAGGAGAGGCCATGGCTCCATTTTCTACGGCCTCCCATCTCCATCCATTTCCTCTTGAGCTGGGGTCCAGTAGCCGGCTCAGTGCAGGGGAATCGCTGTAGGTCAAACCTCTGGTTGGTGAAGGAAGATGAAGGTGGAAGGAGAACTGGAGGTGATAAACTAAGTTCAAATGGAGAGTCTCGGAGCTGCACACCTACCTAGTAGAGTTTACTCTCCTGGTGACAACTCGCTTTGGAATGAGCTTTCCCTTCCATGCCAGTCCTATAGTACTGTTTAGAGATAGATAACCTGTCTGTATTGCCTAAAGGTTGCGTGGACCTCAAGTCCACCCACATCTGACCTACACAGGAGAACATCTGAGTTTGATGGTGATATTGCATGTGTGAAGACACCTGGATGTGCTGAGATGAGCGGGTATCATGTATGATGTGTATGATGTATGTGAAAAAAACAAACTTTTGAGGCGAGAGAAGGTACTCTTCCACAATGTTAGCATTTGGGGTCTCAGAAGGTGACCTTACTTGCTCATAGTGAGTTGTAAGGTCATTATATGAGTCAAGTCCAATGTGACTGAAGGGATGTGGACACACAGAGCTCTACATGGAAGGGATTTGATGGTAGGGGCATGAAAGAACACAACTGTTTAAAAGTTGAAGGCAGACACAAAGATCTCGAGACATAGACCACCCCCACTCCCAAGCTGTTCAACCGCCGCCCGCCCCCCCAGCTTGATCAAGTTTCTAGTTTTCAGGGCTAGGAGATAATATATTTCTTTTTGTCTAAGTTCTAAGATAATATGATAGACAAAGCTCTTTAATTGAAGTTCCCTCCATGTCAACCCTTGTCTCTGCACTTGAGCCCTCAATCCAGCATTCATCATATGGACACCCCAGTTTTCCCCAGCTTACTTTAGCTTTTGTCAAAATGGCAAAAACCCAACCAGTGCCCTATCTATAAAGCCTAGGACATTCTGATGAGAGAAAATACACCATGCTTCTGTTTCTCACTCATTTTGCTTAATATGGTATCTCCAGCATCTGTTTTTCCTGAAAACTACACAAGCACTCTTCTTTATTGCTGAAAACACTCCAGTGTGTGTAAACCACATTTCCTTTATCCACTTCTCTGTTGACTGACACCTGGACAGGCCCATAGCTCAGTTCTGGTGGGTAGTGCTGCAGTATAACATTGATGTGCAAGCATCTCTGTGCTGCATTGACTTGGAGTCTTTAGGGTAAATATTGTAAAGTCTCTAGCTGCCTTTCATAGTTTCATTTGTTAACAGCACATTGGGAAGAGGGCATATCTAGGAGGCATTTTTTTTTTTGCTTGGTAATTGATGCAGGAGGCGCTCTTTGTGGGTAATATCATCTCTAGACAGGTGGGCATGGGCTGTATAAAAAAGCACACCAGTCTCTAAACAAGCCACCAGGCAGTGCTCCTCTGTGGGCGGAGCTTTAGTTCCTGCCTTGCCTCCCTTCCGTGATGTCCTGCAGCCAGAAAGATGAAAAAGATGAAATAAACCCTTTCCTCTTCAAGTTTCTTTTGCTCAGAGTTTTATCAGTCAACAGAAAGCAAACTAGGATGCTGAGCCACATAGCAGACCTTCGTCTAGTTCTTTGGGACTTTGGCACTCTGACTTCCATAGTGGTTGACGAGTTTACCTTTTGATTGCTGAGACCTCAGCTTCTTGTTCATTGGGTCCTTTATTGCAGTGCGTGCACACACACACACACACACACACACACACACACACACACACACAC
>OU015742.1:125583728-125623188 GCA_907169655.1 Acomys percivali
GAGAGAGAGAGAGAGAGAGAGAGAGAGAGAGAGAGAGAGAGAGAGAGAGAGATCTAAGACAAGAATAAGCCCCCCTTTTCAATGTCACCAGATACTTTTGAAACCCTCCCAATTTCTCAGTAACATTATGTGTGCTCACAGTGAAAAGCTTATTAGAAAAACAGGTACGGAATTACTGACCCCAGGGTGGCACCAGGAACTGGAAACTTGGTAATGAGAGAAGTACTTGGGGAGGGGCTACCCAGGGGACAATACCAGCAAAAGCATAGTGCTGACACTTTTCTTCCCATGTCCCTGGACTGCCCAGCCCATTTGTCCAGTCCTGTGATCTCTGTGATACTTTCATTTTTATCTGACATAATTTGGTAAGAGGATAAACAGTTTCATGAAAGATCCAGAATATAGGGCCACAGATGTGTGCAAAGGCAGCTTTACAGGCGATAGGGCCACAGATGTGTGCAATGGCAGCTTTACAGGAGATAGGGGCACTGACTAAGACAAGAAAAGACTTATAAAATGTGTGTGTGTGTGTGTGTGTGTGCGCGCGCGCGCGCGCGCGTGTGTACACGTACACACACACACACACACACACACCATGCGTGTCATGGTGTCCTTGTGAAGGTCTTGCTTAGGAGACCATACTGTTGAGATTTCATGGGCATTGTTCCCTGTCATAGATAGAAGACATTCTTCCAGTAGAAGTCCTGATCCTCTGATTCTTATAAAACTTTGGCCTCCTCTTCTGCTCTGCTCCTTGAGTCTTAAGTGTTGCAGATGTGTCAGCTGGGGCTGGACATCACATTGTTCTTTGTTCTCTACACTTTGAGCAGTTGTGACTTTGTGCAATGTTCTCTATGTCATTGTAGAAGGGTAAGAGCTACAGGCACTTGTGAGTACAAGACTAAGTATGTAGATCACAGGTAGGAATTACAGTGGGGAGTTTAATACTACCTAAAGTAGTGTTTTCTTTGGTTTATCACTGACATTGAGTCTAGAAAACCCCATCATCTGAGACCTGAAAGAGATAGTCACACTTCAAAGCACCTTATTACAATCTCTTTCCTCTTGACATCTACTTAGTTTCCAATTTCATGCTTACATATTTTTTCCAAATATTATCTAAAAGACATGTGTATTGATTTTTCTGGCACCCGCTCCCTTATCTTTTTATCTTTATCTTTATGATTTGGGGGGGCAGAGTCTTATTGTATAACACAAGCGAGCCGTGAACTTACTGTGTAGCCTAGACTGAGTCTAACTCACAGAAATTCTTCTGTCTTCAGTTCTGAAATGCTGGAGTGACAGGCGGGCACCACCATGCCTGACTTTTGTGTACATTTTTGCTTTTGTTTTAATGTGACTGACAATAACATATACGGCTCCCAAATGTCCTTGTTCTTGCTTTCTTTAATATCCACCCTTTTTTGTTTCTTTTCAGGAAATGTTTTAAGCCACTTAATCTTCCACTGAGCTTAGTTTAGTTAAAACTAGAAAAGTTAATCCTTAAGTTCACTCACCTGGGATCCAGCCACTGTAGAACTCATGTCGGGGCCAAGGCAAGCTCATCTGAGTTGTGTAAGTCTTGTCTTTCTCTCAGGAAAGTGTTGACCTCCCTCCTGGCAGAGAGGGAAACTCCTGACTGAGTATGGACTCCTGCACTGCTCTGAACAGTCAGCCTCATCTGCACAAACAGAGCTGCTTTTAAAAGGTATTCCAAGACAAAACTTACAGTTTGTTTTCAAATCAAATCAATGACTTTCATAGGTTACTTTGAATGTCTTTCACCTAACGCACCAAGGGAGTCCATCTTGCTTCTTGGTTTCCTGAGCACGGTACCCATGTCACTCAGCAGCTATCAATGACCTAGAATGCTTTTTGGTTTTTAATAAACTGTCCATATCAGCATTGCGCAAACTAAAAATGTGTCCCTGAATTAACTTGAGGAGGGGACTTTGGGACTGTGATCTGCCATCAAATGTCCCAGTATGAATCCAGAACATTCCTCTCCGGGACATGGCTGTTTACAGTGAACTGTAAGATTGACCCTTTCTCATTGTGAACACTGAAACCTAGTTGAAAAATGCCAGAATACCATTTTGGAGCCCAAGTACACCAGCAGGACTCAAATATCAAAGGCCACCCTCCCCGATGACTTAAAAAGCAACAAAAAAAGTATGGCTCTGATTGTCAAGTTGGAATTTGTAACCTGTGTAAATGCTGTATTTAAAACCTTGCTTTGACGTGGATTCATTATGTTGAATTTTCCACTAATTACTGACATTTTCTTTAATGTGTGCATGTGGGAAACATGAGGATGTGATTATTCCCAGTTAAATGTGTAAGCAGTAACATGCATATTATATGTTTTCTTTGTTTTTGGTCACCCTAGGCTTCTTACAAATCAGGCTTTTCTTTTTAGCGTCTTGGCAGAGAGTGTTGTCTTCTATAATCCAATAAATGTATGCAAAGTGAAAGTGAAAACGTCTTTGTGTGTATGAGTATGTATGTACACGGATTTGTGTGTGTGTGTGTATGGATTTATGTAGGTGTGTGTATATATTTGTGTACGTGAGTGTGTGTATTTGTGTGCATGTGTGTATGTATTTGCTTGTGTGCATTTGTGTGTGCTATGTTGATTCACTTCACATAAACTCCTAGGAACAGCCTTTCCAGCTGTTGTGTGAGTAGCTGGCTGAAGCTCAGGACAAGTTTATTGGCATGAGAACTAGGTCTCTGAACATCTCTGCATTGGGTAGTTTATAGAAAAGGAGTTGACGTATTTGGAAGGGATACCCAGGGACCTGGAGGGACGAATCATTCTGAAAATGATCCTGAACCTCAGAATTAATCATTGAAGACATGAAGACTGTAATGGAGAACTCAGTGTACTTTTTTTTGTCTGCAGGGATTTTCCCAGGGTCTCCTTGCCAGATGCACCCACACTTACATGATGTCCTTGAGGGTAGTAAACCCACAGAGAGGTGCTTCTTCTGGTTGGGCTTTTCCACTGGTCAAGTGAATGGTGGGGAGGACTGTTTGACCCCGTTGGTGACAACATCACCATAGCAACAGAAGAAACTCTCTATACATCCCCACTGGCTCCTGAGAGAGAGGTGGCTTTGTGTGTCTCAGCTTCTCTGTCCTGTAACTCAATGCAAGAGGTCAGCCTCCAGCTCGGCTTGCTCTGTGCTATCTTTTGTTTGATTTTTAATTCTGGTCCCTTCCTGTTTCTAACCTAGTTACTTTGCTCTAACATTTCCAATATATGTAGCTTGCACATGCTGGAAGCAATGCCCTTATGGGATAAAAACTGTGCTTAGCAGAGCTTCACATGAAGAGAGCTCACAGCTGGGGAAGGATTTCGGTAAATTCCATCTTATTCCACACAGGCGCAGGCAGTGAGGCTGCTCCAGGCTCTGCAACCTTGAAACAGAGACCACAAGAAGAGTCTTGTACCCCCCTTTCATCCGAATTTGGGTTAATTGCTCTGACAGTTCAGCACCTGGCCAAAGCCACAGACTGAAGGCAGATTTCTTCACTGGGTTCAGAACATCACAAATAGTTTTGTTCTGTGGTCTTCTGATTTTAACCATACATATCCCTCTCCCTCCCCAGGGTTCGATCCCTCCCACATCTTCAGCAACTCTCAGATGCTGCTTCAGGTTCCAGAATGGCAGGTCCCCTCTCCCCATTTCAGCCACCATTTCTCCCAACAGGAATTCTATCAGGCTTTTTACACATTCTTCCTTATAAACATCTTGAAATGCATATATTATAGTATCTTATTCCAGAAGAAGACATTGAAGATGTAGTAAAGAATCATTTTAAAACTTGGCAAAGCTGGAACACCAAGCCTTACAATGTGACATCATAGCCTACAGCTTTAATCCGCCACAAGTCATTCAGCTCAGAGGCTTCTGTACAGTATACAAAGCTAAACTATGAAGTTTGGCTAAGAATGGGAAGATAGAGTGCAAAGAATATTGACTCTGCTGGCAAAAGTAAACAGACTGAAAATTCCTCCCAGAAACATACTATTTCCTCAGGCACAGCAAGTCACCTCCAGTCACCCCCTCTTCTCTCTCTCTCTCTCTCTCTCTCTCTCTCTCTCTCTCTCTCTCTCTCTCTCTCTCTCTCTCTCTTGCTATCAGCACTCAGTGTTGGCCTGTTCTTTATCCTTGCTGTTTGTAAGGGGGGCAGGGCATGGACGTGGTCAGAAACAGAACTACAAACCCAGACAGGAAATCAGTAATCCCTTCATTTCCTTCCCTGGGCTGCCCTGTAAAGAATTCTTATCACTGTACGAGAGAAGAACCAACACCAGGGATGTATTTAAAAACTCAAGGGGAATTGGTCAGCCTCCCAGCCGGGAATCCAACTAAAAGAGGAACAGGATTACCCCAGAACATCTGCTGTTCTACTTTCTTGAGTCTGCACATCTTTATTTACTGTTCAAAAGAGACTAAAAAGAGCAGAGTTCAAGTTTCTATCCTCTTGTCTTCAATCTTAGATTCAAAACACACCCACCAAACCCCAATTTCACACCAGTTGTTATACTGGGATCTCCAATTACATAGGAGAAATACAGGAGGTGAGTCTAAGATAGACACCAGGAACTCCCATTCATTCCTCCATCTCATGGATGGTGAAGCACACCATGGGTAGAGGGGGAAGTCCCAAGCTTTGCCCTTTAAAATCCTTGTAGCCTAGCCAAGGAGACAGAGTAAAGACTAATAGAGAGCAAATGAGGTAACACATTTTCAATTTCAACACATGTGAGATAGAGACAGGAGGATTCAAGTCTGAGACCAGCCTGGATTGCACAGTGAAATCCTGGCTAAACAAAATAAAAGCAGAGTGGAAGTCAGTGTGCAGAGAAACTTGTTGTTAAAAAAAAAAAAAAAAAAAAAAAAAAAAAAAAAAAGGCAATGTATTGTGTGGTTTGAAAAAGCAATGCATTGTGGGGTTTGTAGTTCATGTCAGATAGGTATAACAGAGGTAAACTGTATGACATTGTTGGTACAAAGATCGGGAAAGAAATTTGAAATTATGTGATTATAAAATCTTATATTTGACATAAAACTGGGGGTACACAGTGAATATGGTAGGTGAATCTCTGCAAATGAAACCACCTTTGCTAATCAGCAATTTACGTAGATAAAAATGTAGATTCTCTAAAACATTCCAATCTAGGTTTTCTGTTTTTTTTTTTTTAAAAAACAGATAATATTGTAAAGGAAAAAAAAAAAAAAAGGAAAAGTTAGAATAGATCCAATTAGAAGATTGACTTGATTTAAGCCTTATCAATAGTTGTACTGAATTTAAACGATTTGTTAAATGCTCCATGCTCCCTCCTCCCCTTCTCTCTTTCTCCCCCCATCCCCCCTCCCTCTCTGTTATTTGTGGAAGAACAGGCTCAGGTATTTAGTAATGAACAATGTGGCCAGGTGTACAGAAGACAAATGCAAGATGGATGACAGAGGCTAATTCAGTGAGAAGATACAGGTGCTGTTCGTTCATAGCTAACAGTCATGAAGGAAAAGACAGACAAATGCAATGACTATTGCACTCACCTTCCTCTTTTGGAAACGGATAGAGGCAGAACACAGAGAATCACCAACAAGATGGAAGAGAAAGCCAGGCTAAGCTAAGCAGCCATATTTACCTACTAGGCCCTTCTGCAGCCTCCCATTCAGCAAGGGCACAATATGGGTTCTTTCCAACTGTGTGAAGCATTCTCACTGCCACACTATCCCTAAAAAGTAAGAGTGCTGCACGCAGAAGCATTTAGATCGCATGGGACATGTCCTTTAAGCATGGCTATGTTCAAATAAAGGTCAAGGACAGAGAGTTACCTGGATATTTCTACTTACAATTTTTTGTTATTCTCCCCCCTCTCTCCTCCCTCCCTTCTGCCCACCTCTCTCTGTATAGATATCTGTATACACTACCATATATGCCAAGACTCTCCTGTAAAGCTCAGACCACACTGTGCATTGAGTTCTTTCCTGCTACCTTTACATGGGCTCAGTATATAAAACTCAGGCCCATGGAGCCACCTACCAACCCCCAACTATTTTTAAATAGCATGCTCCTAAAAATACCCAAGCCAATGGGGAGAAAAAACCCATAAAGTTACAAAGTACTTCACAGTGACCAAAAATGAAGATGAATAGAAAAGAATAAAATAGAACAGAACAGAGACAGCCCTTGAGGAAGCAGGTCTGGAACCCTACTGTGTACTGAAAGTCTTGGGAGTTCTATTTACTCTCCTGAATGAACTCTGACTTTGCTGATAACCTGCACACATCTGCCTATACACTTTATGTGTCTCTAGATCCCACTAAGAAATTACAACAGAAAAACTGCACCATGCGTGGTCAGCACAGAAAGAAAATGCGTTAATTTGCAATTAGTGGGTTCAACAGGAGGATGTGCAGTCAGTCGGTACTTGCATATAAGAATTGATAGAATGAAGCTTATGTAAGAAAAAGTTAAGATATTACATACTCATGTAAGAAAAGTCCTGAACAAAGACGTTTGTATTGATTTGTTGCCTCTTGTAAGGCAAGTGTCACTGTGTCAGGGAGAGGGAGGACTTATCTCGGCTTCTTGGCCTCATTGACAATCATGTCTTTCCTATATCTAGTGCAAAAAGTAAATAAATAAATAATAGATAAATAGAATGGCCTTCATACGGAAAAGAAATCTGGAGATATTTTTGGACCCCTCTGTAGTGACTTCAGACCCTGCAGTGGTGTGAGCACCCTGGTGAGTCACCCACCCCCAGGCCCCACACAGTTGCTCTCTGTGTAGGAGACCTAGGTTTTGAGTGTTGCTTCCGCTGTGGCCACACTTGCTCTGCCCTGCCCTGACACCTGCCCTCTACAGAGGCAGTTGGCTGTGTCACAGGCCACACCCTTAGCTGGGCTGTACCCTGAAGCCTAGAGTCACTCTGGTGTCCAGCAGGGCCAGAATGGCTTCCTCATCACAGGCAGGAATTCTCCCCCACCCAGGGCAGCTCAGCAGCTGTTGCTTTGCATCCCTGGCATGTCTCCTCCATGGCAACTGCCGGGCCCTGACGCACAGGCTCTGCTTGGCTTGCCTGCCTCTGCCATGCAAACCCCAGGTAGGCAAGATGCAGGAGAAAAGGGTGATAGGTGTGCACAAAGCAGGACAGCATGGCACATTCCCCAGTCTTAGAGGCCCAGAGCATGACCTTGTCTCAGTAGGCTTTGCTGTCTGAGCCCTGCCTCAAAGGACTGTCCCTCCCAAGCTGGTGCTGGAGAAGAGCTAGGATGCAGGTCCAGACACAGGGACTTTGCAGCCCAGTGACTTCAAGGCTCTCTCCATCTGTCCATTCTGTGTCCTTCAAAGCCAGTGGTCACTGTGAGTGCAGTTTTCCTGATAGACTTACTGAACAAGGGCATCTGCAATTAAAAGAATTATTTTAACATATTAATTTTATAAGTGGACACCCAGGCAAGCCACTTGGTGAGCCCAAGTATAAGAGTATACAGCTTAAAGGTTATCTTTAAAAATGTACACATCTTAACTACTAGAGCTAGTAGATTTATTTATTCATTTGCTTATTTACCAAGACATGGTCTCGTAGAGCCCTAACTGACCCCTCAAAACCCATATTCACTTGAGGATAACCCTGGACTTTGATCCTCCTGCTACCGCCTAGGATTACAATATGGAGTCTACCATCTCTGTTTTTTGTTTTTGTTTTTTTGTTGGTTTGTTTGTTTTATTTGATGTTGAGAACTGAATCCAGGGCTTCATGCATGCTTGGTAAGTCCTCTACCAGATGCGCTATATCCTCAATCCTCCAATTTTTGAAATTGTAATGAAGCGATTTTCCAGGGCATAGTGCAACAACCCTGTGAGCAGCTCCCTAGCACTGAAACACGTTGAGGGACCTCTTCTTCTGCAAGATGGACACTGTGCCACAGTCCCTTACCCAGCAGCCCCTCCTGCCTTCCTCCTGCTCTGTCTCGTGAACTTGTGGGTATCTGAGGTAAGACCTTAATAGAGCAGAGACGCTGAAGCCCAGGGCCTCAGGATTTCCCTTCGTGAGAAAGCCTGTTTATTCACACTTTGCTCTTTGGAATGGATGTCACAGCACTAATCTATATTATACAGCCGAAGAACAAGAGTCTTGATGACCAGGACACATTTTCTGAGCAGCCATCCCCACCTTGCTGCCTAGAATGCTCTCTTACAGTTTTCATCAGTGGCTCAGGCTGAGGCTCTCACACAGCTGAGCAGACACTTCTGTTCCGGGTTCCTAGACAACCTGACCACTGGCCACCAAAATCTCACAGAACTCTAATCCCTGCAATCATTGTTTAATACAAAATATTCTTTTTATCCTTTCCTTTCTTTCTTTCACTTCCTTCCTTCCTTCCTTTCTTTCTCTTCTTCTGGAGGAAGGCAGAGCAATGATTTCTTTCTTATGATTCTGTGTGTTTTCAATCATGTAGACACATATTTTACCACTAGACCTCCCAGTCAGACAATCCACCCTTCTTCCTGTGGATTATCTGGGATTCCTGATCTGAGTTCACCATTTCTAGGTTCTCCTTCTTAGATTTCTTGTTTCTGTTTGCTTCCTCTTCTTTAATTGAGTCTTCCTTTTCTCCTCCTCCTCCTTTTCCTTCCGCTTCCTCCTTCCTCCACCTCCCTCCTTCTCCTTCTCCCCCTTCCTCTCCTGCTCCTTCATTTTGCTGATTGCATGTTTGTGTAATTTCCTTATGCAGAATGCTTTGAAGGTAAAATTTAAATATCTTTTTATGCCTGGGACATATCTTTGTTTCATTCTCATGTGTGATTAATCCTTAGTGGGTGCAAATTCTATGTTAAAAATCATTTTCTCACAACATATCAAAGATAGGATGTCTTTTATCATCAAACAATGTTAATGAGAAATCTGTCATAATTCCATCTACAGTGATCTGGTCCATAGCTTTTCCCTATCAAGTCCCCAAGTCCCTGTTGCTTTTGTCTGTAGAGTGCTGAGGTTTTGACAATGATTCATTTTTGGACTCATATCACTCTTCAGGCCTGAGACAGGTTCTTGTGACCCTTCTGTTATTTTATTGTCCTGTTATTTCTTACCTTGTTTTCTTCTGGTCTTTGGAATAGAAACCTCTGTTTACTTATGATTCTCCTGTGTTGATTTTGTTTGAACTTTCTTCTATATTTTCAATCATATTGTAAGCTTTGGAAGATTAAAATTTTTTTGTCTTTAGGTTCTTTGACTATTGACTAAGAAGCATTGCTACATCATGCTGCCTCAGGAGTGCTCTCTCTCTCTCTCTCTCTCTCTCTCTCTCTCTCTCTCTCTCTCTCTCTCTCTCTCTCTCTTTCTCTCTCTCTCTCTCTCCCTCCCTCTCTCTGTGTCTTTCTTTCTGCCTGTCTCTGTCTCTGTCTGTCTGTCTGTCTGTCTGTCTGTCTGTCTCTCTCTCTCCCCCACTTGGCATGTGTGTGTGTGCGTGAAGGTACATGTAGTTTGTGTGTATGAACAGGTGTGTGTATGTGTGTGTGTGTGTGTGTGTGTGTGTGTGTGTGTGTATGTGTGCATGTTTTTATGTGCATCTGTATGTGTTTAAACTTGCATGTGTAGAAAGCAGAGGACAACTTTGGATGTAGTTTTTCTTCAGATGCCAGCCACCTCTGTTCTAAGACAGAGTCTCTCACTTAGCCTGCAACTCACCTACTAGGCTGGGCTGTCTGGCCAGGGAGCCAAAGGATCCTTATATCTGCCTCCTCAGCACTGTGGTTACAAGCTCATATCATCCCCCCCCCCCCCCGCCTGTTTATATGAGCTCTCAGGATGGAGCTCAGAGTCTCATACCTATGTGATAAGCATGTCATTGACTGGACTGTCCCCCTAGTCCTGGACCTCAATAGTCTTTTTTGAGAGGCTGTATCCCAAACTGATGATGTCATATTCTTTCTGAGTGGGGGATGGTACATTAAATGCTGTCTTTAAGAAAAAGTGAGTTGTTTTCTAAACAGTAAATATGAAGTCAGATGTAACCAAGGAATATGATGAGGTAAGGCCTTAGGTCCTCTTTACATCTCCACACTGCCTTATGAGGATGCTTGGGCTATAAGAGAACACAGGCTGTACAGACTTTGAATACTGTGTCAATTTTTCCACATAGTCTTAAATAAGTCACATCATCCTTTAAGGCTCAGATTCAAGTGGGTGAAAATATCACTTTCAATTGGTTTAAAAATTAGCCAGGCATGGTGGTGTATGGCTTTATTCCCAAGCAGAGGCAGGCAGATTGCAGAGTTCAAGGCCAGCCTGGTCTACAAAGTGAGTCCAGAACATCCAAGGCTACACAGAGAAACCCTGCCTTGAAAAACCAAAGAAAGAAAAAACAAAAACCCCAAACTACCCCTCAGTGTGTCAGTATGGGGTGATACAAGGAAGAATGTTGGATGAGGTAGGCAGCACCCACAGGGCACGTCCACAGCATGCCTACTGACTGCCTAGGATGCACTGCATTGCAAACACAAAGGATGGCAAGAAGCAAGGCGATACGGGAGGTGGTCCCCACCAGCTGCTGCACAAATGCATCCGTCCCAGCAGGACCTGGATTCAGACAAAGTGTCCCCCACGTTTTCAGCTGTGCATTTGGACAGTAACAACCAAGCAGGGTAATGAATGTACAGGAATTGTCTTTAAGCTCTTCTGAGTTTCCTGTTTTTCTAAGCAGTGGCACCAAACTCTTAGACAAGCCAGCTTGGCCCCCAGATGCCATGCTTTGCACACAGCTGGGCCCTAGAGCCCCCAGTTGTTAAGCCATGAGCTCCATCTAGTCTTCAGCGGTGGATCACTGTTAATATCCTTGTCCTAAGAAGACTGTACCATGTTATGGAGATTTCCTGTGACGGTAACCGACTCCCCCACCCTCCCAGCCTCTATAGGCTCTTTTCCTTATTTTATAAATCATGGAAGTCACAAAATAACAATGTCTCCCTCTTCAACATCAAATAAAGATTCACACCTTGTGTGCACTTCCTGCTCCCACGGGCTGTGCCCTGCCATACATATCCTGCGTGTTATCCTCAGCACTTCCTTCTCCTCCGTTCACTTCCTGTGTTATAGGCATTGGAGAGATCCTAAGTTGGAGATTCACGTGCATCTCTTTCTCCCTGTGCCTTCATCCCATAAGTATTCCACTCTGCTATGCCCTGCTTTGGATCCAGATATATTGATTTTTTTTTCTGACAAAGGGTGGCTTAGTCTTTCTTGAAAAAGTGGTAATTATTTCTGTCTTTTCAGATCCTCCACAACGAATGGAGAGAGCATAATGTAGTCTCTTGGAAGTGAGTGACCTGTCACATTCTCTTCCTATGTCAAGCTTCAGCCATTTTCACTCTGTCAGAACTTTGTCGGGTCTGATATCAGCCACCTCCCTGGCTGCCCTTGGCTGTGAGAGTCACTTCTGTACTTTTCCTGTTGTTTTTCAGGGTTGCCAGTGTCCTCGCTTCCTTTTGCTGCTTCGGATGGAAAAGAGGCTTTAATATCAATATAGCCTTGGCCAGAGCTTAATTGTGATGGGTCGAAAGCTCCTTGTCTTAGTCATAGATTACCAGATGGGTCAGCACGGGGCGTGGCAGAGGCATGGCTGATTCTGAGGGAGGAGGTCACACCAGGGAGACATCAAAAAGGTGTCAGTGTGGTTAATCTTATTCCACTAGGTTAAGGCCTGCTCACGGGACCAGACAAACATTACTTCTTTCCCAGAAAGACAAGTGAAGAAGATCTACCTTCCCTTGAGGGGAAAAAAAATCCTCCAATTTGTTGAAGGCTGGAATAGAGCAATGGAACAGCCAGCCATCTCTCCCAAACTGAGACTAGACTTTAATCTTTCCTGTCCTCCTCCATAGCACAAGTACTTCTGGTTTTCAGGTCTCAAGACTTGACACGGGTTCCCAGGCCACCAGGCCTCAGACTTGGATGGGAGCAGCATCTCCAGCTTTGCTGAGTGCACAGCGTAGGCGATCGTCACAGAATCTCTGAGCTCCCAGCACCAGGAGAGCCTTGCCTCAGGATGGGTCGCACACAGTGGCATGTGCTCGTTTTCCTTCTTTGTCTCTCCCCCACGCATCTCCTCCATACAGCAGGGTTATGTTGGGGACCCCAGGGATTGCACATGCAATTTCCATACCTTTTTTTTTTTTTTTTTTTTTTTCATCTCAGGGAGTACCGCACACAACCCCAGCGAGTTACAGCCCAAGCAAGTTTCTCTCTCCAGGCTTGAATGAGCTTTCCTATTTAGTCTGTTGCAGTTGTGGGGGATTTTAGGTCATTGTGTCAGCACAGCTTTGCTTCATTAGAAATGCCCCAAATAGTCTCTAAATTTGCCGCAGCAGTTTGTGCTCCTAGTGGTGACATAAGAGAGCGATCATGGCTATAGCGCGCAGTTTCTGTGATCTGTGTCTGTTCTGCGGTTCTGCAGCAGCCGTGCACTGTTGGGCTTCACATTTTTAGGGCATGAGAAATTGTGAGCCGAGACCCCGGCTGCATTTCTCTGCTCTTCAAGTTTCCCTTTCTGTTTATGCTTTCTGGTTCTGTTGTTTATCTTGCTGGTTGTGGTGCTTCCTCGAGGCTCCGATTGTTTATTTCTTTATGGTTTGCGAGTTGCAAATACATTCACTCTGGAGCATGTCCTAAAACTCTGTTTATGGTGCTGAGCTTTAATAGAACCCAAATGGCCACGCTTCTATTTAAGCTTTGACTTCCTTTTCTGTCCTTTTAGTATTTTTGAGATAGGTTCTTACTATGAGGCTCAGGCTAAGCATGAACTCTCAGTTGCCTTGGCTGCACCTTCTAAGTGCTGTGAGTACAGACCAGATTGCTGGGCCTGGATCTGTGCATTGCAGCATGCGTATGTGTGTATGCATGTGTGTGTGCATGTGTGTGTGTGTGTGTGTGCATGTGTGTGTGTGTGCATGTGTGTGTGTGTGTGTATTGTCTGTCTTCCTGTACCTATGTATAATATACTCTTTGAGAATCTCATGAATGTATGAAATGTATTTGTTCATATCTACCCCCATTTTCTCCTCCAACTCCTTCACACTTTACCTAGCCTCATCCTTCTCCTACTTTCATCTATGCACAGACGGTGATAACCACACTTGGAACCTTTATATGCTGTATTTTGAAGTGTTTTTTTTTTTTAAGAAAAGCTAATAATTTTGAGCAGTTATAAATATGTTCTAGGTGTTTCTGAATATTTTTTTTAAGTTTTGTCTTTCAAACGTAAAATTAAGATTATGAAAATATATAGCTTGACCACGGCCTATGGGGGAGGCAATGTGGGGGAGGCAGACACAGGAATCACAGGAGTGTTCTGGCTGCCAGTGTGGTTTCAAGCTCAGAAGAAAAAATTTTTTTTGGTTGTTTCTGTTTTGTTTTCCAAGATAGGGTTTCTCTGTGCAGCCCTGGTTGTCTGGAACACGCTCTGTAGACTAGGCTGGCTCGAACTCAGATCACCTGAGTTCTTCCTCTGCCTTCACACCTGCCTCTGCCTCCCAAGTGCTGGGATTAAGTGTGTGTGCCAACATCGCCCAGCTGAGACATCCTGTCTTAAAGGAAGAGAACAGAGAGTGATAGAGCAGGGTACTAGGCACCACTAGGCACTCCAGCTTCCAAGTGCAGAGGTGTGGGCACTTGCACATACCATAATCATATCATACACACACACATACATGCACACACATCTATACACATGCACATACACATACATATATACACACATTCATACACACATGCACATATGCATATACATACACATATATACCCGTGCACATATTGCAGATAGATACATTTCTGTGCTTTCATACGCACACACACATGCACCCACCCACATGCACCCACCCACATGCACCCACCCACATGTGTATGTATACACACACACACACACACACATACACATTTCTGTGCTCTCACACACATACACACCCATGCATACACATACACATGTACCCAGAGCCATATACACACATACCTGTGCACACATGTGTACATATACACATTAACACATGTCAGTACACACATATATACACAGGTTTTATTTTACATATGGCTATCTCACCATTCCCACACCTTCTTCATTTACTCCCCATCTTTGTAGAGCCCTCTTCCATGTCTTAGGGATGCCCTGGATCATTGTAGGCAGCTTTCTCTGAATCATGGTAGTCTCCAGTGCTCCTCAGCTACCCTTAAAACTGATCCAACCTCCATTTCCAGGCTGGACCTGGAGGCCTCCTTCCTCAAGACCAGCTCTCATCATGGGAATTGCCCATGCTTTCAAGCTCAAGCAGTCAAGATCACCTATCCTCTGTGTTTCTCCTTTAGTGGCAATGTCTCATATCCCATTGTCATGAAAACTATCAAGAATTATAAAACCAGCAATGCCCCTTGTCAACCATGTAACCACAGACCAGGGGCACACTGTGCCAGTAGCTCCTTCACAGGTTGGCCACATCTGAGTATGTGGATGTGTACACAAGTGTGTCAGAATTTACAGTGGTAGCTAGTACAATTCATTATTCCTTTCATGTGCCAAGTAGGGTTTCAAGTATTCATTGTTACAATACATTGGGAAGTTGCGTAAGACAAGCAGCTACAAGCCAGCCTGGTCCTCCTTGGCAAGGTTCACAGTGAACGGCCATCTGTCTGGTCCTGATTCCTGATTCACGGGATGTGGGGTGGTGCAATGCTCAGGGCTGCCTTTCCTGGGCTTGAGTCTCTAGAGGGACAGCCCGTGTTCACCTGTCTTGTCTGCAGCATGCCTCTGCCCCTCCTGTACTCTCAGAGGCTGAGCTGCAGTGTGCCCCACAGAAGGAGAGCTGGGGCTGCAGCACACACTCAGCAGTCCTGAGCTTGCCAACCGGAGTGTGACCCAGAGCTGCTCTGCAGACGTGTTGCGATTGTCTCCCCAGCTGTTCTCATCAGGGTAATTAATGTAATTAACAATCAAGGCTTTAATTAGAGATGTTTAATGAGAGACACTTAGAATTATCACCCCCAAAGTGATCTGAAGAAACAGGGAACTTTTTACAGAGTGTCTACTAAGTACTTTCCATGTAGCACCTTATTTAACTTTTGTAATCCTTTAGTGTCAGTAGTAAGTTTAGGAACATTTTCACAGGAACCTAAGGGTGAAGATTTGCATCATCTCTGAAGACGACTTTTCTTATGAGCCCCAGGCTGAAGAGCCGGACCCACTTGTCACCTACAACTGATGCCAAATCTCTCTCTTCTTGTTCCTTCCGTTAATCTCTACCTCTATCCCACCCACCTCTATCCTTCTCCCATTCTCTCATCTCTGCATCTGTATCCCTAGGGCTCTCTCCCTCCCCCTCCCCCATTTCTATGTTCCATGTGAACAGAGAGCCTAAGGTGGCCGTTAGGGAATGAGGAAGAGGGTCCACTAAGAACTGAGGCTGAATTTTTCAAATTGCATTTATTTACTTCTTTAGTGTGTGGTGGTGGTGGTGGTGATGGGTGTGTTGAACATGCCACAGTATCTATGTAGAAGCCAGAGGACAGTTTGTAAGAGTCAGTCATTTCTTTCCACCATGTGGTGCTCAGGGACTGAGCTCAGGTCTTCAGGCCCATTGGCCATTGCCTGTACCACCTGAGTCATGTCACTTAGCCTGGGCTTGGAATCTTCCATTTAGACTTGAGGCATGCAGAGGCACCAGGTTGTAATGAATTGGTAAGGCTCTGTATTCTGTGGTACTTTGTTTCAACGCTACCAACTGCAGAAGATTCTTTCTTCAGCATCGCTGGCATGCTGTCTTCTGTTGATATCCATGGAAATCCTCAAGCCCTCGGTGTCTAGATTTTCAGGTTATGTCTTCACCAACCTGTCACATCCTGGGACTTGAAGGCATATGCGTAGGAACTATGGTGTCCTGAGCTCTGTGCAGAGTGTTATATATCTCATAGTCAGCCTCCTTGGCATCTCTAGCAATAGCTTGGGTACCTCAGAGCTTGGAAGCTCCAGCTAAACTCAGAGCATCAACTCTCTAGTCTCACATCAGGACATTGAGGTCACCTATACACAAAACAGACAGAGGCCCCCTGTGAGCAAAGCGAGCCACTCTGTCACCTGTGGGGTGTTCAGACCTGTGAGCATCTCAGAAAATATGGGATCATAATACTGAAAAGATCACTCCTTTATTTCAGCTTTCTCTGGGACTTTCTGAAACAAAAGTTTCAACATTTCCTTGGGTTTAAGAAATTAGAATTTGCAAGTGTCTCCGTAACTTCGCCAAAAGAGAAAAACTGAGCACATTTTCATTGGGTTAAAATAAAAGTGGAAAGAGGCAAAAACTCACTTTTACAAGATCTTTTCATATCTCTGCTTTCCCACCTATGACAGAAAGATCTCACATCCAAGGAGGAATCCTAGGATATGTTAGTGGATAGACTAGGACACAGTTCATGTCTAATCTGTGCTTCTTAGAAGTTAGAAGCTTTTAAGTTTGGAAATGCGGAACCTTAGATTTCATCTTAATGGAGCTTTTCATTGGCTACCCGATGCTGTCTTATCAGATCAAGCATGCCTGAGCTATGACCGTTTCTGATTGAGCAGGAGTGTAGTGAAGCCAGGGCCTCTGCAGCTTAGGCCTGGCTGCATGGTGGGAGGAGGCCTCATGAGGTGCACTTCGGTCTGTGACCCCAGGCTTGGAGCAGGAACTGGAAGAGACAGAACTGCCTGGAAACAGAACCATGCTGTAAACGTGTAGACGGGTTTTCCTGTGATCTTTCATGGGGTTGACATCGACAGCAAAGAGCAGTGACCTTGCCTCACTCTTTTCCTGTTCTTAACTAGTAACAGACTCAGCCACCTGGGAGCCTGAGGAAAAAAAAAGTGCTGGGGGCAGGGAAAGCCACTGCCACAGTGTGCAGGGTGAAGCTGAATGTGGCTCAAAGACAGAGTGTCCCCATCAGACGGGTTCAGACATACCAGCACTAGCATACTGGATATTTTATTTTTAGTTTTAGAAAATGATTCCTTTGGTCGTAATCTCTAAATGCACGCAGCTCATGAGAAACCAGTGTGTTTTTCTTTGCTTCGGAAGGCAATGGCTTTAAGGTAATGCCATTCAATTAGCTCTACTCCACTGGCATGGACAAGCCTGGGCTGCTTTTATGGGCTTCCCTTTCCGGACCCCATGAAACCGTGGTTGAGAATGTCTGCATCAATCATCTTGCTCTTTTCTCAAGCTTAGGCCAGGGAAGGCTTGTGTAGGGAGATCCTTGACCTTGGCTGCTTTCTGTCTTACACTGACTAGCCCTATACAGTAGGTTCGCTCATCCTTACTTCAAAGGTAAATGTTACTGAGGCCTGTGAGTAGACCTTCCTTTTTCACTGGTTCCTATCTACACTCACATCTATAGTGGCCGATCAGACCTGTTGCTGGGATGCAAACAGTGTGGAGAGATCAGCTGGAGGCATCCCTATCTCACAGAGATGTTGCCATCACTTGGATAGTGGGGAGTCACAGTGTGAATCTGAGTGCCCCCTGTCTCCTAGACGCCTTCTTGTTTGCATGGTTCAAGCTGATACCCTTCTGGCTCCACATCTCAGCAGTCACTGAAGATCTGGGAGGAAAAGAGTTTCACAGTCCAGTTCATAAAACTTTGGCCTGATCCCAAAGCTGTCACACAAGCCCTGCACAGATGTGGAGTGCCCCGAAAGAGCATCAGTGTGCAGGACACAGATGCTGAGTGAATTGTTCCTTGAGGAGAAAGGGGTTCAATTGTGTCTGCCAGCCTCTCTCCTCCCCTTATGTAGAATCTTTCCTTACCACCATTGGGGGCTAGGTCCCCTTTTAAGCCCCTTCTTACCAAGCCCCTTCAGGAGGCCCCTCAGATTTACTCAGTCACCAGAATCCCTCTTCATCTCTGGCTAACAATTTTTTTCTGCTCTTGGTGTCCCAGAGTGCAGAACAGGGCCAACTTCTCTGACACATGATAGAAAGGAAAGGGGATTTTCTTGTTAAGTCTTTCACGAATTGGAGAACATCATGAATTTTAATTTTATTTTTCTCAGCAATGGGCCAGATAGAGAACCCTTTGTAGGTAAAAACCAAAGGCAGTGGTTCTGGGACTGCATTAATGGCAGCTAACTCCAAGGAGAAGCATCTGGGATGCAGCTGAGGTCAAGGTTGGAGGGGTAAAAAGTGCGGGAAGCCACATAGCCGTTGTTATCAAGGTGATTGTCTGAGTCCTCTGCTCTGCAAAGCCCTCTCATGCCTCTGGTACTGTGATGTTACCCCCTGGTCCACACAGTGCAGGAGGCAAAGCGTTGGTGCTTTCATCCTGAAATGCTGGGAGCCGAAGCAATTCATATTCAAGATAAATTCTCCCAGAATTCCCAAAGCAACAGGTCAGTGGCTGCTGATCCATGGTCTGGGAACAGAAGATGGAGGACTGCTCTATCCATGAGAGTACATGGGTTGCTCTTTGGTGGTGGTGGTGGAGAGACAGGATGGGATGAAAGCAGCCTTTACTAATTGTACCCAGGCAGGTCACATCAAGGCTACTCTATACACCTGGAGCATCCACTCTTGTTAAGGACTTTCCTTCTTTCTCACTCTTCTCCATCCCTTCCCCCTCTTCTCTTCCCTTCCTTTCCCTATCCTCTCTTTAGCTTCTTCCTTCTCTTCCTGCCCTTCTGTCCCCCCTTCTGTTCTTCATCCAACAACATAGGAACACACTATTTCTGGTTTCAAAAGGGAGAACTTTCCACACAGCTAAAGTCAAATGTGGAGCTGTGGACTTCTTCAGCTCCTAAGATTAAGTGAGCAGAGGCCCTGGCCTCCTGTCCCTAGAGAAAGGCTTCGGTTGGGGTAATGATAATGGCCACCAAAGGGGAAGATGAAATGAGGCCATGAGAGCCTGTGCATATCCCAACAGCCAATTCAGCAAGACTAAGTTACGTCTATATCATATGTGCTTCCTGTATGTGTTCTTCTAATTACAATTGCAGCCCATAGGTGTAAGTGACAGTGTGTTCTGGTTCCTGGTGGAAGTGGAGGATGCAGTCCTTGTGTCCCAACTCATCTTTGTCACTCTGTATCTTTCTGTTTCCTTTACCCCCTCCTTGTGTGCATCTAATATATGGGTATGCACACATGTGTGCAGATGCTTGCATGTGCTCATCTGTGCAGGCCTATGTGAACAGGCCAGATATGAAGCATAGCGTCTTCCTCAGTTACTCTTACTTTATCTTTCCAGACAGAATCTCTCACTGAACCTGGGGGCCCTCTGTTTCAGATAGACTGGCTTGGTACAAATCTTCACCCAGAGTCTTCCATTCTCTCCCTGCCCGTAGCACTGGGGCAATAGGCCTGGGCTGCCATGTCTGACTACTGTGCTGGTACTGGAGATCTGAACTCAGTCCTTATGCACAGTGGGCACTTTACTCCCTGAGCAGTACATCCGGCTCTATACTTCACATTTACTGGTAGGCAAGATTTGTGCTAGCTATGTATTCTTCTGCCATACCTTATCAGGTTGGGGCTTCTCTTCCATAAAACCTGAAGGTTAAAAAAGAGGTCTCCGTCTTTCCAAGCTGTACAAGAATATCAGTGTGATGGTTGGGGTTCTTTCTAGTCCATTGCCTTGACCACTCAGCTGTGACTGTTTTGTTTGTTTGGTTTTTGAGATAGGGCCCTTCTGTGTTACCCAGGCTGTCCTGAGAATTGGTATGTAGACCTTGGCTTTGAACTGACAGATACCCTCGCTTCCTTTGCCTTTTCAGTGCTATGTTTAAAGGCATGCAATTCTTTCATTAAATTATTAATCATGTTCTGCTTGCTTCTCTTGAACTATTTCAAAAATGTGTCTGAGATTCCAAACCTCCCCATGACATCACTTCCTGTGCCCCACTCACATGGGTGGAGTCTTCTTCAAACCTTCCCATCACATCACTTCCTGTGCCCCACTTGCATGGGTGGAGTCTTCTTCAAACCCCCCCATCACATCAGTTCCTGTGCCCACTCCCATAGGTTTAGTCTGCCCAGGCAGGGGTAGGACTGGCTGTTGGTCTCAGGGTACCTGCCCTATCTCATCTGCAGCTCCTGTGCTACTTGCTTCCCTGTCCCCAAACCTCTACTCTCTCTGCCCATTTCCTTTCTCCTGCACTCAAGACTCTAACACCCAGCTGTCCCATGCTCCCTTAACTACTCAAAGTTCACAGCTGCCACCAGCACTGTTTCCTTTTCTTGGGCAGTCACTAAACCCTGAAGCATCATTTTGTCCAAACTCAATCTTATCCTGGGGATATGGAGATTCAGGAAGAGGGTTGGGGTGGGCACAGGTGCAGCATGGGTAGGTCCAAGTGCAGGACTGAGTTTTGTGACTAAGCCATCAGCACCAGGCATATTGCCTCTGGCAGGCAACATGCTCATGGTACAACCTGAAGTACCAGCATATGTGGACTTTAATTGCTATAATTGAAAAGTATTAGTGGGTGTTCCAAGGGTGTATTAATTATTTTTCTATTGCTATAACAAAAATACCATGACTAGGGAAATTTATAAAAGGATGGGTTTAGTTTGAGCTTATGGTTCCAGAAAGTATAGAGTCCATCACCGTCATTGCATCAAGGAAGCATGGCAGCCAACACCAGGCATGGCAGCAGCAATAGCTGAGAGCTTATGTCTCCAAACACAAGCAAAGGCAAACACAGCACACTAGAAATGGCCAATGGTTTGAGACTTCAAAGTCCACCCCCCAGTGACATGCTTCCTCCACTAAGACCACACATCCTAACTCTATCTAACCCATCCCAAACAGGGTCAACAACTGGGGGACCAAATACTCAGATGTGCAAGCATATGGGAGACATCTTCTTCAAACCACCACAAAGGGGGACCTCAGTGTCAAGCTGGCCTAAAGGAGATGTGTCTAGGTGATTCCTGGAGCAGGACAGATGCACTGTCACTAGGCAGAGTGGCAAGGGCACTGTTGGAGTGATGGTGGTAGGGCCAGATCTTCAAACATTAACTGGCAGAACAATACAGCTGACCAACATGATGCTGTTGAGGTAATAAATTCTCAGTACCCTGGTTCTCTGAGCAGTGAAGCCCCTGACCCAGTGTGACCTGCACAACTACACAACTACTATAATTTAACCCTTACTACTTTGTGTGGGCCCATAGAAATGCAATTCCCTCTTTCACCAGCATTTTAATGGTATTGCACAAAATGTCACGCATGATAATCTTTTTGAAAAATGAGCTTTCCCACCAGCAATGAAGGAGTGTTCCTCTCTCTCCACATCCTCGCCAGCATGTGGTGTCACTTGAGTTATTGATCTTAGCCATTCTGATGGGTGTAAGATGGAATCTCAGTGACGTTTTGATTTGCATTTCTCTGATGACTAAGGAGGTCGAGCATTTCTTTAAGTGTTTCTCCGCCATTTGATATTCCTCTGTTGAGAATTCTCTGTTTAGTTCTGAGCCCAATTTCTCTATTGGGTTATTTGGTTTGGTAGTGTTTAATTTCTTGAGTTCTTTATATATTTTGGATATTAGACCTTTGTCAGATGAAGAGTTGGTGAAGGTCTTTTCCCAGTCTGTAGGCTGTCGATTTGTTCTCTTGACAGTGTCACCTGCCTTACAGAAGCTTCTCAGCCTCATGAGGTCCCATTTATTAATTGTTGATGTTAAGGCCTGGGCTGTTGGTGTTCTGTTCAGGAAGTTGTCTCCTGTACCTATGTGTTCCAGACTCTTCCCCACTTTTTCCTCTAATTGGGTTAATGTCTCTGGTTTTAGGTTGAGGTCTTTAGTCCACTTGGACTTGATTTTTGTGCATGGTGACAAATAAGGGTCTAATTGCATTTTTCTACATGTAGACATCCAGTTAGACCAGCACCATTTGTTGAAGATGCTGTCGTTTTTCCATTGAATGGATTTGGCTTCTTTGTCAAAAATCAAGTGACCAAATGTGTGCGGATTCATCTCTGGGTCTTCAGTTTGATTCCATTGATCCACTAGCCTATTGCTGTGCCAGTACCATGCTGTTTTAATTACTGTTGCTCTGTAGTACAGCTTGAGATCAGGTATGGAGGTTCTTCTAGAGGATCTTTTATTGTATAGGATTGTTTTTGCTATTCTGGGCTTTTTGTTTCTCCATATGAAGTTGAGAATTGTTCTTTCAATATCTTCAAAATATTTTGTAGGTATTCTGATAGGGATTGCATTGAATCTGTAAATTGCTTTTGGTAAGATGGCCATTTTTACTATGTTAATTCTCCCGATCCACAAACAAGGTAGATCCCACCATCTTCTGATGTCATTTTCAATCTCTTTCTCATAGCTGCCTTATTCATAATAGCCAGAACATGGAAACAGCCTATGTGTCCCTCAGTAGAAGAATGGATAAAGAAACTGTGGTATATTTACACTATGGAATACTACTCAGCTATTAAAAACAAGGAATTTCCGAAATTTGTGGACAGATGGATTGAACTAGAAATTATCATAATGAGTGAGTTCACCCAGAAGCAAAAAGAGTCAAATGGTATATACTCACTTATATTGAGACACTAGCCCAAGGGGTACGCCCCCACGAAAAACTTTACCTACCAGGAAAGTGGGTCAGAGGGGAGGACATCCTATTGAGACTTTAGGCGTGAGAAGCCAGGGAGAATGAGGAAATATAAGGATCCAGAGGGTCCTGGAAAACTACAGGCGGGTCTGGGCCCTGGAGTACTCCTCAAACTATGGCACCAGCCAAGGAAAATATAGGCAGTAAACTTCGAACCCCTACCCAGTCTAGCCGATGGACAGGACATTCTCCACCGTTAAGTGGAGAAGGAGACCTGACTTTCACACAAACTCTGGTGCCCCATATTGGACCATGTCCCTTGGATGGGGAGGCCTGGTGGCACTCAGAGGAAGAATAATAGGTCACCAAGAAGAGATTCGATACCCTAGGAGCATATACAGGGGGAGGAGGTCCCCCTCAGTCACAGACATAGGGGAGGGGAGTAGAGGGGGAAGCAGGAGGGAGGAAAGAAAGGGAGGATACAAGGGATGGGCTAACAATTGAGATGTAATATGAATAAATTAATAAAAAAATGAGCTTTCACTAGAAGGTTTCACTATCTAAAATACTTAGGCTTTTGTTGTGGATTTTCAATTTTAATGGGCTGTTACATTTCTCTTTTTGTTCTGACTTGATTTTGTTTTCTTCCATCAGAGTTAGATTGCCAAGCTCTGAGGTGATCTCAACTGGACTGTCTATGAAAATTTGTGGGTATCGTCCTTAAAGCTGAAATTAAAGGGTTTTCAGATCCCATGTTTAAACCACATTTTTCCCAAACCTAGTGGGATGGTTTTTGGATCCCAGAGACAGGAAGATTGATTCTCACTGTACCACACGAGGAGTCTCAGAGCAGGAAGAGCAGGTTTTGGAAGTACCTAAAGAGGAATGAGGGCACCCTGTCTAGGTGCCCAGACCTAAGGAAACATAGTGTACACACCTGCAGTTCTCAACAAACTTGGTTGAGGTGGTCAGTACTCCATCTAGAGATGTGCACCCAGGACATGGCAACCATGAGACCTCTCCAAGACAAAAACAGGGCTCACAGTGAGCATCCAAATCAAGCTTCGAGAGATTTTCCTTTTCTTTTCCTGACTGTACTCAACTCAGGTCAAGCAGTTCCAAACTTCAGGTCCACTGTTAGGAATATTTTCCATGATAGAACATTCTGCATGGGTTTCCTGAGAGTGGTACTGGGGGGAAATGGTTGGATTGACCTTCATGCAGGTCCAGTCCAACAGCAGTCTGGAAGTTCTGCTTGAGGTACCATCTTTAAAGCCATATCGTGTGTGTGTGGCTTCACCACCACAGTGAGCTAACCTGGATACTAGCCATAGATAAAGCCGTGAATCGAACTTTCATACTGATGCACAGAACAGTACTGAGAAGTCAGACAGGAAGTGAGTGAGAGCTGTTTCACACCATACACCACACAGCATCCATTAAGGAAGTTGCAAGGAGTTAAAATAATGAAGAATACATTTGCAGAATACTTACACATGTCTACTTGGAACTCACAAGGTACCAACACAGACCCAAGCTCAGTGACAGATAAGAAGACAGAGACATGGTGAGGCAGACTCCATCCCCCTAAAATGCTCAGTCTGGAGAGGAGGAAGGGGAACATGTGTTACCATGCAGTCTGTTGGTTACCATCTGGAGATTGTGTGGCTTGCCAGGGTGCAGCAGAGTGGATGAACGGGGAAGCTGTGTGGGGAGACTTCTGTGGAGTTTTCAGACTAGCACTAGACACCGGTGACAAGGCAGGCATGTACAATGGCTGAAGCACAGGCAAATAAGATGAATGCAGAGAGCAGGCAGTTTACCTGCCTGGAGTGGGACAGCCACATGTACAAGGAAATGATATGAACACAAGGCAATGGGACAACAAACAGCAACTGTCGTGGGCTCTACTGACCAGAATCCTCTGCCTTGAAATCCCTGGAAAACAGCAATCTAGAGTATGCAAAGCCAGGTGTAGCTACTGTTTATTTATTTATATTTTGTTTGTGTGTGTTCACGTGTACATGTATGTGGAGGCCAGAGGACAACCTGGGGTGGTGTTGTTCCTCAGGATACTTGTCCACTATATTTTGAGATAGGGTCTAAATATGGCTGGCTAGTAATCTCCAAGAATATGCTTGCCTGTCTCCCTAGTGCTGGGATTTCACGTGTGCCCTCACAGCAATGGACTTTTTTATGTGTGTTCAGTGGGTCAAAATCAGGTCCTGCAGTTTGTGTGGCAAGGACTTTACCAACTGAGCTGTATCCCCCAGCTCCTGGGGATCTCTTTTTTATAGAGATCCTCAAAATTCCATGATAACAGCTCCTAGCTACACGCACAGGGAGGATCCCACGCCTCTTCATCAGTCCACCATGGATAACGTGTTCTGTGCTGTGTGGCATACCAACTCTGCAAGAATGAGAATTCTGTGTCTGTCCAACACAGGACCATGAGCCACACATGTACCAGGAACTTGAAAAGAAGGCTAATGTAACTGTGGACCTGAATTTTAGTTATAGTCCATTATGATAATTTAAATGGAAATGGCCACATATGATTAGTGGTTACCGTGCTGGACAATATAAAATATATTTCAAATATGCTTACTTACCCCAGCTCTGGTAATTTTTAAAATTAATTAATTTATTCATTTTATATTCCAGTCATAGCCCCTCCTTCCTCTCCTCCCAGCCCCACACTTCCTTCCTCTTTCCCCCTCCCCCTCCCCTATTCCTTAGGAAAGGAAAGCCCTCACCCACCCACTCATCCCAGCTCTGGAATTTTTGTTGTGTTCTCCTCTGTTATCTTGTCACTGTTTGCCTATTATCATGATCAACAGAAAATCAATGCCATGTTTGGAAAGCTCAGAGGGCTCTCATATTACCTGTCCTGAGAAGGCTTGTGTCTCCTTAAAGCTTCTGCCACAGATGCAATGTTTGAGGCATCCAACATGAGGAGGCATAATGAATGTTGAGCCTCATGTTCCGGGAACTGGTAACTTCGTATTTCAAGGACTCTAGCATAGCTCATGCACCACCCTGGGGTTTCCTACAAAGTTGTGTGGTCGTGTGTGTGTGTGTGTGTGTGTGTGTGTGTGTGTGTGTGTGTGTGTGTTGTCAAAGGTGGGGCAGCCAGAGTATTAGTTAATGCAGTATGACCCACCTTGACTGTGGACTGAGATCTTGGACTGTGTGAAATGGACAAAGTGAGCTGGATACCACTATGAATTTATCTCTCTACTTCCTGATTGTGGATGCTTCAAGCTCTGTGCTTTACCCTGCCATGATAGCCTGCACTCATGAACTGGGAGTACAGATCAACCTGTTTTCCCCTGGTTTTGGTTTTTCTGTTTGTTTATTTGTTGTTTTCTTTTAGACAGGGTTTCTCTGTGTAGCCTTGGCTATCCTGGACTGACTTTGTAGACCAGGCTGGCCTTGAACTCATAGCGATCTGCCTGCCTCTGCCTCAAAGTGCTGAGATTAAAGGAGTGTGCCACTGCACCCAGCTCTGTCTTCCCTTGCAATGCTTAGTTCTGCAAGTGAGGACAGAACACTCAGAGAAACTGAGTAGCATGCTTAGGCCAGTGGTGATGCAAACCCAAGTCTTTCAAAACATTTTCTGTGAGGGGCAATGGCTTCAAAAAGGATCAGGAAGTGAGGGTTGACATTCCACCTTGTTCATCCTTCTGAGCCTCAGTGCCACATCCTGGGTCAGGACTGTGTCCCTGGCTAGCAGTCCCACTCTCTGGTTTCCTAACTCATCTGCCCAGGTCTCAGTCTCTTCCCAGTTACTGACAGGTGATGCAGAGCATCTTGGAATCAGTCAGATGTTTAGGTGAAAGTGTTGGTTATGTGCTGAAGTTCTCCCCATAGATGATAATTGTCCTAAACACCTGGTGCACACATGTCGTTAAGGGCTGGTTCCTGGTCTTACCACCGTCCTCTGCATACACAGACTCCACGGATCTACTTGCACATTTTATCTGCATTTCCTATCTTGCTCTTCACATTCAATATAATGCTCTCGATAAAGAGGCTTCCCCTATTTGGCCAGCATATGGAGAGAGAAGTGTCTGAGTTCTGGAAGTCAGTATTTGCGGATGTGTTCATTTCTTTTGCTTCAGGCACAGATGTTACTGAAAAGATCTGAGTGGCAAGATTATTTGGGAGGTACTTTTATAGACGAGTTGTGGTTGGGAACAGAACCAGTAAAGGAGTTGGCTATCGGGGAAGTTAACTCAGCTTGATTTCCTTGGGGAGCTCTCAGTACCAGTATAGACTGTGTTTCAGTGTTCATGTGCTACAGATGCAATGATACTGAGCTAAATGCAGCTGTTTGTTCTAGAGTCCCAGCTCAGGAAATGTTACCTTGGCACTTCCAGCCTATATACAGGCAGAAGTAGTGGATACTGATGGGCAGGGTGACAAAATTTATATATGCTGGGCATGGAGAGATGGCTCAGTGGTTCAGAGCACTTATTGTTCTTCCAGAGGACCCAGTTTGAGTCCCAGCATCCATATGTTGGCTCACATCAATCTGCAACTTCAGTTCCATGGGGCCTGATCCCTTCTTCTGGCATCCATGGCAGCTAGGTAAGCATATGGTACATGCCTTAGCTAGGGGTTTATTGCTGTGAAGAGACACCATGACCAAGGCAACTCTTACAAAGAAGAACATTTAATTGAGGCTGTTTAGTCCAATATCATCATGATGTAAAGCATGGCAGACAGATGCTAAAGGAGCATAGAGTTCTACATCGTCATCCAAAGGCATCAAAAGGAGGCTGTATCTAGATGTAGCTTGACCATAGGAGACCTCAAAGCCCACTCCCACAATGACACATTTCCTCTAACAAAGGTCACACCTACTTAAACAATACCACACTTCCCAATAGTGCCAATCCTTACGGGTCAAGCATTTAAGCATCTGAGTCTATGGGGGCCATACAACAAATACCACAGTACACATGCATACATGCAGGCAAAACACACATGCATACACAATAAGATAAAAATAAAAATCTGCTTAAAATTGTAGATTCTAGGGATTTGATAGTGACCTGACTTATGCTGAAATATATGAGGATTGGTGATATGACTAGGTTTTGATACTGACATTAAGTCTTCAGAATCATATGGCCTTAGACAAATACTTGGCACTGGGATTGAGGTACTTCACTGATGGTAACAGTGACATCACTGCCACTGTGCAGGGTCCACTAAAGATGCTTGCACACAATGAGTACTGACAGCTTGTTTTCCCCTATAAGTAAAGTCTTTCTCTAGAATGTTAGTCTCCTAAATTCTGATGCAAAAGTCTCTGGGCATGTACCCTGGGCTCTGCCAGTTGCCTCAAGCTTGGTAATAGCTGAAAAAAAAAGTTTGCCTGATTTGACCCAACAGTGAAACTATAACTTGGTTTTGATGTCATATTCATTCCTTTCAAAGGCTTGTTTTCTTTCAAGTGTGTCATTATAAGTCTCTTGCTATGAGGTCTTTGTTTGAGACTGATAGTTTTTAAGGAACACTGCTACATCTCAGAACCACCAGAAATACATCTAGCAAGCTCATAGACAGGAGGTCTTGTAAACATAGATTAGCTTGAACCTGAGCTAGAATTTACACAATGGAAGTTTTTTCAGTCCTTGTATTAGAAAGTAGGAGTGGCATGGGGCATGGATGGATGACCTTGGTGTAGACAGAGTGGCATCCTCTCAAGCAAGTTCACCATGAGAAGTGATTCCCCTGTTCTCTGTCCCTCTCCAGGAGTAAATCACACCATCCAGTCTGACCTGCCTTGTGAAAAAGCTTGGTAGATAGCACAAACCCGATCTACAAACATGATGAATCCCAGTGGAAGGGGTATGGACTTTTGAGTTAATTCCCTTGGTTTGATCTGGGTGAGAAGACTTTAGCCACTTGCAACAGAAAAGTATTTTAACTTTGGGTGTCATCCAGACTTGCATGAGAGATGGGCCTCCCAGTCACATTCCAGTTCTGCCTCTCACAAGTTGAACAAGATAACTTACATTTTTATCTTGATTTTTATATAAAAAGAGAGCAAAAACATCGACTTTACATGATTATTGTGAGGCTTAGCAATATCTTGTAAAAATCTTGGCACAGACTCTGTGCTTAATACATTGCAGGCATCCCTGTGCCTTCCAGACATTTCTCCTGAGTTAGCCAGCATCCCCAGAACTTCTACATGTCCACAGTTAACTTTACTTATTGCCTCACAAATGAGATTTTCCCCCCTGATTTTTCTTCTAAACACTTATGTTCACAGTTTACATCTTGCTTGTGGACGGACTCTGAGTTTTGATTCGCTTTCTTCTAGCTCTTTCAATTATTTGGTTGTCTACAGCCAAAACCAACTGGTCTACCTTCACTGTCTCATTCACGGATAGACTGCTGTGAATTCCCCAAAGCCTCAGTTCATCCAGCCTCACCTTTCAGAACTTCAGAAAAAGCACAGCATTAACTCTAACAGTGCCAAGTTCTGAAGATTGCTGGGAAAATGGTAATATAATAGAGAATTGTAGCAAAAGAATGAAGAAAATAAAATAATGTCTGAACCCATTAAAAATGAAATAAGGACAAACCCCTAGGAGCTATGAAAGAGAGCTGACTAATAAGTTCACTTCAGATTTTTTTCTTAAGTATATTTTTTTTCAAATATGGTTTTAACAAAGATTATTACAGGTCAGTATATTTTCAGAACAAACTTAACATTAAGCTTTGCCTGACTATTTACAAAAGTACAGTATTTGTAAGAATCTAACCTACAAGCTCTACTTTGATTTATTTTCCTGGAGTTTTCTATAAAAAAATATCAGATATGACTTTCTCACGTACTCTGATGCCTCACATTTGACCATGTCCCCTGGAGGGGGAGACCTGGTGGCACTTAGAGGAAGGACAGCAGGTCACTGAGAAGAGACTTGATACCCTATGAGCATATACAGGGGGAGGTAATCCCCCTCAGGAACAGTCATAGGGGAGGGGAATAAGGGGAAACTGGGAGGGAGGGAAGAATGGGAGGATACAAGGGATGGGATAACCATTGAGATGTAACAAGAATAAATTAATAAAAAAAATAAAAAAAAGACTCTTAAAGGGCATTCAGGGCAAGGAAGCTAAGCCTAGCCTTAACACCAAGCAAGGTAGATACCTCTCCAAAGCCTGTGAGTTGCCTATCTCTTCCAGGAAGTGACATTTCTTAACATACCTCTAATGAAACACATGTCAACTGTCTATAAGTCAAAATCCTAGCTAGGTTTCCTCTAAGTTCTTTACTGATTACATAAATATAAATCTCACATTATTTACTTAATGTTCTCTGATTCTGTCTGAAGGTAGGACAACATAGTCAAGACCGTGTGCCCTAGACTTTTCAGTTGCTATGATAAAACACCATGGCCAAGGCACCTTAGAGAGAAATAATTTATTTGAGTCTATGGTTCCAGAGGAAGAAAAGTCCATCATGACAGGAAATCATGGCAGCAGGCAGCAGGCATGGCTGCAGGAGCAGGAAGTTGAGAGCTCACATCTGCAAATAAAAGCAGGGAGAGAACTGGAAATGGCTGGAAGCTTTTGATCTCAAAGTCTGACAGCAGAACACCAGTGAAGTGCTTCCTCCAGCAAAATTGAGCCATCTAAACTCCCCAAACAGCGCCACCAACTGGGGATCAAGTGCTTAAATACCCGAGACCATGAGGGATAGTGTCATCAAACCACCACATGTGATAGTGATGACCTCACTACTGTTTTCAGCTTTATCATGCTATACATTCAGAAAGTTTCTGAACCTCTGACAGTAACTACATTGCCGAGAAAGTAATATTCTCTCATGGCTCCTGAAGTGTATCAGTTAGGAATAAAACTAGCATGATTCAAGCATGTCTTCAAACACATACCTCACCAATTACCTGTCTGAACACAACCTTCCATGGATCTGGAAAGTGCAGCACAAAAAGAACCAACAATGTTTTAAACTAAAATGTTGTAAACATAGGGGTATCATGGCTCTGCACCACTCAAAGGGAAAAAAAATCACAAAAGACAGTTAATTAACACAGTCAGCTCAGTTCCACATGGTAATTTCCTCTGCTCCTTTCAGTTGGGTTAGCATTTCCTGAGGCTAGCATTTCTGTTACTGTTGTGGATGGCCTTCACTCCCCAGCCAATCTCAGTCAGGGTTCTCTGTGATCCTCCTTAAAGAATCAGGTCTCTAAGGCCAGAGGTGACTACAGAAACCTCTGGATATGTAAGAATAAAGCAGTTAACTGGACAATGAATCAGGAAGTGACCATGTAAGAAAATGTGGTGACATCTGTCACTCTGTATTCCCATAAATACTGCCTGGTAAACATACTGTGAAGAGTCACAAAGATTCTTTTCATTTGAGAATGAGTCTCTCCAATATTTTAAGTCATGTGATATAGAATTAAAAAAAAAAACATAGTTACCGTAAAACCATAATCCCTGCTAATGCGTCTCCGCTAATGTGTCTCCAAGTTCATTAGATTCCTTCCCTCTTACAGAAATGGCTGTAATCAATATCCACAGATTGCTAAGTCACTTGCTAAGTTAGAAATTAAATGCATTCAACTTTGATTTTAGCTCTGCTCACTGCTATGTGCTGCTCTGCTCTGATCTCCCTGTCCCCCGCAAAACCAGCCGGTGCTTAAGAGTCAAGTTGATGGTTTCTTTTCATGCATTTAGTAGAAAACAATCTCATTGGAATATTAAATTTGCATGTCTTTCCCATAGTCTGGTCTGTACTCGGACATTCATCTTTTACACCTCCCTTCAGGACTGCATTTCTACAGGTAATTTAGGTATTAAAATCGATATGATATTATTTCATTTTCATTTTGGGTGTACGAATGCCTTGTTTGAATGCACGTCTGTGCACCATGTGCATGCCTTGTGACTGAGGAGGCCAGAAGAGAATGTTGGAGCCCTGGAAACTAGAGTTATGGATGTCTGTGAGCAACCATGTGAGCATTAGGATCTGAATTTGGATCCTCTGGAAGAGTACTGAGCCATCTCTCCAGCCCTCCTCCCCAATCACTATAATTTGACAATTTACAATTATACAAACTTACAAAGTACAAACTGATGCTCTGATTTCTGGGTATAATGTACCATTATTAAACCAGGTGAGCCAATATATCCATCACTCCAAATACTCAGTGGTGCAGGTGAGACCATTTGAATGATAGTCTCTTGGAAATGTACAGTAGTCTAAAGTTATCCCCATACTATGTGACTTTGTGACCCTTGGCTATCCGCCCCATCCCCCACCTCTCCTCACCATCCACCCTGTACTTCTGAGATCAATTGGTTCACATTCCCCAGAACAAGGGAAGTCTGTCCTTCTCTCTCTGTCTGATGTCACAGGCACAACTCCTTAACTGTCTCTTCTTCATCTGCTCTTCTCTGTTGCTTTAAAACCTTCTTGAGAAGACAAAGTCTGTGGGACTCTTGAGGAAAGTGCAGGTGAACTTCTTCCCTAGGGTGGCCTGCTAAAGGGTGTTTGCTTACAGGTGCAACTTTTGTCATCTTAAGGAATTATACACTTATCTAACATTTAGAAACAATATTGTGAAAGCTTTTTTCTTTCAAGAAACATTTTTTACACTCACAGGCCCTTTTATGAACTGCAATGAGAGTTAGTGAAATGATAACTATATTTATCTGTCTTTATCCCTTTATCTTTCTCTTTACACACACACACATCACATCACATATGGATACACAACACACAGACACAGACATATAGATGCACATATTCAGAAACAAACACATATATAAACAAGCATAGGCATACACATACAGATACATGGGCACACCGTGAATACATACATACATAGTTCATCAGGATACTCATTTAATAGAAAGTGTTTTCTGTATTTTAAACAAGATTTATTCCATACATTTTTGTTCCCTTTTGAGCACTGTGATTTCCCCCAGTTCTGTCTATAACAACACCTTTCAAAACATGAATTGAAACACTCGTGAAATATAATCGTATTTGGTTTCCTCATTAGTTTTGGGTGCAAATTCTCAGGAAATGTCGCTGCATACATGCAACAAGCCATATTTCTGTAGAGGCATCCTTCACATTTGTATAATAGGATTAGTTCTAAATGGATACTCCACACTGTCAGCAAGAGGACTATGGCTTTCAAGAGCTCTTGAGACCAGGTGAGTTGGAGAGTTCCTGTCCAGGATTGAATAAGCTTGGTGTTCACAGAAGAGGTAGCAATGCATTTACTGCATGATCTAGGGGCTATAGAGCTTTGATGTGAAATGTGAAGAGTTAAGAAGCAATTACCACTGACTGTGTAACTGGAAGTCATTTACTACATAGAAACGTTCATTATGCAGTTTCTATAATCTGCTTTTTTCCATCGCCAAGCATACTTTTTTTTTTTTTTTTTGACTGTAGGGATTAAAGGCTCTAAGTGTGCTGAGCTGAGGTTGTGAATGTCAAAGGGTGTCTAAAGCATTTCGTGGGGGAACAGTGCTACTTTTGGGCAGTAAGACAATGTGAGCAGTGAATACTTCCTCTGATCATATATATATATATTTCTGGGTTTAGATGCTCATCTGTTAGTGAATGTTCCTAAAGATTTCTGAGAGTAGGGATGATGTCTCAGAGATTTGGCTGTTGCTATGATAGAACACACCAGGACCAGAAGTGGCTCACTGGAGTAAGAGTTATTTTGGCTTATGTTTTCAGAGAGACAGTCCATAAGGGCAGGGAGTCATGGCAACAAGCGACGGGAAAGGAAGGTAAGAGATTACACATAAGAAGTGAGATGAGGCTAAAAGCACCCAAAGCCCACCCACAGTGGCATACTTCCTCCAGAGAGGCCCCACTTCCTAAACATTCCTAACTTCCCCAAACACCAACAACAACTGGGACCAAGCACTCAAATACCAGATCCATTGGGGACCCTTCCTCATACAAACCACCACAGAAGACAAACTACCAGTAATTCTTCTTTCATTTCTCCAGACATGGTTCTGAATTGCAAATATCCTCTTTAACTTTCCGGCTGTGCATGCATGAGTATGCACAGTATGAAATTAAGCATAGTGAGACTGTTGGTGTGGAGGTAGTGTGGAGGCTGTGTTTCTTTCTGGCTGTGGTGTTCAGTTGAGTTTGTTTGGCCTCTCTAAAACATGGACAAATGAACATTGTAGAACAGCTATTCTCAACCTATGGGTAATAGCCCTTTTGGGGATCACATATACGATATCATGCATATCAGATATTTATATTATCATTCATGACAGAAGCAAATTTATAGTTACAAAGTAACAACAAAGTAATTTGATGGCTAGGGACCACCACCACATGAAGAAGTATAGAAAAAGGATTGCAGCCTCAGGAAAGTTGAGACCCACTATTCTATAGGGATCCATTGTAGTGTGAATGCACAGGAAAGGCATCAGCTGTCACTGACAGACCTGGGATGGAATAGCTGCCTTCAAGTGTTGGTCAACCCTGGTAATTCTTCACCCTGTATTCTGGCATGTCCCTATGTGAACAAACAAAGCTGGGAAAGCTTGAATCCATGTCCTGAGCAGACCAGTGCTGCTTTTCCTTTAGCCATGGGAAAGTATTGTGAGCAAGAGAATGTGCAACCATGTTGTTGTGATAATAATGAAAACTTCTGGTTTTGAAATCTGGGGTGGCTCACCCAGGAGCTCACACGACACTTCTCTCCCCTACAACATCTGAGAATAGGGACAGGGAAGGAGATATTTGTGATCACAAAAAAATATTTGTTCATTCATATATTCAAAACACCTTTGAAAACCTGGTCACCTCAGTTACAACTGACACAAATAAGAAAACAGCATTACCTATTTAGAAGCTCTATGGTCCAATGGTCCAGAGTACAATGGCTTATTTCAATTTGGGGCAGGGGGAGAGACAATGCCCTGACAGTGTGTATCAGAATGGTTTTGCAATGATGAAATGGATGCTTCAAATACTTGTCCTAACCAAAAGTTTTTCTTTTCTTTGTAATGGCATGCTTCTGCTTTGGGGTGTCTTCTAGCAGGCAGGGGAGCCTTTGTTTGTTTTAACGGGTGGTTTAGACATGGACATTCCTCATTGTATGCTTAAATGAATTCCAGCAGAATGTTAGGCTTAAATTCTTTTTTCTTTCCCTGCCTGTGGTTGATCTTTACTAGTCCCTAAGCTTGTGTCATTCATTTTAAAGTCATTAGTTAAAATAAAAACAGAAACACTTGGGCTTGAAAGCGCACAGAATTATTTCATGTATAAATTTTAGGAGAAACCTCTTTGTTGCCTGAAAGAGAGCAGGCCCCAAGCCCTCAATGAAAGCTCCACGTTGAATGGCTTAGCTTCTTCAGGAACAGATGGAAGGAAAAGCAAGCCAGCTTCCTTACTTCCCCTCATGCAGTCATGTGATCAGGACCAGGGCTTATACAACTAAACTATGTGTTTGTCTTAGTTACCCTCCCTGTTCTGGTAAAACCCTCTGACAACAATAACTTGAAGGAAAAAGGTTTTAATTCAGCTTAGTTTCAGGGGTACAGTGCATCATTGTGGGAGGTCCAGGCAGCAGGATCTTGAAGCAGCTCGTCATGTCACATCCACAATTGGGGCACTAAGAACGGCACTCAAAGAGCTCAATTTCTGTAGTTTATGCAATCCAAGATTTTCCGCATGGGGAATAGTCCTATTTAGAGTTTTGGTGGGTTCTCCAATATCAATAAATATAATCAAGTTGATCCCCACAGTCATGTCCAGAACAAATTTTTATTTTTTCTTTTTTTTTTCTTTTTTTTTTTTTAAATTAATTTATTTTTGTTACATCTCTATGGTTATCCCATCCCTTGTATCCTCCCATTCTCCCCTCCCTCCCTCCCATTTTCCCCTTATTCCCCTCCCCTATGACTGTAAATGTATAGCCATTATCTAATTGGCTCTTGTGATTCAGATAATAATTATACAAACAATGGCGCCCCCTGTTCTGTCCTCTTATGAAGAAGCAAAGGCCACTATATCCACAAGAACATGTCAGCTGTGTAGAGACCAGGGTTCGTAGCCCTTTCCCAAAACTGAGGTCAGCACCGCGGTGATAGCCAATGGACCTTAGTAGAACTTAGCCGACACCAGAGTGTGTGTTTGATTGGGTGAATGGAAGAGTCTGGAAGTTTCATACAACCTGCGCTTACGCTCAGGAGCCACTGTAGAGAAGAATGAAGGGTCATTGCTCTCTTCTGCTTTGCAGTTACCATGGCCACAAAAGCCCAAGCATAGGTGGGAACTGCTTACACTGGTTGTGCTAGTGTGTCTTTCCTGTCATGCCTAGGCAGCTGCTACTCACTCTGATGAACACCACCTTCTGGGCCTTGTGACACGTCCCTTACTTCTTGCTGGCCAAGCCAACCCGTGGCCCTGTTCAGGATTGCACTAGTCAGACTTCCCTTCCCAGAATGCCTGCCATGGGTTCTGTGACCTGGCCACTCAGCACTCATACTTGCTCCTCAGCCTAAAATGTACAGTGCATTCTTCTCTTCTTCAGCATCTGCTTCCTGTTACCCTCTTCCTTAGAACAGTGGTTCTCAACCTTTCCAGCGCTGCAACCCTCAGACACAGTTCCTCATGTCGTGGTGACCCCCCCCATCATAAAATTATTTTCTTTCTGCTTTATAATCAACTTTGTACTGCTATGAATCATACTGTAAATAACCGCGTTTCCTGGTGGTCTTACATGACCCATGGGAGAGGGTTGTTTTACTCTCACAGGGGTTGCAACGCACAGGTTGAGAACCACTTCCTTACATGGCAGTGGGACGTAGTGGACATCCTCATTCTGACCCTCCACTCCTTGTACAACCCTTTTTGTTCCTTCTGGATTCTTTGGTGTCTCATTTAAATTATGAAGGATGCATGAAGTTATGGAAAGCAGGAGGTACAGTAAATACAGTAACGAACCACAGAGTACCAGAAACACAGTAACATGTCTCGGTGTAGAACTGGAGGGACAGATGGACAGATCAGCCATTAGGATCATTCAGTGCTCATGTGGAGGACCTGAGTTCAGTCCCCAACTGTGCTAGATGACTCACTACTGCCTGCAATTCCAGCTCTAGGGCATCCAGTATTCTCTTTCAGATCTCCACAAACACCTGCACACGTGTAGTGCACACATACAAACACACACACACACACATACACACACAGAGCAATAAATATATAAATCCATCTTTTTAAATCTCTTGGACTAGTGCTTCTGCATAACTGAATAGTATAATTCTTTTTTTTTTCCCCTCACATGAGACTTTTCAACAAAACTCATCTTAGCTCCATGGGACCCAGTTTGCAAATCCAGACTAATATAAGGCAAGCCCCATCTTTTATGTTAAGGGGACTGAAGTCCAGAGAGATGAATGTAATAGTTGGATGTCACAGGGCAAGAACCACAATCCACTCTGCCTGAGCCCTCAGCCTGAGCCACCTGCCCCTGCATGCCCTGATCCAGTGTTCTGGTGATGGACCTCCATGCCATGTGTTCCTTACTAAAGGAACCACAAATATATCCCTTCTTTTGCCTCTTCCATTGTAAAATGGTCTCCCTACATCTGATGCTGAGAAAAAAAGCCCCATCTATATCTAAGATATGACTGCTTCTTGTCCTGCAGTTGTGTGTAGCAAGTGATTTCCAGGGCTGGACCACATGTCCTGGTGCTCTTTATGGAAACTTCTGGGTGGCCCCCAGGAAGAGTTCCAAGTGGAACACCCTGCTTGGGTCCAGTTAGTCTGAAGGTTTCCCACAGACGTAGCAAGGCCATCCACCGAGTGCCACATGCAGGATGCTGGCTATGACCTGCACCGGGCTCAGACTGCTTATTTGGTGAAATCCTAACATGTGATTTCTCTTCTCTTCTACCGTCTCTCAGACTGTGCCAACTGGTGTGTTCAGTTTATTCTGCCTGGGCGCCAAGCCCCATGTGCATTTGTGTGCACTGGGGACCATTTCCCTGCGTCAGCGTGGTGGCTGCAAAGCTGTTTCTGATTGTAAGCTCATAGAAGCTGAAACTTTGAGGCTTGCTGACTTTTTAGGGCATCTACTATAGAGCCACGTGGTGTGTGGGTATTCTGCAACCATGATGACTGCCACCTGGCGTGGGAAAAACAAAGCTTTTGACTTGCCATCAGCGGCATGGAATTAAGTTCAAACCCCAAGGGTAGGCAGACATATTTATCCTTCAAGTGAAGTTGGGGAAAAGTAGAATATTAAGCTGGATGCACAAGGCAGTTTAAAAATCACGTTCAGCTTTTATTAATTTTTACATATACATTTATCTTATTATACATAAATGCAATAAAATACATACAAATTCAAAATAACCTTATATGTGAGTAACAATTAAGGCCCTAAGTTGAGGAGTAAATTCAATAATCTGCTTTATGTCCTATCAAACCTACATGTTTCTATACTCCCCTTCTTTCTTTTCAACCCCATCTCCATACCTACAAAAGACAGACACAGGAAAAAAGAGACATCTCTGAGTTGATCCTCGTTATCTCTCGGAGTAAGGCCAATAATAACTTAGAACCAATTCCCAAATGGAAATAAACCTCTGTAGGCCAAGTGAGCAACAAAAACCTACCCAACCCACGTAAAGGAAATGGGTCATTCTCTGAAGGTTTCTTCTGGCTAATTTGGGGTGAATAATAGCTTTGTAGGAGCCTAAATAAAATTGGGGGAAATGGTTAAACAAGCTAGGCATAGCATTTGTGGTCCAGTTTGTAAAGTTTGAGAAATTCCAGGCTTGGTAGAAGTTCCTTGTGGGACAGTCTGAAATGCTGGACCAATTGGGATCAGAAGCTTTCTTCAAAGCTGTCCTGTTCTGATGAGGAACAGCAAATGAAGCCTGGAACATGAAGGATGTAGGATGTCAGTGTCCAGCATGCTGAGAGGAGTGAATCCTGTCAGGTTTGATCCAGTGTCAGTGTCTGGTTCTTTTTTTCTGAAAACATAATCTCTCACAAGCATTACACAATCTTAAATTATAAACGTATGAGATGTGTGGGATGCACAGAACAATTAAAGATGGTTCACTGCTCTTGGTATGAGCAGAAGAAAGACATCATCTATAAATCTTCACTCATGCCATACAAAGAATGGCACCTGATTTAAAAATCATAGGGATTCTTTGACCAACAAGGAACATTGTCTATGCATAGATTTCATGTCTGAGCCAGTCTCAGAGCTATTCCCATGTAGTGGGATTAGCAATATAATTTTCCTGCTTGTTCTGCAGTTTGAAATTTTACATCCAATTGTAGCTCCCTTCCTTGTCACCTCCGTATCCCACACTCCCTCCCTTATCCCCTCTTCCTCTCTCCCTTGGTGCTCAGAAAGGGAAGCCTCTTTCCCTAACATCTGACCTCAGCCTACCAAGTCACATCTATACTATCTGTATCCTCTTCCTCTGTGGCCTGGCAAGCCCACCCTGCCAGGGGGAAGTAGTCAACATTGAGCATCAGAGTCCATGTCAGAAGTAGTCTCGACTCCCGATATTGTGGGACCCCCAAGGAGATTGTGCTACCTCTCTGCTCCATGGGGGTCTAGGTCTACATCATACCTGGTGCATCAATCTCGGTGTTGTATTGTGGTTATCCTGCATTAAGTGGCTAAAATCTGCTTACGAGTGAGTATATACCATGAGTGTCTTTCTGAGTCTGGGTTACCTCACTCAGGATGATGTTTTCTAGTTTTAGCCATTTGCCTGCAAATTTCAAGATTTCTTCTTCTTCTTCTTCTTCTTCTTCTTCTTCTTCTTCTTCTTCTT
>OU015742.1:125623198-125642166 GCA_907169655.1 Acomys percivali
TCTTCTTCTTCTTCTTCTTCTTCTTCTTCTTCTTCTTCTTCTTCTTCCTCTTTTTTTTTTTTATAGCTTAGTGAGTTGCATTGCATTATGTAACTGTACCACGATTTCTTTACCCATTTTTCAAGGGACATCTAGGTTGTTCTCAGATTCTGGCTATTAGGAATAAAGCTTATATCAACATAGTTAAGAAAATGTCTTTGTTATATGGTAGAACATCTTCCAGGTATATGCCCAGGAGTGGTATGGTTGGGTCTTGAGATAGAATTAACCTCAATTTCCTAAAAAATCTCCAGATTGATTTCCAAAATTGTCGTACAAGTTTGCACTCCCACCAGAAATGGAGGCGTGTCCCCTTTCTCCACATCCTCACCAACATATGTTGTCATTTGAATTTTTGATCTTCGGCATTCTGATAGGTAACATGGAATCTCAGGGTCATTTTGATTTGCATTTCCCCAATGACTAGGGATGTTGAGCATTTCTTTAAGTGTTTCTCAGCCATACTATGTTCCTCTTTTGAGAATTCCCTGTTTAGCTCTGTAGCCCATTTTTAAAATTTTATTAATTTATTCAGATTACAACTCAATTGTTATCCCATGACTTTTATCCTCCCATTCCTCCCTCCCTCCTGATTTTACCCTATTCCCCTCCCTTAGGTCTATGACTGAGGGGGACTTCCTCCCCCACTATATGGTCATAGGCTATCAAGTCTCATCTTGGTATCCTGCTTATTTTTTCTTTGAGTGTTACCAGGCCTCCCCACGAAGGGAAGGTAGTCAAATATGGAGCATGAGAGTTCATGTTAAAGTCAGTCCCTGCTCTCCACATAACTGTGGAGAATGTCCTGTCTACTGGGTAGGTTAGAGTATGAATTCAATGTTTACTATTGTATTGTCCTTGGTTAGTGCAATAGTTTGAGCAACACCCCCGCCCCGGGCCCTGATCCACCCATCATGATATTCTTCTTGTAGGTTTCTAGGACACTCTGGGTCCTTCTATTTCCCCATCTACAATATTTGTCTTACCTAGAGTCTCAGTAGGATGTCCTCACATCTATCCCAATCTCTTGGTAAGTGAAGACTTTCATGGGACATACCTTTTGGGCTAGTGCCCAATTATAAGTGAGTATATACCATGTGAGTCTTTATGCTTCTGGGTTAACTCACTCAGTATGATCATCTTTAGTCCCATCCATTTGTCCACAAATTTCGGGATTTCTTTGTTTTTAATAGCTGAGTAGTATTCCATACTGTATATGTACCACAGTTTCTTTATCTATTCTTCAACTGAGGGGCATTTAGGCTGTTTCCAGGTTCTGGCTATTTGAATAAGGCTGCTATGAACATGGTTGAGCATATGTCCTTGTTGTGTGGTGGAGCATTTTCTAGGTATATTCCAAGGAGTGGAATAGCTGGATCTTGAGGAAGCCCTATTCCCAGTTTTCTGATAAAGCACCAGATAGATTTCCAAAGTGGTTGTACAAGTTTGCATTCCCACCAGCAATGAAGGAGTGTTCCTCGTTCTCCACATCCTTACCAGCATGTAGTGTCACTTGAATTTTTGATCTTAGCCATTCTAATGGATGTAAGATGGAATCTCAGAGTCATTTTGATTTATTTGCATTTCTCTGATGACTAAAGACATTGAGCATTTCTTTAGGTGTTTCTCAGCCATTCGATATTCCTCTATTGAGAATTCTCTGTTTAGTTCCAAGTCCCATTTCTCAATTGGGTTATTTGGTTTGGTGGTGTTTAATTTCTTGAGTTCTTTATATATTTTGGATATTAGACCTTTGTCAGATGTAGGGTTGGTGAAGATCTTTTCCCAGTCTGTAGGCTGTCACTTTGTTCTCTTGACGGTGTCTCCAGCCTTACAGAAGCTTCTCAGCCTCATGAGGTCCCATTTATTAATTGTTGACCTTAAGGCCTGGGCTGTTGGTGTTCTGTTCAAGAAGTTGTCTCCTGTACCAATGCATTCTAGGCTCTTCTCCACTTTTTCTTCTACCCAATTTAGTGTCTCTGGTTTTATGTTAAGCTGTACCCCATTTTTTAATTGGGATAGTTACTTTATGATGTTTAATTTCTTGAATTCTTTATATATTTTGGATATTAGGCCTTTGTTGGATGTAGGGTTGGGGAAGATCTTCCCCTAGTCTGTAAAATGTAGTTTTGTTCTATTGACAGTATCCTTTTCCGTACAGAAGTTTTTCAGTTTCATGAGGTCTCATTTATTAATTGTTGATCTCAGGGCCTGAGTTGTTGGTGTTCTGTTCAGAAAGTTGTCTTCTTGTGCCAGTGAGTTCAAGGCTCTTCCCCACTTTTTCTTCTAACAGATTTACTGTGTCAGGTTTTAAGTTGAGGTCTTAAATCCACTTGGACTTTATTTTTGTGCCCTGTGATAAATCTGGGTCTATTTGCATTTTTCTACCTGTAGCCAACCAGTTATACCAGCACCATTTGTTGATGATGCTATCTTTTTTTTCTATTGTATGGATTTGACTTCTTTGTCAAAAATCAAGTGCCCTTAATGTGTGGGATTATTTCTGGATCTTCCATTCGATTCCATTGATCAAGCAGCATATTTCCATGCCAGTGTTGTGCTGTTTTTAGTACTGTTGCTCTATAGCTTAGCTTAAGATCCAGGATGGAAATTCCTGCAGAAGATCTTTTATTGTACAAGACTGTTTTTAGCTACTCTGGTTTTCCATATGAAGTTGAGAATTGATCTTTCAAGGTCTGTAAAGAATTGTGTTGTAATGTTAATGGGAATTGCCTTGAATCTGTAGATTGCTTTTGTTAAGATGGCTATTTTTGTTATGTTGATTCTCCTGGTCCATGAACATGGAAGATTTTTCCATCTCTGATATCTTCTTCAATTTCTTTCTTTAAAGACTTCAAATGTTTTTCATACACATCTTTCACTTACTTGGTTAGAATTACACCAAGATACTTTGTATTATTTGTGGCTATTGTGAAGGGTGTGGTTTCCTTAATTTCTTTCTCTGCCTGTTTGTCATTTGTATACAGGAGGGTTACTGAATTTTTGAGTTTATTCTGTATCCAGCCACTTTGCTGAAAGTGTTTATCAGCTGCAAGATTTCCTTAGTAGAATTTTTAGGGTCATGTATGTATATTATCATGTCATCCATGAATAGTGATAGTTCGACTTCTTCCTTTCTAATTTATATCACCTTGATCTCCTTTAGTTGTCTTATTCCTCTAGCTAGGACTTCAAGTACTGTGTTGAAGAGATATGGAGAGAATGGGAAGCCTTCTCTTGTCCCTGATTTCTGTGGAATTGATAAAAGTTTCTTTCCATTTAGTTTGATGTTGATTATAGGATTGTTGTATATTGCTTTTATTATATTTAGGTATGCACCTTGTATCCCTGATTTTCAGCAATAAAGGAGATGATCTCTCCTATTTCTTTATAAAGGCAGTTAGTACTCTGAACTTTCCTCTTAGCACTGTTTTCATTGTGTCCCATAAGTTTGGGTATGTTGTGCCTTCAGTTTCATTGAATTGTGGTTGTGGGACTGCTGGTTTCTGGTGCTATCAAATGGTCCTGGAAATTGTTGTGTTCTTATGCTGACCTCTTCCAATTGTGATATCTCTGGTTGTAAAGTGTGCCCATTGCCTGCTTGGATTAAGGCTTTCTGTGGCTTTTCTGGGTAACTTGAGGTCAGGTCCACTTGTGTTCCAGACTGTGGTGTCTGCTATATGCTAGAACCCAAGACACTGGTGTTTTTGCAGGTTATTGCTTCTTCTATGCCCTAGGAGTTCAGGAGCTGCCCATCAGCCAGACGTGTGATGCTAGCCTTCAGAAGCTGCATGCCTGCTTCTGGAGAGACCCTGGGACTTTTCTGTGGTTTAACTGAGTCCACAGTTTGGACCCCTCTCACCTGTGGGTTACTAGTACTAGTGTTTTGTGGTTCTCAGATCGGTCCTTAGTTGCTGAATAGTCACTGATGTCCTGCTGATCAAACAAGGTGTATGTTTGGTACCACCATCTTGGATCTCTGCAAAAGACACTTTGATTTCAGCATCCTCCTACCCCATCTCTAACTTCCACTTCAAAATCGGACACAGTCTCCCAGGCCAAGCTATTTACTTAAATTGCCTCTTTCCTTTGACCCAACTCTCAGCACCTGGTTTCAGACTCTGCATGTCCATCAACCTTCTAGCCCCTTCACCAGCTCTGAATGGTCTCCAGTGTCCTCTCTCCACTAAGCTTGGGCTGCAACTTCATCAGACTGCTTATTTAGTGAAATCCTACCATGTGTGTTCTCTTCTTCTTGTTCTACTACCATTCAGAGTGTGCCAACTGGTGTGTTCAGTTTATTATCCCCTAGAGCAAAGCCACAGCCTATTCTTTGCTCTCCACCCTACAGAACCCCTTAATTCCCCACCTTACCCCTGATAGTCTCACTATGGGACTTACGTAGCCCTTCCTGAATACACCACACTCCCCTTGCCTAGCTGTAGCCTCTCTGACTTGCTGGTTTCTGAGGACAATGAAGTGAAGCCCAGGACACATTATCATCTGGCTGGAGAGCTAGTACCAAGTTCCACACCCCTGAGTTCTGATTGGAAACCTTCCGAAGACCACATGCTAAGATTAGAACTCCTAGGGTGTTCTGTAACGACATAATCCTGTCTTGCTTTTTCCATTCCAAAGGAATGCAAGGGAATTCTATACAGGAGAAGCCCTGCCCAACTTCTAGAAGGATCACTTGTCTTGTCTCCTGTCTTCAGGTTTATCCACCATTGCTGAGGAAACCACTTCTTCCAAGGAGCCTGTGCTTCCTTGGACAGACTTCATTCCAACACACATGCCCCACTGGAAAGCTATAATGTACTGTTTGTTCTTGTGTCTCTTCTTAGTTACAGCACAACTAGCATGACCTTGCCTCCCTTTGACCAATAGGAAAACATAATGACCAGTGCCTATTGCTTTTTAAAAATCACCTCAAATTTAGAAATAATGAAATACTTTTCTGCAGGCAATTACATTTTTTCTAGGTTCGTCTAGTTGTCAGTTCCTGTGTTGCTGTTCCTGATGACTAGAGATTGAAAAATCTTAAGATGGACAGTGAGTAAACTGGGTGTCTAGTCTATTTACATGCCCCAAATCATGATGGCTGAGTTCCTTATGAAAGTCTACAAGTGGATGGGCTGCCTATGAGGCAATCTCTGAGGTGGCACAGTCAGCCAATTCCACTCTCCTTATGGAATATGCTAGTAGGAAAGCCCTTAGCACCCATCAATAACTCACATGCAGAATAAAGTAGACTTTCTACCTGGAGTAACTCCAGTGTCCTTGCTTATGTCCCACCTATGGCTTCTGTATCTCATCTATGCCTCCACCCTTCCTGTCCCAGTCCACTTATCACTCAGGAAATCTTTGTGAACATGGGAGGTGGAAGCCTGTTGTCACCATGTTTTCTGATAGAACCTTCACTCCCACCCCCACAGTGCAATTTACCAGTTGTCACAGATCCTGAGCAGACAAGAATATGTTTTTACTATGGGGAACATCATATAGCTAGCCACCTCCCCTGCTGCTCTAAAGAGATTATAACCATGCCCATGTAAGCTCAAACCAGGTAGACTGTGCCTAGCCAGTGATATGGGTGCTAGATCTGAGTGTTCTTCCTCTAATGCCCAGGAAGGAGGTAAACTGCTGTAAGCCTGTTTTTAAAACAACAGTTGTGAGACCCTGAGCTGTGCCAACAATCAGAGGCCCTCACAGCATGTCATTTTCCTCTGAGCCTGTGTGCCGCATAGCCTCTTGGCCCCTCTTCCAGGGAGGTGGTGCCCCTAACCTTTCTTAAAAGTTAGTTCTTAAAGCTACTCTAGGAACACTGCTTCCAGCACTATCAACATTTTCTCTGTGGACATGGTGAGGGTCTAGCATGGAGGGGATAGAATGGAATCTTAGCTCCCCTCTACCACTAACTGTGAACAATTGGATGTTGACCCCTTGAAGGTTTGTTTGTGTTTGTTTGTTTTTCCATCAGTTGCCCAGCTTGCAATTTGGTCCATAGTATGTACTTGTAAGTTTGGAAATACAAAACTACTTAACAGTGATTCATCTGGGCAAAACACTCAAAACATGGCTGTGATCCACAGATACTGGTCTAACGTGCCACTTCTCTGTTGGTGACATGTGCCAATGGAACATTATGGAAACAAGGGAAAGATAGGAAGAGCCCCTCCCCCCAAGATCTGGAACCCATCAGATTTCTCCATCAATACTCACAGGAAATAGTTATCAAGTGGTTCATAGAACTAGGGTAGAAGTGGGACCCACCCATAACCCCAGCTCTCAGGAAACTGAAACCGAAGGGTCATGAGGTGGAGGCCAGCCTGGGCTACATAGCAAGACCCTGTGTCAAAGAAACCAACTAAGCAAGCCATAATTGAATCAACTTTGCTTTAAGCCCCAGATCTCTCACTGCCTTCCAGCAACGTGGCCTCCAGCTGTCCTTCAAGCCTTGATGGACAGCTGTGCCTTCTCCAGAAAGCAGAGGAATATCTAGGCTTCTTCTTCTCTCTGGACACAACTGTGTGCTCCATCTCTATTATGTCCGCTGTGTTTCCCAGGGACAAAGCATTATCATTTTTTTCTTCTGATACTTGCTGTGAGTCAAAAATAAAATCCCTAATTTGGTCCCTGGAGCCCTGCTACTTCTGTCTCCAGAGGCCAGCCCCACCCTCGTGGATAAGAGAACAAATCCTGACAGCTGCCAGGAGGCTGCCAGATGGGCTGTGGAAGACTCTGGTGAACACAGTCAATTACGTTGGTGAAATACTAAAACTTGGCATGGAACCCCCCTTTCATCATGCTCCCAATCTATTGTCATCTGAGGGACCGGGCCTGATTGATCTCTGTGGTGGGTCACTCGAAATGCATGGTTGAGGTTAGGTATTCAGCCTCCAGCAGCCAAATCTAAGGCCTTTTTATATCCACTTAGAATGTCTGCCAGCCTATGATTTTGCTCTCTGAGGGAGAAATTCGCTCCTTCATGTGTTCAACCAGAAGCCTTTGAACAGTCACCACATACCAAGCAGTGTCCTGGGGACCTCGAAACACACTCTGGCCAGAAGGCACTATTTGATCTTAATGAGTGAGCTGGACTTCGCTTATAATGCAGAGGCTAACTGCAAGACTGCAGGTAAGCACATGATATTACAAGGTTGAAGTATCCCCAACACTTTAGCCTTCCTGGCTTCTTTGTAAAATAAGGAGGAAGAGGACAGACCAATTGAATATGATTTTGAATACTCCAGACTAGCCCCTAGAGAATGGAAGCCAGAGAGGGGACCACAGTAGGAATGTCAGCCCAGAAAGGGTGAGACTGCCTTCCAGTGCTTATACCTAGGCCCCTGCCCAGGCTCCTCTGCAGGCTTTCTTCCCTGGGCTCCTCCTTGGGCTCCTTCCTAGGCTCCTCCCCCAGTTCCTCTCTAAGGCTCCTTCAGCATCCAGGCTCAGTGCTATCTTATTATTCTGAGGGCTTCAGTGTATGTACAATGAAACTAAAGTTTGAGACAGTGTTGTAGAGTAACAGAGGTCTAGCTGGTCTCCTACCAACCAGCATCATACATGGCACAAAGTGTCAAACACAGAGTTCCTGTAGGAACATCCTTGGAGACACCTATATCCAGTTGTGTCCTGTGGATTGATCTAGACAAGCGGTTCCTGATACTTTCAGCTCAGGGTCACTCTCTGCTTGACCCTTACTTATGTAAGCTATAGGCAGTGTAACTTGCTATGTCAAACACTTAAAGTTAGAAATGTTTAAAATGTAGCAGTATAGTGGGTTGTATCACATTTATCATTAGGACAATGATGCCATCACACATAAAATAACCTCTGGAAATTTCACCAGTCAACTAGCTATGCATTTTGGTTTATCACTATCTACTATAAAAAAAGAAACTCCTCTGATGAGGGCTGGTTGAGAGATGTGCTAGTCTAGGGGTCTAAGGAGAAGAACTTAGGAAGTAGTTTAAATAATGTCTATTTAGCAACATAATAGAAGTAGATTCTTCCTTAGGGTTTATTACCTAGCCAACTACAGCTTTCTGGCCCGGTTAACAGTACCAGGTATGAATTTTATCTCGTAGAGAAAGTTTTTAATTCGATTAGAAAGTAGTTGGTTACTAGTCCCATGCTGTGCATGTCACTATTGCACCAGTGAGCATGTCCTGCCAGGCCAGTTATTATTTTAGTTTGTAGGGTCCACAGCTGGGTAAGGTTTCGATTGCTTTTCTCCCTTAGTGTTGGAAATGAACCTTCTAGGATTATGAAAGCTATCCAGATTGATTGTTTCATGTGCCCTGACTCAAATATGTGGTACCTCCAAAAGTAGGATTTTATCACCAAGTTCTAGGAGGTAACCAAGGACATTTGCAATTAACATGTAATGTTTGGGGGACTCTGTGGGACCTCATTGATCAACAACTCAGAAAGGGGTAACCTATACCTGGCATTGGACTTTTTATTCAGTAGCTTGTGGTGTCTGGGAGAGACATTGCCCCTTGCTGTAGAGTAACTACATATATATATACACTTCTGAAGTAGTTGTTTCTATAATATTTATTGATTTAAATATTTTAATTGCTTCGCAAAATACACTGAACCTACTTGGGGTCACCTCTGGTTTCCACTCACTCCATGGCATGGCCCCTACCATGTCTGTGCTTTTCTTATTAACATATTGATACAACAACATACTCTTCCCTGACTTCTTTAACTCAGGCAAATGGAAAAGAGTTTCTTTGAAAATTAAAGTCCTCCTTAACTCTTAGTAAGCTCAGCTTGGGATTCTAGAGTCCCCCAAAACTTTATGGCCACCAAAGCTGCCCTGAGCCAATAGCGTGTAGGAGCTTGTCTGGAATTCAAAGAATGAAATTCACAAGCCCCAAGGGGTGAGTTTTAGCAAATTTATATACGGACAGAGAGAGGGAGAAAGAGGGAGGGAGGGAGGGAGGAAGAGAGGGAGAGAGAGAGAGAGAGAGAGGACAGAGGTCTGTACAGCAGTAGGGGCCATTACCTTTTAGTCTGGGAGCTTTTAAAGGACTTACAGTGGAAAGGGGTAAGGATCACAAGGAGGATGAACTGGTGAGTACCTGCATGCCTCCTGGTAAGGGTGAAAGATGACAAAGAGTTGGGAACTCTAGCTCTCTTCTGGCATACAGCCCTTCAGTCTGGATGTTCTCAGAAGTGCTGCTTTGGGGTCCTTGTCATATCTTACTGGTTTCTAGCTACTGTATCCATCATTAATATTTCTTATTTTCTGTAAATGGATAATACATGTCACGTGGCCTATTTTTCGCATTCATCTATTGATGAACATATGAGTTTCTTCCACTTTGGGTTGTTGTGCACAATGCTGCTATGAGCATTTATACTTATGTCTTTATGCGAATGTGTTCTCATGTCTTTTGTATAGTAATGGTTGTCAGGTGTATTAGTTACCAACATTTTGTCCAAATTTGTATCATTTTACATCTTCATCATTAGAAAAGAAGAGATTGGGTGCATCCATGCCTTGTTATGGTCTGTTTGTGTCATTGGAGCCATCCCAATGATGGGTGACAATCCACTGTGATTTGATTGGCGCTTGTCTAAGGCAGTGAGTGTTGTGGAGCATCATTCTCCATGCTTATGGGTCAGTTGTGTACCTTCTATGGAAGATACTTATTTAAATTCTATATGCTAAAACCACATATATTCTTGGCACAGTTTATCAGTGCATAATTTACAAATGTTTTTCCTGTTCTGTGTCTTTTTTATTTTTTTCATACCCTCAAGGTTGCCTGTGGTTTGAGTCTTAATTTTTTTTTAAATACAGTCCATCTGTTACCTATCTTTTTATTCATTGTTTATATTTTTGATTTAATATACAAGACATTATTGCCTGATCTAAGCTCACAAAATCTTCTCTGTTTCTCTAAAATTTTTATAGTATGAACTTTTACCTTCAATTTTTTTGTTGACTTGGAAGTCTTTATTTATGATGTAACTGTGTGTAGTAGGCCTTAAAACACACTTCTTCAGCATGTGAACCTAGGGTTTCTGTACTATTTACTGAGGGAGCACTGTATTTTTTGTTTACACTTTTAATATTTTCTCTTCCTCTTTGTTAGGCAGAAATACTTGGATAGCAATTCAAGCCAGCCAAGCTCCCACACTCTTCCCCTCCTAAAACTTTCCTCGACTCTAAGGTTACATGCCTCTGGCAGCCTTTCAGTGGAGAAGCATCTGTGTGTTTCTCCAACCCTACTGGCAGCAGCCCTGAATTGTGTGGGCACAGAATGTATGTGGGAGGACTGCAGGTAGTCGTTCCTGTCTGAACTCAGACCAGAGGGGTTTTCTTTCTTATCAAAAACATAGAAATAATGGTGAAATGTAGACAAAAATTGGTTCTTTATTTTTTCAAAATCTATAGTCATAGAAAAAAGGACAGAATTTTAAAAATAAGAAAGTTGCTGCCAGAATACCTGATGCATATTAGAGAATTGATGCTACCTTCTTTATAGCAATCTTAAAACTCTTGTAGACTTCTGCATTTACAAGATCTATTCATCACTGTTTGGATTCAACTGGATGTGTCCCTATTAGTGAAAAAACAAAATGTTAAAAACAAACAAGCATACAAACAAACCTCCAAACTCTTTGTTGACTGTGATCCATTCGTACGTCAAACAATGAAGAGTAATGTGTGACCCCAGAACTGTTATAAGCACTGAAGATGAGAGCCACACTCTTGTCTTGGGTTCACCTCATATGAGTGCAGAGCATGTGAAAACTCTCTGTCCTGTCCACGCCCAGGGTGAAACAAAGCCAGAGAAATACTCTTCATAGAGGGACAGTGAGCTGAAAGCTCTTAAAGATTTTCTATTTAGGCCTCAGAAAAGTGGTTTCTCATCTTGAAGCCTGTATTTCCATCCTTTAGTAACATCACATTTAATTCCTCACTCACTTTTTCCACACAAGGTGGGAAAGCTTCAGCCTTCACAGGGACAAGAAGGCTGCCTCCTTGCCCTGCTTTACATGCTCAGCATCTCCTGTCATGGTTCAGTCTTTAGTGAGTGTCAATAAGAGAGCTTGTTCTTCTATTCATTTGTCACAGTATCTACACAGTTCCTCATTTTAGAATCTGATTTCTTCAGCACCTGTGATGGCTGATTTTGTCAACTTGAATGTATTAAGAAAAACGCAGTACATTGGTGAGTCACACCTTTGATGGAGAAAGTGTTGTCAGAGGATTGTCTCAGGAGGGAAGACCCAATGTGATGGGTATAACCCCCTGGGCTCCTGAACTGAGTAAAAAATAGAAAGTCAGATAAACATGGCTGAATAAGTGCTGGCATTCTCCTTTCTCTGCTTCCTGTTACACCAAAATGTGAGCAAGTAGCCTCCAGTCTCCCTTCATGATGGACTGTGTTCCCTAAACTGTGAGCCACACTGAACCCTTCTAACCAGAATTTGCTTCATGTCAGGTATCTGGCCACAGCTCAGAGGAAAGTATCAGTGAGATGGCTTAGTTCTTTCAGCATCTCATCATGGTTCATTAAATCCAACCCATGTCCAGTTTTCTCAATTGAAAAATTCTACCCCATAATGCAGAGATGAAGTGAAAAAAAAAGTGGCCATGTGTTCCTTGGGACAAGGTAGGTTAAGCTACATGATGAGCAATCTGAATTTTTCAGTTTTTTTTTAGTACATACAGCACCATTTTCCTGCTTCATGAAGGTATTGGCTGGCTCTCTGAGGTCATTCATGGCTCCAAGGCTTGTCTTAATGTTCATGGCACTCACTATGAGTGGGGATGGGAATGCGGTAAAGGCCCATGTGCTGTGAATTATTTACTTTCCAAGTGACCCATTTCACTTACCCAAAGCAGGATGTGACACCTTCTGATGTTGGGGTTTCATATCAGGAAGGAGGCATGAGAATATTTGTTAGGTAGTTCTAAGGGCAGCCCCACTAGGTAACACTGGATTACACTGGATTGACATCAAGAGTGTAGTTACAACTCCGGCATGCTTGGGGGTGGATACTAAACTAAGAGGTGACTTTCTGTTTGTCTATTATTTATTTGCTTATTTTGGGACAGAGTCTAACCATGAAACCCAGTCTAGACTGGCTCTTATTAGCCAAGTTTAGCCTTCACCTTAGGATTCTTCTATGTCAGCCCCTCTCCTCAAATGCTAGGATTCCAGATGGGTAACACCACACCTGGCTTGGAGAAGTGACCCACTGTTCTTTAGCAACAGGTCAGATCAGATTCTCTAAGTTCTCCACCTAGAGCGTTCACATCTCTGAGGCTCCAATTACTCCAAACTGTTTCCAAAGACTGTTAGTGACTCTAGAAACAGTGTGTAGGCATTGTTGAGACTCTCAGGGAGCATCAGAGGCCAGCTACTAGTTGAGTAATGAGAGAAAAGAGATGGTAAAGAATGCAGAGCAGAGCAGGGCCTCCATGCAAAGAACAGCTCTGACCAAGACTCTGAGCCCTGGTCCCAGGGCCGACACTTCTAGAGGATCTTCCCATTTTCAAAGAGCATCCACACATGCATTCTATGATGTCTATTAGCATCTTGTAGAATTGTAAACAGATCTCCTTGGAGCATGAGACAGCCCCAAAGCAAGGTATGGATATAGGTAGAGGCATGTAGCTTGATCATCAAGATATCCAGGGGACAGCTTGCATAGTGATGGGACCCAGAAAGGTTATTGAAGGGTATGGAACCATGCAGAGAAGATACCCAACAGAAAAATAAAATCTACCTAGACTAAAGAAAAAAACAGAACAGTTGTGAGAGCGTAGGATCATGAAGCTGTGACTGAGGCAGAATTAAGGAATGTAACAGCCATGTGACATAGAAATGGTGTGGAGTGCCTTAGAATCAGGCATGTCCTCATTGCATGGAGAAATGCTTCCTGCATTAGAGGTCAGCTTTCACTCCCCATTCTCTTAGAATTTCAATTCTCACATGTGTGTGCCCTTGGCCTTCAGTATACCTGAGGGCAAACTGCTAGATAAAGGTAGTGCATGCTGGCTTTCATGGCATCTGTTTCTCCCAGATCCTTGCTTTGTACATGTTAGTCTCTACTCCCTTGTAAAAATGTGTTATGTGTGAGCATGTTCATACCTGTGTGGAAGATGCAGAAAGGAGGGGTCTGCTATACACAGGTCCTCAGTGCATGTGTGAAGGTCAGAGAAAACTTTCAAGAGCCAGTTCTCTCCTTCCACTGTGGATTATGGAGGCCAAGTACAGACAGTCAAGACTGCATGACAAAACATTACTCATGGAGCCAACTTGCTGGCCCTGCTCAATATGTGTCTTTTGATTTAGCTACATTTTTTTTTAAACATTTCAATGGTCTTCATGGTGCCTGTTTTGTGTGTCTTTATTTTCAAGTAGTATGTGCTTATTTTTATTTATGTATATATGTGTGTGCCTGGAGGTTTGTATGTGTATCACTTATGTGCAGCTGCTGCAGAGACCAGAAGAGGGCATTGGATCCTCTGGAGCTGGAGTTATAGAGGGTTGTGAGCTGTCCAAAGTGGGTGCTGAAAACTGTGCCTGCCCCTCTTGTAAATACAGGGCCATGTCTTTATCCCCTTCTCGGCTCAGTTATTTGCACTTTACAGACCAAGCATTCCTAGTAGGCTCCAATATAAACACCAGGAGGCAGTAGAGAAAGGTGTGTACACCATTCCTTGCCAGATCCTAGGATGGAGGCCAACAGAACCACTGACGGAGTGTGTCTGAAGCTAGGAACCCAGTGCTCACTAACCGTGGGCTCCAGCCCAGTGTGCAGCTTTGTTTCCTATTGACTGGTGTATAGCTAGCTCTGAAAGTGCAAAAATGGTAGCAAAATAAAAAATTTTATACAAGACACACATGAAGAGATTTTGGTGCACGTTATATCATGTAGCCTTTCACCAAATGTCTGCCTAAAAGAAACTTCAAAGTCCTTATTACAGCTACACAAAATTGCTCAGTGGGCTGCTAGACTGCATGGTAAATCACATAAGCATTCTATCTGTGGCCCTGCATGGTGAGGCACACAAACACTCTATCCGTGGCCCTGCACAATGAGATGTGTACGTACTCTATCCATAGCCCTGCACACTGACTGAGATGTGTAAGTACTCTATCTGTGGCCACTACCAGCCACAGTGTATCCAGAGTAGAGCAGATGGTTTCAAGGCTTTATTATTCTGCTTTTCCAAAGGCCATTTTCTCAGCACAAATCTGAGAGTCATTTTCTTCTCTTATTAGATTCCTATTTCAAGCTTGGGGTGAGACATCTCGATCGTACTGGCTGTTCCCTGTCATCAAAGTACACCATGTCTCTTGCTTGCTTATGTCCCCACTGTGAAACATATTGAGTTTTTGCTGCAGAGGAGACAGGCTAACCCCGCTGATTACCAGGGCCATTTCACAGTTCTGTTTGCTTTGAGGCCACCTTGTTGCTGTCCTCTATGTCCACTAATAAATCTTGACAGAGAAAAGTGATCTTTCCAGATAGAAAGCAAGAGAGGTGGAGTGCTTCATGAAGATGCAGGATATGGCTCCATCTGAGGTGTGGTGGGACCCAGCAATGTAAGTATATAGCTGAACTTCATAGATCAGCCACGTCTTATTTCCAAATGACACACAGAAAGGTGTTGAATTGGTCTCCAGTCTCAGATATCTCTGAAAGACAGGGTTCTAGGAGAGAGTGGACAGAGGGGATTAAATGTAAAGAAAGCAAGGATCTCTTAAGAAGATGATGAAATCACATTTAGCTGTAAATAGAGACAGCATGTGGCAAGTGCTGCTTCTATGCAGTAGGCCCAAGTAGCCCGATGCTGGGATCTACTCTTATTTCCCCCACCAATATCTATGCAAGCAGAAAGGCGAGAGGGTTAACAGGAAACTAGAGGGCCTGTTCATTCTCAAACTGCTTTAAGAACAGTCTCATCAACTTTCCCCACAGGAGAACTTGAGGGAAGAAACAGGCCTTTCTATCAGATTGAGAAGAGGGAACACAGCAATGTTATGTGTGGGGAGCATTGAAGGATCAGCAGCAGCACTGCAGCAGCTCTGTATCATGGGTTATCCTCGCTACGATTCAGTGATGCTGGCAGAAGCATCCTTGGGATACTCTTTTATCGTAAGAAGTGAGAAAGAGTCATCAACATCTCTTTGGTGACTGCCTCAAAGGCAGGATGTGCAAAGGGGTGCTGAGCCAAGGTGTCTTACTACAAATTCTCACTTGGTTGGTACAATGGTTAATTCTTATCCGCCAACTTGATTGGAATAAGAAACATCTGGGGTACAAAGTGAGCTTCTCCTTGCTGCGTCTGGGAGGGAGTTTCTGGAAAGATGTCACTGTGGAGAAACACACTATACCCCTGAAGGTGGGCAACACCCACAGACTGTGGGCAGATCCCATGGCCTGGGGTTCAGGACTAAATAAAAGGCAGAAATAAGGAGGTTGCACCAGCACTTGTTCTTCTGTCTGCTTCCTCGTCTGTGGAGATGGGCAGAGCTGTAACCTTAGGTTCTGCTTGCCTGCCCAGCCAAGGTAGATTGTACCTTCTCAAGATATGATCTGAAATAAATCAGTTCTCCTTGAGGTTGCTTCGTTCAGATGTCCATCACAGTGAAGGGAATAAGAGCCACACAGGTGTGGCTGGGACCTTTGCACCATGAGTGTTATAGTAAAAGCTGCGTAGGTTATTTTTCTTCTTTCCCAGTCTGACTCAAAGGAAGCTATACAGCCTCAGAGTGTGAGTGCGAAGGATTAAGACTATATATTTAAAACCATGAATAGCCTCTCATAAGATCTGTCTCTGTAATTGAGGTCCTTTGCTTGCTGTCATTGTGCCATGGGCACTTGGTATGTCCCCCTAGAAAGCCAGACAGGTGGATTTTAATGGCAGTAGAAAGGAATGTGGGTCAGAGAATAATCTGCGGTGCCTTTTTTTTGTTACTACTTCCTCTTCCAGGCTGCTACCCCATGAGTGGGGATCTGTCTAGAGCCAAGAATGGGGGCTCTGGGGAGTGCAGGATACCAGGGTCTGCTCAGCCCAGCAGTCCATACACATGCCGACCTGGAGATAGTTGAAGCTATGCATCGTAATTGTGCATATTTGCAGGAACAGCATGGTGTTAACTCAAGGCAAGTGAGGCTAATTAGCATGTTGTATGGCCATGCTCATCATTTCTTTGTATTAGGACTCATCACATGACTCTTTCAAAAGAAATGATTTTTTTTATATATTTTGAAATTAGAATATAATTAACTCATTTCTCCCTCACCCGTCCCCCCCCTTTTTTTTTGCTCCAACCCCTCCCATTTGTCTCCTAGCTTTCTCACAAATTCATGGGATCTATTTCTTTAATTATTATTATACCCATACAGAGGCTTATATGTTCAAAAATATATAAATACAACCTACTCAGTCCATATAATGGTACTTGTATGTATATTATTTTAGGGCTGACAACTTGGCATTGGATAGCCAACTGGAGGACTCTTTTCTCTTCTTATAAAATATGTTGTTTTCGATGATAGCTCCCCTCCCATGCTGTAGGAGGCAAGGACTCACTCCTTCTGTGTGATGTAATGTTTTGAATTTGCTGCCTTTCATAATTTATGTGCTATTTTGACAATATTGTTTTATAAGAACAGCCCCCAGGGAACACTTCAATTCTCTCTTCACAAAATAAATAAAAGGCATTGGATTTAAAAAAAAAAAACCAAAACCTTTTTTTTTAATTTTAGAAATATGACCACCATGGCAAGTCTCCATTATATTCTGTAGTCAATAAATTCTCAATTGATTGAAAGTTTTGTGTAATTAATTATTTTAATCTCTTGAAACATCTAATAAATTCAGATTTTAAGTAAAACATCTTTGAGAACATTTCCATGATATATTAGGAAATATCTGTGACATATAAATACTTGTTAGCCAAAGTCCATGTCTAGCTCATGCTGTGGCAGAAAACCCACCATAAACCAGGTCTGCAGGGCTGAAAGCTCATCATGCAACAGGCTCAAGGGATGCCACAGATGTTGGTGGCTCATAGAAAAAGTTCACTGATGGAATTACTGATGTTTGATCATTTAGCTCTCTTTTCCATTCAAGAAGAAACTTAAATTACCATTGTTTCTTCACATCCGAGGTGCTGGAGACCCCACGCTAACATGAGTCAGCAAGACTTCGGCATCCACAGCATTGGGTGCCTTTACTCATGGCTGTAACTAAACACCCTACAGGAAGCAGGTTAAAGAAGGAAGGGTTTATTTTGACCTCTTGTTCAGGGAACAGAGCCCATCATGGAAGGGAAGCTTCCAGCTGTGGTCACATGAGGCTTTTTGCTCACATCTGGGCAGGCCAAGAAGCAGTAATAGACAAGCTCTTCCCAACTAGCTTTTTCCTTTTTTCCTTTTATTCAATTTTGAAGTCCAGCCCATGGGATGTTTCAGCTCCTGAACGCGGTATGTCTTGTCTCCTCAGTTGCTTTATCCTGAAAAAGAGACCCCAAATTGTGCCTCACTTATTCATTACTCAGTAATTTTACTTACTTATTTACTTGCTTGCTTACTTATTATTTAGTGTGGGCGGTGATGTTGCCATGTGTGCAGAGGTCAAAGGACAATTTGTGGCAATCCGTTCTTGCCTTCCGTCACATGGATCCCAGGGGCTCCAGAGCAAGCACCATTATCTGAAACTGCCCTTACCTGCTAAGTGATCTGGCCAGCCCTCTTTCGACAGTCCTTGATCCAATCCAGTTGACAATCAAGTTAGCCACCACAACTCCTCTTCGTTAGGCAGCCAGAGACCAGAACAGGTTAGTAAAGCAGAGCATGTACCACCTAAGTGCATGCTTATTGGAAAGAGTTAAATAGAATTAAATAAAGGAGATTATTTTTCAGTAGTTAATCAAATAGTATAATGGTGTGCTTATTGAGACTTATTAAACATCAACCATTACTGGCCACTGCTCAAATGCTAGGCCATGGGTGTGGAAGGAAAAACCTGGCAGAAGTCAGTCACATGGTGCTAAAAGTTTGGGTGGGGCCTCAGGTTGGCCCAGAAAGATTTATAGTCAGTGACAGGTCCAGTACCCAGTGGAAAATGTCTACAGAAGGTGACTGTGAAGAAATTCTGTCAGGGAAGAAGGTCAGGACTGCTTCAGGGCTGCTTCTGGGAGCTAGGCACAGTGTTCACAGGAGGGCAGGGTGTCATTGGCCTGCTTTTAAATTTTGCAACTCCTCAGCTGAGGAACCTTGCACAGGAAACTTTAAGTTGTTCTCTGTAAGATAGGAAAATCACATCAGCATCACAGGAAATTTAAGGGGGCCTCCATTAGGTAGGGTCCATTTAGGCATTTACATCTTTCTTTAAAACTGACCAGAGACTAGCATTGGGGTAGATATTACTGCCACTCTCATCACCATCGCAAGGTCAGTATTATGTGCTTTAGGAGGTGTAGGAGTCGGCCTTCCTTCCTGAGGGCATGGAAGAGACACCCCAGGATTTTGGCTGCAGAATCATGCGGAGACACCACTACTTGCCAGGGTGAAAGGTCCCACCCCACCTCTGCATCCCTGCACTTGTGTCTCATGAAGTCATCCTTTCCACCTGGGCCTTCAACTTCTCTGTGAGGGGACCTCTCAGCCTGCCGCTGTCCCAACATTCTTTCTGAGGCTGGAGAGGAAGCTGATATGGGCCTCCTTATTTTTCATTTCTGTTTCCCCACTGAAGGCTCACCCTTCTTTCTCTCCTCATGCAGTGCTCTTATCTATCTTGGTTCTGTTCAAGATCACTTTCCAACTTTATCCTTCTCCACACACAAATGCCCTCTCACACAAATTTACATACACTTTACATATGCCTTCCCATCATGTGCTTCATCTAACATCATAATATACATGTACATATATAA
>OU015742.1:125669025-125682759 GCA_907169655.1 Acomys percivali
CACACACACACACACACACACACACACACACACACACACACACACACGATAGATAGGATAGATAGATAGATAGATAGATAGATAGATAGATAGATAGATGATAGATACTGGCACTAGTCTCAAGGAAAGTCAATCAGTAGGTACTTTTGCCTGCCTCCTCCTTCAGTAGCATTTATGCCACCTCACCTACCCTTACAGGCCCGAAGCCCAGCAGGAGAACCCAGGCAGGCTCTGTGGCTTGAACACACCTAAACAATGATGACTGCCTTCCAACCTCATGCTCTCAAACTGGGTATGAAATCAGTCTCCCTAGCAGGGCCATCTTGTGTCCCTGTCTCGATGCAGGCAAAGGGGTAGGAATGAGACACACTCATGTGGGCGTCCCGTGGAGGCTGCTGAGCTCAGTGGGGCAGGGAGGGTGTGGGTGCTGGCAGCCAGCACCATGTGGCACTCAGATGCCAGGGTGGAGGGCTGTGATCCCAGACGGCCACAGCCTTGCCTACCATCTGCTAGCAGTTGGGCGGAGTTCAGTCTGACAATGCTGAGCCAGACAGCTGGTACCAGATATTAGAAAATCTAAGCTGAAACTCAGGATAGTTTTTTCTTTTTAAAAAAAAAAAACAAAGCTGTTTCTGAGGCTGGAATTCTAGCAAAGGAACAGAAGTTTGCTACAAAGCTAGTTAAAGAGGCTTCTGAACTCACCATCAACTCTTTTCCTTTCCCTCCTTCTGTCCCTCCCTCCTTCCCTCTCTGTCCCTCCCTCCTTCCCTCTTTCATTCGCTCTCTCCATGCATGCTTCCTGTCTCTTCTTCCTTACTTTCCCTCCCCTTCCATATTTCACCTCTTTCTTCCCTACCTTTTTTTCTACTTTCTTCCTTCTCCTCTTTCCCCTCCGCCATTCCCTCTTTCTCTCTCTCATCATGTCAGGATTCCACTATGTAGTCCAGCCTAGCCTGAAAGTCACAATTGCCCTGTAGCCTTCCATGTGCTGAGATCATAGGCCCAATGTGAACAAACTCAGCCAGATGAGTATATTTTTGAGAGCTCTTTGAGTGCTCATAGACGAATATACCACACTTTAACTTTTAAAGGAGTCATGGTATGTTCAAACACCATTATGTCTGTTCTTTTTCTCACATGTGGCTTGGATCAGGTCTTCCGTGATGCTAGTATAAAATATATTGCTTTTACTCTTGTGGGACAAGGTTTGATGAGAAGTTAAGTCTACGCAGGGTGATTCTCAGGGATAGTCTTGAGAGACTGACTTTCTTCTACTGAAACCAAGAGGAAGTACTGTGTTCTTGGGTGTCTATACCTGCTGTGCAGCAGGGCTTCTCTATTCCCATTAGAAGCCTCAGGATCTTATCTGTCTGTCTGTCTCTTTGTTTTTGAGACATGGTTTCTCTTTGTAGCCTTGGACTTTAGCCTCAAAAGTCCTTGACCGAAAGATCTGGCCTGGCTACTCTAGGACTTGTGATGTTCTGGTACTAGCCTTTGTCATGTGTCACAAATGACTTTGGAAGGTGGCCATTGCTGAGTAACCGCAAACACAATTCTCTTAAAAATTATAGTTCCCAAGTTCAGACATGAAGGAAAGTACTGCTGTGCTGTCCCAGGCTGGCTGTGTCCTGGAAGGAAGCCAAGGAAATGCACTGCTGTGGTTAGCTGGGAGAATGTAAGATTTCCAGTCTGATATCATGGTCACGTGACTGCATGTTTGTGTCTGCCAGGCTCTTAGAGAATTAAGTGTGTAAGAGCCTTCCTGAAAGCCAGCTTTCCACATGAAAAGGGACTCAGGAGACGTGTTTTCCTCAGAAGGTGTTTTTTTGTCTGGCCCATGTTGGAAAGACATTAGTGGGAAGATGTGGGTGCCTGAGGATGCAATGCAGGAAGTACAACCCTGCTGCTTCATGAGGCTGGCGTTGAACACCTCTGCATCTCAGAGCATTTCTGGGCCAGGCCTCTCCTCCTTCAGCAGGGAGATTAGGCTGAAGGGGCTCCAGACTCTTTCATTGATTGGTCTATGTGATCAAAACCTTCAAACATGGAGTCTGCATGGGGCCTTTTGGTAGTACTGCTTTGATTCTGGCCTTGGATTATGTAAGTGCCAGTTGTGTTCCAAGCTTGGGTCCATAGACGTTTCTAATTCTGGGTATTTTGGAAGCCACTGTGGGTTTGGTAGGAGATTTCACGTTGAGATTCTGCATAGAAAGCTTCACAGCATGGCAGTGATGCTAGTTTTGGAAAGTGTCCTCTTGTGAGTATTGATAAAGCTAGCCATTCCTTGTGAGGCATGAACCTCCTGCCTATTGCAGCCCTCCATGTCTTCCATAGAAGAACCCCAGAATGCTCTCCATGTAGAACAAGATTCCTCAACACCCTTCAGGCTGAAGAGGGCTGGGAGGCCTGCTGGCCAGGAGGACTAGTCACTATTCCTTCAGTGATAAATGTCCTGGGCTGCTTGGCTTGAGCCAGCACATTGGCTTGTCAGGTTGGCTGGCTGTGTATCCTATAGCACTGTCTCCACTATGGCATGACCTGGATGAGAACAGTCTGGTTACTGGAGAAATAGTGAGACACAGGCAATGCCAAGTCAGACAAAAGTCAGAGCTAAGGACATCTTCCACACCTAGGGTACCAGGGCTTGGACTGAGGATTGTCTGTTTGTCCTGTAATTTCCATGGAAAACTTGAGGCTGAAGGGGGTGGGGTGGGGAATACATTGAGGAGAGCAGACACAACCCACCAAGCTCGAGAGCTGAGTTTAAAATGATTAGCCTTTTCTAGAGAAGCTTCATGCCTACTATGGCAATTATGAAAAGAGAAAGGAAGTGGGAAAAGATCAGCAAAACAGCCATGAAAATACTGTAAAGGAAACTGATTTGTTACATTCTGTTAGTTTAAAGGCAAACAAAACAATCCACCAAACAAACAAAACCCCCACAAAACTAATGAGAAAGAAAAAATCCAAGAAGAGACTTAATACCCTATGAGCATATAAAGGGGGAGGAAGTCCCCCTTAGTCACAGTCATAGGGGAGGGGAGTAAGGGGAAAATGGGAGGGAGGGAGGAATGGGAGGCTACAAGGGATGAGATAACCATTGAGGTGTAATATGAATAAATTAATAAAAAAATTTTAAAAAAATAAAAAATAAATTACATAAATGTTCACAATTAAAAAAAAAAGAAAAAAATCCTATGACAAGAAACCTTGACAATATGGAAAAAAGAAAGAACCCCTGGTGAGTGGTTGGTAGAAAGGTGGGTGGAAGGCACAGCCATTATAGGGAGCAGCATAGAACTCCTAAAGAAGCTACCAGAACTACAGAGGACCCAGGAACCCCACTTTAGACACACACCCAAAGGAGATAAAGCCACCATCGCAGGAAGAATTGGTATACCCTCCAGAGGTCGTTGTAGCGTTTTCCACAGTGATGGAGACATGGAGGCAAGCTTCAGGGCCACTGTCAGCCAGCTGGGTAAAGAACACACGGGAACATTCTCTTTGGAATAGCATTCATGCTGCAAGGAGAGCCTTCTACTTCCTGAGTGAACATGTAGGAAATTGTAAAGTGACGTAAGCCAGACTCAGACCAACACACACAATCTCACTTATGTGTGAAACTACATATATATATGTATATATATAGTATATGTATATGTATATATATATATATATATATATATATATATATATATATATATATATCTCCCAGGTACAGGGAAAAGGAAGGAAATGAGTTCCTGAAGCAGAAAACACAGGGAGCATTAGGCTAAGGGCTACAAAGTAGGAGTGCACACCTTCTAAAAGTGAGCCTTCATAAAGAAAGTGGAGAGATCTCAGCTTAGCAACATAACAGCACACCTGAAAGCTCTTGAAAAAAAGAAGCAAACATACCCAAGAAGAGTAGACAGTAGGAAAATGACCAGATTCAGAGCTGAAATCAATAAATTGGAAATGAAGAGAATAATACAAAGGATCATTGAAACCAAGCCATGGTTCCTTGAGAAAATCAACAAGATAAAGAAACCCTTAGCCAAACTAAATAAAAGGCAGAGAAACACTATGCAAACCAACAAAACCACACAAAGACCCAACAAAGGAGAATGTCAGACCAATTTCCCTTATGAACACTGATAAAAAAAATGTTCACAAACTAAATCGAAGAACACATTAAAAGTAGCATCCACCATGATCAAGTAGGCTCCATTCCAAGGATACAGGGGTAATTCCATATATGACATCCATCAGTGTACTCCATCATACAAACTAACTGAAAGAAAAAAATGATCATCTCATAGAAGGCAAAAATGCATTTGATGAAATCAACACCCCTTCAGGGATACAAGGCACATGGCTAAACAAAATAAAGACAATATACAACAAGCCAATAGCCAACATCAAATTAAATGGAGAGAAACTTAAAGTAATTCCACTGAAATCAGGGACAATACAAGCCTGCCCACTCTCTCTTTATCTCTTCAATATAGTGCTTGAAGTCCTAGCTAGAGCAATAAGACAACTAAAGGAGATCAAGGGGATACAAATTGGAAAGGAAGAAATCAAAGTGTCTCTATTCACAGATGATATGATAGTATACACAAGTAACTCCAAAATTTCTACCATGGAACTCCTACAGCTGCTAAACACCTTCAGTAGTGACTGGATACAAAATTAACTCAAAAGAATCAGTAGCCCTCTTAAATACAAAAGACAAATAGGCTGAGAAAGAAATTAGGGATACAACACCCTTCACAATAGCTACACACACACAAAACTCCCCAAAACATAAAATATCTTTGATGTAACTCTAATCAAGCAAGTGAAAGACCTGTGTGACAAGAACTTCAAGTCTCTGAAGAAAGGAATTGAAGAAGACATCAGAAGATGGAAAAATCTCCCATGCTCATGCTCATGGAGATAGTAAAGATGGCCATCTTACCAAAAGCAATCTACAGATTCAATGCAATTCCTGTCAAAATTGCAACACAATTCTTTACAGACCTTGAAAGAACAATTTTCAACTTCATAAAAAAAAAAAAAAAAAACAGAATAGCTAAAGCAAGCTTGTACAAGAAAAGAAGTTTTGGATGCATCACCATCCCTCATTTTAAGCTGTACTACAGAGAAATAATAATAATAATAATAATAATAATAATAATAATAATAATAACAACAACAACAATAATAACAATAATAATAATAAATATAATATACTAATATATTATTATTATTAAAAAAACTACATGATATTGGCATAGAAACAGACTGGTTGATTAATGGAATCAAATAGAAGACCCAGAAATAAATCCACAATCCTATAGACACTTGATTTTTGCAAAGAAGCTAAAAACATATATTGGAATAAAGAAAGCATCTTCAACAAATGGTGCTGGTCTAACTGGATGTTTGCCTGTAGAAAAACACAAATAGATTCATATTTATCACCCTGCACAAAACTCAAAACTAAGTGGATAAACAACCTCATCATAAGACTAGATACACTAAATCAATTAGGAGAGAAAGTGGGAAAGAGCCTTGAACTCACTGGCACAGGAGACAACTTCCGGAACAGAACACTAACTACTCAATCTCTAAGATCAACAATTAATAAATGGAACCTCATGCAACTGGAAAGCTACTATAAGGCAAAAGACTCTGCCAATTGAATAAAATGGAAATCTACAAATTGGGAAAAGATATTTACCAACCCTACATCTGACAGAGGGTTAATATCCAAAATATACAAAAAACTCAAGAAATTAAATACCAACAAAACAAATAATCCAATTAAAAATGGGGTATGGGGCTAAACTGAGAATTCTCAATGAAGGAATCTCAAATGGCATAGAAGCACTCAAAGAAATGCTCAACATCCTTAATTAGCAGGGAAATGCAAATCAAATACTCTGAGATTCCATCTTACACCCATTAGAATGGCTAAGATAAAGAACACAAGTGACAGCACATGCTGGCAAGGATATGGAGCAAGGGGAAAGCACTCCTCAATTACTGGTGGGAGTGCAAATTTACACAACCACTTTAGAAATCAATCCAGTGCTTTCTCAGAAAATTGGGAATAGTGCTACCTCAAGACCCAGCTATACCACTCCTGGTCATATACCCAAAAGATGCTCTACCATACCACAAGGACATTTGCCCAACTATGTTCATAGCAACTTTATTCGTAGTAGCCAGAAATTGGAAACAACCTAGATGTCCCTCAACTGAAGAATGGATAAAGAAAATTTGATACATTTACACAATGTACACTACTCAGCTATTAGAAACAAGGAAATCATAAAATTAGCAGGCAGTATATATAGGATTAGAAAATATCATCCTGAGTGAGGTAACCCAGATCCAGAAAGAGACAGGGGATGTACTCACTTATAAGTGGATATTTGCCATATAGTACAAAATCACCATAGTAAAATCTAGAGTCCCAAAGAAGCTAAGTAGCAAGAAGGGCCCAAAGGAGGTTTCTTGAATCTCACTCAGAAGGGGAAATGGAATAAACAGCAGAAATAGATGAAGAGAGGGGTGAGTAGGAGATGATGTGGGGAGAGAAACAACACTGGGGATCAGATGTGTGGAGAGTGGGGGCAGGAGGTTAGAGGGCTGGAAAGAGGAGGAAACAATGGAAGGCATCTCTGAGAAAATCTGGAGGCCTGTGGTAGGCCTCCTTGGAGGATATGATGGTGACTTTAGCTAAGACTCCTAGCAATGGGGGACATGGAAGTGGCCACCCTCTAGCCAGGCAGGACTTCTATTAGAGGGAGGGGAACACCAACCCACCCACAAAATTGACCTAAAATTTACCATGCCTAGAAGGAGTGTAGGGGAAAAGATGGAGCAGAGATTGGGGAGTCTTGTGGAAGTGTGGAGGGGAGGATAGAAAGACCAGGAGGAGACAAGAAAGCCAGGAGAAAACCAACAGTGTCAACTAACCTACGCTGATGGGCTTTTAATGAAATGAAACACCAACCAATGAGCATGTTTGGTCTGGATCTAGGCCCCCTACACATAGGTAACCAACGTATGGGCACCTTGCTCTTCATGTGAGTCCCCCAGGAAGTAGAGCAGGGGCTGTCTCCTACATGGACTCTGCTGCCTGCTTTTGGGTCACTTCCGCCTCGCTGGGATGCCTTGCTTGGCCTCAGTGAAAGAAGATGCACTCAGTCCTTATGCAACCTGATGTGTTGGGGTGTGCTGATGTGGTGGGGGGCTCCCTTTTTCTGAGAAGATGGGGAGTGGGGAAAGGAAGAAGAGGGTGGGAGGATGGGACTAGGAAGAGAAGGAGGGAGGGGACTGTGTTCAGGATGTAGAGTGAATAAATAAATAAATAAACTTATCTTAAAACGAGGTGATGATGTCTTGGGGAAAGCCCCAGCTTTGCATATCTGTGGCTATCTAGACCTTGTAATGAGGATGAAATCCCTCTTTTCAGGACAGGGTTTTGTCATCCATGGAGGATGTGGTCTGGGAGCAGACTGAATGAATATTTGGATGAAGTCAAGGCAGAGAAGTAACTTTATTTCTCACTGAGGAAATGCAGTAAATACCAGGAGTTGTATTGCTTAGTGTTCTTGTGGTGATCAAATCCTTGACAGGAGCACTTTACTGGAAGAGATGTCTAGTCTGACTTACCAATTATCATAGCAAGGAGGGCATGGTGGTGGCGGAAACCTGGGTCGCTGGCAGCATTGCTTCAGCAGGCATGTAGCAGAGGGGATGAAGGCTGGTCCTCAGCAGACTGTCTCCTCTCTCTCTCTCTCTTTTTTTTTTCCCACTGCCCTAGACCCAGCACAAAAGACAGCATTGTCCTCATTCAAAATGTGTCTCCTAAGTAATTCTAAATGTGGTAGAGCTGATGAGGAACCATCACAAGATCTAATGTGAAGTGCTCAAACTAAGTTCCTCATCACTGTAGGGCAGAAAATGATCCCTGTGATTTGTGTCAAAAACTTTTAAGTATTTTGATGTTTACATGTCTGAAGCTAAAAACTCCATCTCCTGCTTTCCTGCCGGAGTCTATGGGGAAATGTGAGGTGCAGACATCAGACCAAAGATCTGCATATCAGCCTTTCTCCTGCTGCTGGCACTACCATGATTATCAAACCCATGCCATCCTTGAAAATTAACTGGAGGTAAAGGAAATAGGTTATCAGACTCCTAAACAGTTTTGTCTTTTGGCAAAGACTTAGTGGGCAAAATAAGCTAATGAAGTTGTGGACTCTGCATATGACAAACACCGGACTAGAACCCAAGATGGGAAATTGAGAACTAAAGTGATGTGAGCCCATGGTTGTGATAAAGTTCGGAAGCAGAAATAGAGGTAAAACTCAAAGGCATAGAACTTGGCTATGAAAACCTTTTTCATCTATTTTTGTAAAGTACTGTATATATTTGTTTTGCAGTGAACAGAATGTAATTTCTTTTCCTTGCCTATCCCAGGGTTCACAGCTGAAAACCTTATTACCAAACACAGATTAACCAGCCAACAGGGTAATAAATTTATTTTGCTTTAAGTCTCTTGTGGTTTGGGAGTCATTAGAAATCAAAATGCCTGTAAAGATGTGATCATGTGGTGGAAAACAGGCAAAGAGAGGGCTGGGCAGCACAAATTGCTCAGGGTCACCTGGTGTCCATTGTGGATAGGACATTTGCCACAAGAGGGTCTTTGTAGTGGAGGGACAGTGAGTCTGACTATCTTGGAGCTTCAGGCCTGTTTGGGGGTAGGCACTGGGACAGATTGGAGTGGCCGTCCTGCTTCTGCTGCTTTCTCAAAAGTCAGGGGGCTGGACTTGGTGTATCATGACCTGAACCAGTCAGTGGTCTGTTTGCCTTGAATGATAATCTCCTCTAAAAGGCTCTGCTAGAGAGCTGCCCTCTGGTGTGTGGGCAGCTTTTCTTCAGCTCTGAGCTGGTGGGAAGGTCAGCGGTTCTCTGAGAGAGGCAAAATGCACAGATTCCTTGGTCCATTGAGTCACTGCTGAGGGAGAGATTTTCAGAGCTGCTAAAGGAAGTTCAGTTCTATGCGTTTCATTCTGGGCCAGGGAGTACTAAGAAGGAGCCAGGGACAGTCAGATTACTACTGTGCGGTGGCTTTTTCCCCAGGCGGCTCAGGAATGTTCTATCCAAGCTGACCTTTGATGGAACTGACAATCCTTCCTTTTTCAGAGCTTAGCTTAGGTATCAAGGGATGTAGGTAAACCTTACTGATTTGTTTCCAAGAAAAGGAATTTCTAGGATTTAATATATGTCACTGCGCTGTGAGGCACATCGTTCAAAGCACACCCACATACAAGCTGCACCTTCCTCAGCGACAAGCATTTGAATATCTGCAGTGCACCGGGCAATGGATAGCATAATCTTCAAGGCAGAGACCCTCCCGGTGTGCCATGGAGAATCTCTAGGCTGGGGTCTGCCTGCTCAGCTACAGTAGGGGATTTGCTGAGCAGTACAGCATGGTGCTAATTAGGAATCACAAGGGAAATGGCGCGCAAGCATGAAGAGTATCCCAGCGCCACCAACAACGATGACCCAGATCTCAGGCCACCTCTTCCTTGCTGTTACCCTAAGATTCCACGCAGGCAAAGGGAGCAGCCAGCGGCCCAGAGAGGAGTCCAGGCAGAGGTGTGTGGACCGTATCCTCCTGCAGGCACCCAGTGAACCCGCACTGCACACACTCTGCCTTCACAGGTTCCTCCTCGGTAAGAAACTGAACCTGTAGGCAAGTGGTGGATCCCTCTTTTGTCACTTGGGACAGCTAAGAATTAGAGGGGACTGAAATCCTCTTGGCTTGGAGCTAGGGGGCGTGGCTAAGGTTAAGCATGAGGAAGTGGGGAGCCCCACAGGCTCTCAGTCAGGATGCTTCAGTTACATGGACAAGAAGCACTGTGACCGACGCAACGATAAAATGTCAGTCCACTACCACAGAAGTCATGAGTGTGTGTTAGGTGGCAGAGATTAAACTGGGGTTCAGAGAGACACCGGGAAAGAGGTGAAACTTCGCAGGGCCTATGATGCAGTTCACACATTTACATTATTTATTCACCTATTTATTTCGGATGGCACATGTGTATCGTGGTACATGTCAGGTTCAAGGACAACTTACAAAACTCAGTTTTCTCCTTCCATGTAGGTCCTGAGATTAAATCCAGCTAGGTGGCTTGGTAGCAGGTATGTTTCCCCACTGAGCCACCTGAGTGGTCTCACTTTAACCATTTTTTGGCCAGTTGTTCTTTTATTATTATTATTATTTAACTTTTTATTGCTTCTTTGTGAATGTCACATCATGCACCTCAATCCCACTCATCTCCCTGTCTGTCCATATCTGCCCTCTGCCCTTGCAACCCCCTAAAAGAAAACAAACAAAAACAAAAGCAAACCTCACTGTGAAAGCTGTAGTTTCAGCAGTGTGTCATGGTGTGTCACACAGTATACCGTTTTGGCCAAACAGCTTTTCTTAAAAAATGTTCGTTGCAATGAGTCATTGGTCTGGTGTGAGGCTTCTGGCTTCTGCTACACTCTTAGTACTGAAGCCTCATTGGGAATCTTCTCAGCTGTCCTGTTGTTGCCCTGTGTTGTGCAGATCTTGCAGCTTTGGTTCTGGAGGACCAGCCTCTTTACATGCTCCAGCAGATCATAGATGGGGAAGATGATGAGATGGGTCAACTCAAAGCCATGGATCTGGTCCTGGGTGGTAGCTGAGTTGGTCAGCCTGCCAGCTCTCTCATTCTCGTGCAAGGGGGGTGAGGCAGCTCTCTGGCATCCATATTACCTGGACCAGCTCAGCTCTCTTGCTCTCATACCCTCAGGGCAGTTTCACCTATGCCTATGCCCCTGCCACCAGGGCTAACGCTATTGTGCTGTCCAGGTGAGGTGCAGGGCTAGATCTCCTGCTTTCAGATCCTTGGGGTCAGTTCTCCCACCCTACCCAAGCAAGGGGCAAGGCAGGACCATCTTTTTCAAGCCCACACCATCACACAGCTAGTGAATTACAGGGACAGCTTTACTGTGCTTCAAGTGGCATTTGCCACGGCTTGTGAAATTGTGGGGGTCATCTCCAGCATGCCAGGAGGGTGCCCCAGATCACACATTTAAACCTCATCCTTAAACTTGGAGGCACAAGCTATTGCTCTTTCTGCAAAGGTAAATGAAGCACCCATGAGTCTCCCTGCTTTCTCCTTCCTTCCCTCTGTCTTTGCTTTACTATTTGCAGACCGATCAGGCCTGAGCCTCAGCGGTGGTCTTTCCACCACACCATGAAAAATATCCAAGCAGGCAGCCCAGATTTGGTGGGAGAGAGAAGACACAAAATAGAGCTCCACAGCCTTGGAAGGGTTAACTCTGTTCACAGTCAGCTATCTCTAACCATCCCCCACAACTCCCTGAGAGCAGACATCCAACAGCCTTTACTTAATGACTCATTGGGGAGAAATTAAGGTGTCTGCATTCCCTTTTCAAAGTGGCCTTGAAAGCCACACAGAAGATCCCTGCAGTAGACTTTTAGGGCCTCATCCTACCAGACAAGGTCACTGTGAGTGCTGGTGGGGCTGGGGAGGTGGCCCAGGGGGTAAAGTGTTTGCTGTTCATGAGGAGCCATGTTCAGATGCCCAGTGTAGAGATAAAAACCTGGCACAGAGGTAGGTATCTGCAATCCAAATGCTGGCAGGGTGGCGACAGGCAGATCTCTGGGGTGCTGTGACCAGCCAGTCTCACAGAAACTGTGAACTCTGGATTCAGTAAGAGACACTGCCTCAAAAAGTAGAGGGTAGAAAGGAATAAAAGAAGGTTCCTGAAGTCAATCTCTGACCTCCACATGTGCACACACAGGCAAATATAATCAGTGACACATATACATGCACTATGCACATGCATATGAGAGAGAGACAGAGAGAGAAAGAGAGAGAAGAGAGAGAGAGACAGATAGACAGACAGAAAGACAGACAGAGAGAGAGAGGGAGGAGCTGGAGATATTTAAGAGGTCCTTGGTTCCATGTTCTTGGAGAATGCCTGCAGCAGCCCTACTTTGTAACTGGACACTGATGATTTTGCTGCCCCTGGGTCCTGTACCCCTCATGATGTTCAAACACAGGCTGGAAGCACAATCCAGGAGTAAGCTACGATAACCACTAAGCTGTAAGACACACTGGGAGCTAGAGCTGGAGAGGCACTGGGGCTGGGGGCAGGAAAGATTTCCTTAGTGCACGTAGCTAAAGACTGGTTTCTTGGCTTGGGCACTGGCTGGGTCAGTTATAGCATATTTCAAACGGAAATCCCTGAACTCTCTGGAGAGAAATTTCTTACAGACTCTCTCGCCAGCAGCAATAATTTTTCTTAAACTTTCTACAGCACCAAACCTAAAACTGGTTATTTGCTCTCTATGACCACAGCACTTGTCCAATTACACCTCTTTTCTCCCTTAAATATGAGAAAACAATGAAACAGTGGCCCCCACATTAGCAAGTTCCAAGGGCTGTTTTGCTGAAATAAAGCACCAAATTGGGTATTAGTGAAGACACCATGTGATGGTGCAGGCTCACTTGTGACTCTGTTAGTTCTTTTGACATTCGGTGAGAAGGATTCTGATGGTCCATTGTCAAGTTCACAGATTTATCTGAAGTCAGTGGATCCAGCCTTTGTAGGACCTAAAAGATCTTGGTCAAAGGAAGGGTTCTACTTAAGGAAATGGAGAGGAATAGAGTGTTTCCTGTGAGGGTTCTGGGGAAATCTATTTCCAAGAAGATGGTAAGGCTTGGATTATTTCCTCATCATGGTACATCTTATTGTGGAAATTCCCAATATCACCTCTAGCACACAGGAGGCACTCAGTGGATGTCAGTTTCTGTTGACTTGCTCTTGAAGCCAGGCAGAATCTTTACTACAGTCATGTCCAAGAAAACAGAATTGGCCCAATGACCTCTTCTGCTAAGAAATCTCGTTTGTAAACAGTCACCTAGGCAGTCAGAACCCTTAAGGTCTCCCGAACAAAAAGGCAGAGCCATTTACAATGAAATTACCTAATCCATCAAGGTGATCAATACAGCCTCAGAATCGGCCAGTGTTCCCCAGAAATAACAAGTCCATTTAGTCCCAATAATCGAGCTGGCTTTGCACACAGACAACATCCGTCTTGGAAAATGAATCCCAATGTCACCATTTGTTTTCTCCTGCTGACTGCAACCTTGATTCTTATCTGCAGGTACCCCCCCCCCCCCCCCCATGCACTATAGGAAAAGGTGCTAGGACTCCTTGACCCTTTGACACCTACCTGTGATGGTCTGAAGCGCATTTCAATGTGACTGCTAGGATAGTAAATGAAATATGGGCGTGCATGTTTTCTCAATTATTTAGTGCTGTCTTTTAAGCAGCCAACTCATTCCTGATTAAAAATAGCATCAAATATTGAAATACACAAATTGACATGCCTCTTCAGGAGTGTCCAAGAGACTCCCAGGCTCCCCGGTAATAAGTTGTGTAAACATGTGCTTCACAGTTGATATTCTAGTGACATGAATCAGCTCTTATCTCCTCCTGCCCAGGCCCAGTGTAGAACAAACAAGGCGGAGAGCTGCAGCCTAGGGTGCCATTAGGGACTTAGGAGAGAATTTAGATTCTGCTGAACAGTCACTTGCCCTTCAATGTCCACCTCAGAAACTCACAGGGCAGGTATAGATGGATCTTTCTCTTTTTTTTCTTCCTTCCTTCCTTTCCTTTTCTTTCTTT
>OU015742.1:125682769-125699246 GCA_907169655.1 Acomys percivali
AAAAGAGACAGGGCTGAAAAAAGGAAAGCAGTTTTAGAGAAGTGAAGCCAGTGTGGACATGAATGGACAGAGTGGAGACATCAAGGGTCACGTGCATTTTCTTCGGCAGCCTTTTTGAATCTTAGGACAAAATAGAAGATTTCAAAATTAGAGAAGTGCTTAAACCTACTCCTTGTATAAACTGTGTGCTTGGCATCTGCCACAGGGATGCCTGTCCTGGTCAGTTTTCAATGTGAGCCCTTCAACCTTCTCTTGTGATGATGTTCCTTGGGTGTTGGTTTGGGAATGGCACTGGGAAAAAGAGAGGGATGCTAACAGAGCTTAATCCACAGATATGAGCAGAGAATCCTATCTTAGTTTTTTTTTTCTGCAAAGAGTTAAAGGAAAAACAAAAATCAAAGAGATTCTGTAAAACCTTCCCCTCCACCAGTGTCTGCTCTGAAAGATTAAATCATGTTTCTCAAAAAAACAAATGCATTCCATTTCACCCCAGGAAGGAAAAAGAAAAAAAAATCTGCTTTTTTGCAGAAATGACAGCAAAACGAGTTTATAAAGTACGGAAATGTTTCAAATCAAATAAATATTTAAAACAATCATCTTTTTATACTGCATCTGTAAGCATCTATAAAACATTTATACCCTGATCTGCTTATGTCCAATATAATCTACACAATAAATGTGATTTATGGGACGGGAGTTATCTACCTGTGCGTGACCTCCATTATGCTGGAAGAGGTGCCTGGCCTGGCACAGCCTTCTGATAATGAAGTGCATAAAATGAGGATTAACTCATTGTTCTCTGCTTTATCTCCCACTAGTCAGGCTGTAGAATCATTTACATTTCAAAACAGGGATTTACTCAAAATATTCAGATAAGCTTAAGAACACCTGCTTTTTCAGCCTTTGCAAATAATATCTGTGCGTTTTTCTGTAGAAGGCCCAGCCATCCTATCTTATCACTAAGTAAATAAATGTGTGTGTCTAAGGAGGTGGAACAGTAAAATGAAGTGGGGGGGGGCGGTTGTGCCAGTGGAATAGGCTCTCCGTGGGGTGGGATAGAGGGGCTAGTGACAAAAAGGGCAAGAGGCAGGGAATTAAGGGGTCTGGGATGTTACCATGGGAGTCTTCAGTCCTTTCTGTAGATCTCACTGTATCAGCTGGTTTAATTCCGCTGACACAAGCATAAAGTCTTTACTGTGTGTTGGGAGAAGTGATGGAAAGATGAGGCCGATGCAGATAAACGCTATGTCCCTGGCTCAGCGGCACACACTTCCTTTCTTGCAGGCTCATCCTTTGGGTGAGGTGCAGTGAAGGCTGGAGCCAGTAGGAAGCTCACCCAGGAGGTCTTGGTGAGGGCTGTGGATGCCAGGCTAACTCTCTCAACTGCTCTCCGATCATCCGTCCTTCAATCCTTGTTCTAATGGGCTGGACGTGGAGTGTCAGTTTGAATGTGTTTCTGCATAGTATAAAGCTGGTCTCCATTTTACCAGGTGCAAGCTGCTGATGGTCTGGGGGTGGGGTAGGGTGACAGAATTGGCCTCCTTCTTGGGGTTTAGTCTCATTAATAAAACAATTTAAAGATGGACTCAGCCAGAAGCTTAAGGACGATGTTATTAGAGTTTAAAAGACAAACTCCAGGGCAGGCAAGTTGTAACTTCAGCAGCTGCCTGGAGGAAGATGAAAGAAAGACAGAAAAATAAGCCGCACTGCTTAATCTGGCTTGGAGGTCAGACACAGGGGCAGATAAGCAACCACACAGCAGAGAAGGAGGCTTTAGGAAGAGCCAGGAAGCCCAAGATGTTGGGGAAAATGCATGAAGTATTAAGAGAGGAATGTTTAGAATACACAGAAGAAAAGGATAATTCAGAAAAACCAAGCCGACTCAGGAAGCTGCATGGCTGTAGGCCCAGGAAGCTACTGTGCTAGAGGAGGGAATTCTGGGAAGAAAAAGCACATAGCTCATTAATGAACCAATTAATCCACCTGTGTCTTTAGCGTGGTTCAAGGGGAGAGTCTACTTTCCCAGAGTCTGTCTTTTGGCTAATAGGTTGTCTTGACCCAGCTAAATATTGGGTCTCTACCCAGGCCAGAAAGTCTGTTCTCTTGACCAGAAGTTTTTGTTTTGTTTTATACTCTTACACTGAAAGTGTTAAGGGGAAGGAGACACAGGATACCAGGGCACTCATGGCTGAGAAGGAGGTTCTCAGTGGTTCTGACCTATCAGGAAGAAACCTTAGCCATGAGCATCCACTCAGGACAGGTTGGTGGGAAGCAGCCACAGACTCAGGGAAAGAATCACACTAGTCTGCAGTGGGATGGGAGGCAGGCAAATTGATTCTGTCAGGGCCAGCCTGCTTTGATGGTTTGGAGAGCAGGCCCCAGGGGGCACAGGATCCTCCCTCTGGGTTGCCCTGCCCACCTTTCCGCATCTAACCATGGCTGCCCTCTGAGCTAGCTTGTGAAGGAGTGAAGAGGTAAAGACAGGGGTATCATAACCCTATGAACCATCAGAATACAGCATGAGGACACGTGGGGTGCTGAGTTCAAGCAGGTCCTGTCTCTGCTTCTGCTCCAGGTCACCTGTACATGGACAATGTAGCTCAGCCATACTCTCATCAGATCGAAGAACACTTGGGAAAAGACATGCTGAGGAAAAGGAGTGGCTCTGCTGAGCTGAGTTGTTTCCTGGTCCTGGAGGCCAATACTACCACCTTCGGTTCGAGTCTTCACCGGGACCTTGGTTCTTTGCGACTTCTTGAGTATTTCCACTGCGACATGCATGGCAACGGACATGCCGTGGGTTGTGTGATTCATGTCATTCACTTCTGCTGGTCAGCTTCATGAGGCTCTGAGACCTGGGGCCACTGGAGGAAGTAGGATAAGCACCCAACTGAGACAAGATGAACAGGACAAATTCAGAAGTCGTCATTCTTCAGACTCATAAGAGGAAAGTTTGCTTTGTGACTATGTGGCTTAGGACTGCGGGAACCACTCTGTTGCTATCCCCAACTCCCTTAACTCCTCAATGCATATTGGAGATCCAATATGATCCTCCTGGCTTGTGGGACTCAATAGGATACGGTAAATCGCTATGTGAGTTTTCATAGACTGCCAAGATGAGAAAGTGGTGTGTGAAGCTTTCAGGCCTTTCCATGACAGGTAGAACCTAGCTAGGTTGCTTGTTTTCCTTTGTGTCCATTCTTTCTTTCTTTCTTTTTTTCTTTCTTTCACTCACGAAATCAATGGGAGTGAAGGCTAGATTCCAGTTCCCTGTTATGTCCTGTGCCAAGTTCAAGATTTCAACAGGGATGACTGTTATCCAAGAGCAAAGGTGCTGAGTGGCAGAACTTATTTAGAACTCTGATAAGAGGTGCAGGGTTCCGTTTCTGTAACCTTGTGCACCAAGAAAGGAAGATGTCTTGTTTCCTGTCTAATTTTGTCAATTTGATATACACTAAAGTCATCTGAAAGAAGGAAGCCTCAGTTGAGAAAATGAGTCCATAAGATCCAGCTATAGGGCACTTTCTTAACTAGTGATTGATAGGGGAGGGCCCAGGCAATTGTGGGTGGTGCCATCTTTGGGCTGGTGATCCTGGCTTCTATAAGAAAACAGGCTAAGCAAGCCATGATGAGCAAGCCAGTAAGCAGCACCCCTCCATGGCCTCTGCATCAGCTCCTGCCTCCAGGTTCCAGTTCTGTTTGGGTTCCTGTCTTGACTTTCTTCAATGATGAACAGTGATATGGAAGCATAAACCAAATAAATCCATACTTCCCCAAGTTGCTTTTGATCAGCAATAGTAACTCTAACTAAGACAAATTGGGACTAGGGCCATCTTGTGATGTGAAAGACGAGGAGAGACAGCTGCCCCCGGGGATCCACAAAATTGCTATAAAGACAAATAGCCTCCTCAACCTTGAGTGGTGGCCTACCTGATCAATGGTAGAGAAATAAGCAAGAGGCCCCTTAAGAGGCTCATGGAAATGGGATGGATGCAGATTCCAGCCACTGCACACTCCTTTACCCCATTGTTATGGGGTTACTGTCTTGGGGCTGCCTGGACAGAAGTTTCCACTCACAAATCTGTTCTCTTAGAATCCATGACAAGACCAGATAAGCTGTGATGATATGGTGAGGGAGAAGGTCCCCTTCTGTCACAGGCCTAGGGGAGGGAAATAGGGTGAAAGAGGGAGGGAGGAGGAATGGGAAGATACAAGAGAAGGGATAACAATTGAGATGTAACCTGAATAAATTACTTAAATAAAAAAATAATTAAAAAAAAAAAAAGAATCCTAGACTCTGATATCCAGGGGCTACAGGCAACATTCATACTCCCTCTGAGGCCTCAAAGGGAGTCCAGTCTTTGGCGAGCTCCCTGAGTGCTGGTGTCACTCTGAATCATACAGTTTTCTTATGATTATACTAGTCAGATTGTACTGGGGACCAACCCTACTCAGAATAATGTGTTATTCACTAGTTACATCTACAGAGACTTTATTTCCAAATATTGTTATATTCAGAAATTCTGGTCTCTAGCATATTTTTTAAACTTGGGGGTGACACAATTCATTCCGAGCAGCATGCTTCCATGGTGGATATATAACCTTCCTAATTCTGAGACCCTTTAATACTGTTCCTCATGTGTGTTGACACCCCCAAACCATAACATTCTTTTCACTGCTACTTTATAACTACAGTTATGAATTGTAATATAAATATCTGATAGGTAGGATATCTGATATGTAATCCCTGTGAAGAGGTCATTCAACCTCCAAAGGGATCATGCCCCATAGGTTGAGAACCACTGAATATATATAATATTTTATTGTATGTATACAAATTTATTTATGTCTAAATTTGGATAGATTCATAGTAGATGAAATTGCATAAAGAAAACTGGGCCTAGATGGATTCAGTATTGGACAAAAAATAGCATGTAGAATATCTTTCAATAGGCTAGGATTGCCTCAAAATGAGCATTATTTCAAGGAGTCCATATATATTTTTCCTGCTTTTTCCCTGCCTTTCCTCATTTTTTCTGGATTTTTCTCTTAAGGATGGATCATCACTCCTTATTGTGTATATTTGCACCTGCCTTGTGCCGGGGCAAACCAGGGAATCAGAACACCCTGAATGAGAGTTTGTGTTCACACTTGACCAGTTTCTAGAAGGCAGATGCAAATGTAGAGCCTGGTTCAGATGTTCCTAAGAAGAAACTTCACTGCCTTTTTTCCTTTTAATTGAAAGATACTAAAGATGGTTTTCTCTCTAATAAGTCTATGAGAACATCTTAGGAAGCCCCCAGAAATGCCCAGATTACTTCTACCCTCACTCCAGGGTCAATACACATTGAGTACCCCTGCTGCTTCTTGGAGGTAAGCAGAGTTGGAATACAAAAGTGAAAAGTGAGACGTGACTGGTACCAGTGCAGTCATGCTATTCTTCCCTCTAGATAGTTCCTGGGTGACAGTGCTTCCTTGGGATCCTTTAGATTTGCGGGTTTCCCAGGGCATCCGTCTCTGTGGCTCACCTGTGAAATCTCCAGGTGCCATTAGAATAGCATGCAAGTCACACTTTAGTAGATCCAGAGCCTGGTTACAAATGGCTCCTCCAGGAAGGGAAGCCATGCTCTGCTGTGCTGTACCTGAGCCCCTTTGCGGGGAACTACAGGGAGAGCCATGCTAGACATGTATCTATCTACGTGTGGACATGTACATACACTATCCAGCCAGGCCTAATCGTATCCATTTGCAATCCTAGGTCTAGGAGATAGAGAAAGGCAGATTCTTAGTGCTCACTGACCACCTAAACAAGCTAATTAACCAAGCCTAGGGTCTTAGTAAGAGATACTGTCTCAACAAACAAGGTGGATATTTGACAGCACCTGAGGATAGCACCTGAGGTTGACCTCTGGCCTTCAGAAGCAAACACATACATGAAGACACATAAATTCACATATGTACTCACATGGGTACACACACACACACACACACACACACACACACACACACACACACACACACGCCTGCTCATATTGTGTGCTTACTTCTGGGCAAGAAAAAGGGGTTCTTCCCTGAGACATGGCTCCTATGCAACTGTGCACATTTGATCTTATATACAGGATTCCAGATCTGATTTTGGAGCTGCGGAGTTACTCCATTCCCTCCAGCTTTTGGTCTGTCTTCTCTGATTTAGAGACTGTGGGTTCCAGTGACCAGTGGGGAGCACAGAGCCGACTGGAATTCCTTCAACCAACCCTTTTGTCTCGAGGAAGCAGAAACAAGGGTCTCCTTGTCTGTCTCCCCTTTCTTTGATTCCCTGGCAGGAAGTGTAGAGCCCAGGTCGACAGTAAGCCACTCGGGATGCTTGTTTGGCAGCTGAAGGGAGCTGGCAATGTGCCAGAACAAGGTGACTTAGAAATTATTTTCTCGCAAGCAAAGGAAAAAACTATGGTGAAGATTCCTCAGAAGTCACTCTGCCAAAATCTGTCAATACACCTGTCTGTCATCTATCAACATCTGTCTGTCTATCTATCTATCTATCTATCTATCTATCTATCTATCCATCTATCTATCTACATCTACACACACACACACACACACACACACACACACACACACACATATATATATATACTATCTTCTGTCTGTCTAGCATCAATCTTTCTGTCATTAATCATGTATCATTGTTCATCTGTCATCACCTGTCTGTCTATATACCTCTATGGCTATCTCCCCAGGGAAAAGTCACACCACAAAAATTATTATAACCTTCTTTCTCCCAAAAGGCAATTTCACAAGACAAAACCTCAATTAGTTGGTTACACATCTGTGATCCTTCATATAGATGTTGCTGTTCTTTATATGGATGGAGGCACAGTCTTCTCACTCTAGTGGTCATGAACAATATCTGATAAGCCGGAGAAATTGGAAGCCCAAGTGGTGGTAGACTCAAGGGAAAGTGTGAAGAGCGAGGAAGCCCCTGGGGGACACCTAATCTATCTTATCATTGGGTGCTTCCAGTAACAGGAAATTAGACTGTTGTCCTAGAAGAACAAACGTGTTACCATAATGTGTTACTTTTCTTGTTTTTTTTTTTTTTCCTTTGACCAAATACCTTAAGAAACAACTTAAGATAGGGAGAGGTTATTTTGTGTTTGAAGGTACAACCCACCATGGTGGGTGAGGCATGAGGGTACAACCCACCATGATGGGTGAGGCATGAGGGTACAACCGACCATGATGGGTGAGGCATGAGGTGGGTGAGGCATGAGGGTACAGCCCACCATGGTGGGTTGATGTGATGGCGGTGAGAGTCTGTGTCTGGGATTTCTCACAGCTCTGTGGAAAGAGTTGGGGAAGTACATGCCTTCCTTTTCTTCTTTCTCCATTCATTTATGGCCCCAGATCTCAGCACATGAATTGACATTCCCCACATTCAGGTGGGTTCCCCCCACCCTCAGTTAACCATCTCTTGAAGCACCCTCATGGATAGACATGCCCCATGGGGTGCTCTAGGAAGCTTTTAAATCAATCAAATTGACAATAACAATTCGACATCATATAATGACAACAAATGCTTTTAGAGATGTCTCATGGGGCTGAGGATGTAGCCTGGTTGGTGCTTATCTAGCAATGGGTAGCTCAGCTTACTGGGTGTTTGCTGAGGATACATCAAGACCTAAGTACAACTGCCAGCACCACATAAAGCAAATATGGTGCAGCACCCTAGTAATCTTACCCCTGGGTGAATGAAGGAGGATCAGAAGTTCAAGGTTATCCTCAAGTGTTTAGTAAAATTGATGTGAGTCTGAACTATGTAAGACCCTGTCTCTAAATACACTAACTCTAGAATGATGTCAGGAATGTCTTGAAATGTGAAGTCAGAACACACAGGGCCTTAAACTGGTCAAGTTCGACTCCTTGAAAATCCTAACGTGTGCTTTCCACTGGCAGATAGATAGAGATTCTCTGAGTGTGACCTGCAAAGCAGTGAACAACTTGACAGCCATTTATCTCCAAACGTTTGTAAACTTAGCTTTGATTTCCACCCTGTCTTCACGCTATTGTCTGTCTCTGAAGTGGAATCTGAACCCTGCCTGGGAAAGTCTGAACAGCTACAAGGATGATGCCATGGGTGGGTTGGCTTGGTTTCTCCTCATCTTATATTATGGCTGCTGTAGAGTGAGCCTGGCTCCTCAGCCAAGGCCTGACCACTTCCCAGTCTTGGTGCCCAAGAACAGTGGGGTCAGAAATGAGAGCCCTCAAGGACCACATGGGTAGCTGGCATGATCTGATTGGCCAGCACTGAGCCCCTAGACTCAGCTCCAGAGCCCAGCAGGGCATTGATCCTCCTCCAGTCTCTCTTGCTGCACCTGTAGGTACACGTTAAATCACTGACTCCCTCAAGCTGATGTCAGGGGCAAAAGTAAACCACAGCTGCAATTGTCTTTTCCTGGGTGTTTTTCTGAGCTGCCTGAGATGGGTTGGCTCATTGAAGCTGCAACCATCTGGCTCCCGGAACCTCTGGAAATCCCCAAAGCTCCTGGGGACATCGGGACTCTGTTTTTTCCCATATTTGTTTTTCTTTTCACCTAAGAGCACTCCAGTTAATTAGACCCCAATTAAGCCACGGTGAATATCTAGATCTTGTTCACTCCTGACTCAGGAACAAAGTCACAGGTGGCCCTGGATCCTGATCTCAAATTGCAGGAAGGGAGGAAACAGCTTTCCTAATGCTTTCAGCTTGGTGGCCTGCTCAGCTGAGGTTTTTAGAGCATAAGATGTACATTGGCCACTTTTTGTTTTCTGTGCCAGACAACTATTTTTTAACTATACTGATACCACTTTTCTTCCAATTGAAATGGGTAATTCTATGTGTAGACTGTTGGTCTAAATAGACAAGAGAAAAGCTCTCAGTTGATGAGGGGTGGGGCTCCTGGATCAGTAGCACTGGGAATCTAGCAGAGTCCCATCTGCCACATGTAATTCACACACACCTTGAGTCCCCTTATTTCGCTGGATGGTGACAGCAGTGGCTGTAGTGTTTGTTAGGGATATGGCTCAGTCCTTATAGTGCCTGCTGAGCAAACATGATGACCTTAGTGCAGTGCCCAGTGCCCATGTACGGTGGTGGCCATCTGTAATCCCCGTGCTGGAGGCAGAGGCAGGCAGAGCCCTCAATGGCCAGCATTCCTCACTAAATCGGTGAGTTCCAGGTTCTCTCATAGACCAAGTAAAGTGGAGAGGGATTGAGGAAAACATCCTGGCCTCAGGATATGTGTGCACACATATGCCTGTGGGCAACACACACACACACACACACACACACACACACATACACACACATACACAGAGTCACTGAGCATGTACCTATATTGCATACACACATACACAATGGTGCACAAGTACATTTAAGGCATTTACTTAAACATGTTTCCTATTTTATGTATACAATGCAAATATATTTAAATTATACTATGATAAGATTAGAACTTTTAGGTTCAGGATATAAATAGGTTGCTTGACATTAGGTGATTTTACTCTATCACATAAACAAGTGTGGATGTATGTATGTCTTGTGTCACTTAATCTTTCCTGCTCAATGGAATGCAGATGAGAGATACCAAGAAAAAAAAACACATTATGGTACATCTAGAGATGCATTCTGAGAAAGAATGCAAGTATTTCAGGCTTCAGAATCCACTATGTATTAGGTAACTTTCTAACACCAGTGTTAATGTCATCTTCACATTTACATAGCACGAAAAAATGCAGTCCTTATGACAAACACTTGTATGCAACCTTCAATATTCACCGAGAAAATGTCATTCTAAAAGCATAAAATACACTGATTTTCCAAATCCTAATCCATGATTAGACGGGAGCCTGTCTCCTAGGAAATATGCAAATAGAGAGGAAATAGGGGTAAACTCAATGCTGCAAAATCAAGCCTGAGACGAAATCATAAAAGGACAAGCTTCACTACAAAATGGTAGAGGGCCTCCTCTTCCTCACTTCACCTGTTTGTGAACCTGCTCCAGCAGAAGGCTGCTCCCTCCCTCTGTGCCCCAGGCTCACGTAATCTGGACCCAAGAAGCATCTCTAGACAATTGTGGCTGCAACTTTACACCTCCCCCAATGCCAGGGTAGAAAATTTGGCCCACCCCAATGACACACCACTAATTAAGCTGGAGCACAGAGCCTGCTAGCAGAGAACAATGAAGCCTACAACCGGCCTCCAGGGGATAGAGTTTCAAACCGCTGTCAGCAGAGGGCCACATCTGGGCCCTTAAAGGGGAAGGAGTCACAAACATCTGCCAAGATGCCCGGCCAGGGGGAGGCCTCTCTGATGTTCAGAGACTGTGCTTGCCGGCTTCCTGTATTCTTGCCATGCAGGATTTGGAAGTCCTGATAGGAAGCAACCTGTCCAGGCATAGGCTGAGCCAGAAGACAGCCGGTCCCTCCTTCCGCTGCTGAGCAGAGGGAGAGGCTGAAGACTGCTCTGCTTCCAGGCTGTCCGAGGCTCCCCCTGGTCTTCATAGCTATTACTGCAGGAGCCTGGTTTTATTCAGGAGTCATGAAATCTCCTCCGCCCCGCCCCGCCCCTCCTCCCCCACCCCCGTCCCCGGTCCCCCGCGGCCCTCCCCGTGCCAGGCTGTTGAAAAAAAAAAAAAAACACTGGGTGGGGCCCAACTCTAGTCCTTAGTAAAATCTGAGTTTGCCAAGCAAAGGGGCTTACTAGGGGTGTGTTGGGGTGGCGGGTGGGGTCGCATATCCTCAGAGGGTGTTTAAATGCACAGGGGCAGAGTCTCCGCCCTTCACTCCAGTTTGCTTCAAGCAATTGGCGGAAAAGAGTCTCAGCACTAGTTCTATGAGGAGTTAAACCTTAGCCAGGCCCCATGGCACAGGCTTGAGATCCCTTTTTGGAAATCTGAAGCAGGAGTTCCAGGTCTGTCTTGGTAACTTAGCAAGACCTGCCTTCAAATACAAAGTAGAAAAAGGTGGGCTGGGAAGAGGGCTTATCTGTTAAAAGAAATGGCTGCTCTTACAGGGGACCCAGGTTCAAGTCCCTGTACCATAGCTCAACTATCTATAGCTCGAGTTCCAGGAGATCTGATGTTTTCTGGCCTCCAGAAGCACCAGGTACACAGTGGTGCACAGACATATATGCAACCAAAACACCCATACACATAAAATAAAAATAAATATGGTTTTGTTTTGTTTAAGTCATAAAAAGGAGGGCTGAGTGATGTAGTTCATAGAAGAGTAGTTGCTTATCAGGGACAGAGACCTGGATCCACCTCAGTAGTGCACAAGAAAAAGAAAAATCAAATCTTAGAAAAAGATAAATCTTCCGTTTTCAGTAGAGAACGTTATCTATAAGTTTGTCACTTTTTAAAAACAGAAAACAGGGTGGATCGCTGATATAGATCTGGGCTGTGTCACTCCCTCTGGGAGCATTTTTTATGCAGATTGAGACCAGCATATGGCTGCAAGTCATTAAAAAATAGATTAGACATCAATGTAGAAAACATGAATAATAATGTATGTACTATGAGGGCTCAGGGCTGTAAAAATCTATCCATTACTCAGAAATTGTTCTTTGGACAGTATCTAGAACTAGAGCCCTTCTGTGGGAAAGATGAGGAACTCAATACATAGCGTGTGAGTGCACCCGCACCCACATAGCATAGGTGCGCGTGTGTTTTTAGTCTTTCCTGCTGTTAAATATATACCCTAAATGTATTTGCATGTCAATGCACATATGCTTGTAAGGTAAATGAATTGTGTCAGCTCCGTGATCACGTTGATCCTGCCTGAGAGACTATTGCAGTTTATTCCTTTCCTTTTCCTTTTAGACTCTTCACTTTCCTCTCACTTCTCTGTCTTTCATTCTCCCGCGCAGTGATTCTCTAGTATGTGGAGCCAGGTATGTAACAGGATCCAAAAATCATTTCGTGTGGAGCCCAGGAGGTAAACAGCTGACATGAACATTAGCGCAGAGCATGAAAAAGGAAACAAACCATGCCTAGATCTGTGTCGTTTTCATGTGACACCATGAGAAAAACATGGTCAGGCTTTGCGGGTATTGGAAACAGGTCTGGGTTCAAATCCCATTTCACCTCTATTTCATTTCTCCTACAGGGATCTTGATCCCTGTGGGGTCTTACTACATGAAATATTCACCATGGAATAAAGTAATCACATTTTTCTATCCCTCAACGGCAACAACACAAAGATCCCTGAGGTTGTTATAACACTGTCTGAAAACATGGGCTTTTATGGAATTGTTTAGGTATACAGGCACCTGGCTGGAGGTCAGATCTGCAGGTTGTCACTGAAGAGCAAGAGGAGGTTAGCTGGGTGTTTGGAACTTGGCAAGTATTCTCTAGAGCTCATAGGGTGATTCTTGGAAACATAAGGTTAAGTCCAAGTCTTAACAGAAAGGCAGATTAGGTGCACACCATGTGAGAGCTCAGAAGGGCTGAACCCCACCTGTGCACACATGCTTTTACAAATGCCTAGTTAAAGGGCTTAGTTCTTGTGAAAAAGAGGATGGCACCTTGGAGGCCTAAGGGTGTAAGGTGTGGAGGAGTATCTCCATAGAGGCTTTCTCTGGACTGTCCCATGAGGCACAAGGAGGGTCCCCGAGATGGCTGCTATGGCAATTGTGTATTAGTTTTAGGGAACATTCCATATTTCTCTCTGTTCTGGAGGCCACAGATCCCAAATCAAGGTCTAGGCATGTTGGGTCTTTCTCAGAGAAGCTTCTAAGCTTCGGCTGAGCTGCTGCTGGCTGTAAAAGACCTTTTGAACTCCTCATCTTGCGCGCGCGCGCGCATCACCACAGTCTTGGCCTTTGCTAGTGTACGATACCACGATTGAGCTGAGTAATTAGCTGCGTGTCCTGACTATACTTATGCTAGTCGCTGGCTTAGGGCCTGCAGTTCTCCAGCCTGGCCCCAAATGGAAGAAGATCTTCTCTGCTGAGACCCTATTTAAATTGAGGTGACATTCTTGGCTTCCAGTTTAGGGACTTTAATGTATGTTTCCAAGAGGGCACAATTCAAGAAACAGCACCAGAGACTGCAGCTGACAGAGGACTCTTCTGCTCTTTGCAGCATCTATTGAGACAACAGATTTGTAAACCCTGGGCAGCGACCTGTATCTCAGAGCATGCAAAGCCTGGCTCCCCTCTAAGCATCTCAGGCTCAGGGAGAAGGTAGAGAAAAAACAGAAGGAACTTGATGGAGCTAATTTTGGGGATGGAGAGTTGTTTAGTGGTTGGATCAGTGCAGCAGGGGGAAAAGACATTGAGGGTGACTTCCTCAAGATCTTTCCTTAGACTCAACATGATCGAGTTGTTGCAGAATAAGTTTTAACTACAACATCTATGGGGGAAAGCAGGGGGAGCCATGGAAAGGTGTGGAAGGCCTGAGAAAGCAGAAGACGCTTTCAGTGATGACCTTTCCTATTTTGGTATCTTTCTCTCTCATGTACTCTCTCCTATTCTCTCTTGACCTTGTCTTCCTGTTTGCCACCCACCCTCATCTCTCCGTCTCCTGCTTCCTCACACCTCCCAGTGTTTCCACCACCAGTGAGCTTGGGACCAATTCTCATCTCCTGTGTCAGATTCTGAGTTTCTATAGACACTGTATCCTTAAAAAGGAGAAATCTGCTGGGAATAGCCTGGTTGAGAGAGTTCTATCCGTGACTATGGGTCAAGACTGTGGCAGATCAGCACAGCTGCCTGAACCCAGCAGAGACAAGGGCTGATATTCATCATAAAAGATGTCCTGTAGACCCCTCAGATACTCCCTGTTAGCTATAGTGATCTCACAGAGTGTAGAATGCTGCGAGTCGGTTAAAGTGTGCAGGAATTGGATGACTAAGTGAAAATTGTAAATCTCATCTGGGGCTTGAGAAAAGATGGTGTGCTGGAGTTGAGTGGAGCCAGGATTAGAGATAAAAGCCAGACATCGAGTCAGCAGACAGCAGAGAAACTTAAGTAGCCAAGGTCCAAAGAAACAAGCTTGGAAACAGAGCCAGAAGTAGGGAAGTGTTCCATCTCTGGGATCGGACTTGCAGAAGGCCAGTGTGTTATCAGGTATATCCCAGAAGCTCCTATTGCAGATGCTGGCTGGAAGCAAGATGCAAAGAAAAAAAAAAAAAAAGCAAATTGTGAAGTGACCATTTCAATGTGATTTTTTTTTCTAAGACATAAAAGGAAATGAGGGTGGGGGTGGGGTCCATTTGCAAACACATTCTTCTATAAAGCTAGAAAAACCATCTGAAATAGCTGTGGAGTGTTCCCCATCAGTCCTGTGTTGAATGGTATTAGGAGAGCTGTACCCAGCACTACCACTCCTGGAAACAATGCAGGCCATTATCTCGTGAGCAGGGTGTGGCACAGAGCCACCTCCAATGCCCGGAGAGTCCTCAGGGACACCTCAGCATTCGTTGACATGTGGTCATGAGTTGAGCTGCCCTGTTTGGAGAGAAGAAATAATAAAAAGAAAACAAAGAGCCTGGGTAAAGGCAGCAGAGATGGCTGGTGAGGATTCACTTGTGTTCTGGGATGCTCCCAGCCCTTCCTCACATGGGATCAGGGGAGAGGAATTCTTTGCTTTTTCATAAATCCAAATAATCCCCGTGGATTTGCAGTAAATTAGACACACGGTCCCTTAGCCCTTGACACACATTGTGAGGAAATTATTTGATTTATTTTCTTGATGTGCTTAAAGCATTCCACTGGTCTGAGAGCAATTGGATGCATGAAAGAAATACAAATGCAACACTTAAACAAACCACCGCCATAACAGCCTCCCGGAACGTCTAGACACATCTCAACCGCGATTGGACCCTGCAAATGAGGCGATAGCTGATAGGAACCACATGGGGCTTTCTGGACTAGTAAACCAAAAGCCAATTATGACCGGCCGTCCCTGATGGTAATTTCATTAATCCTCAACCCGATGATTCTACAGGAAGAAACCTCAGAGGTGACATGTTTCCATTCTTCTCCAAAAGCCGAGGAGGACATGTCAAGTCAGATGAGGTTCTGCTCCTGAGCTCAGGGTGGATGCCTTCCAAAGCACCTGGCCTGGATACTCAGGTCAATGCAAAAACCTCAGCCCAAACCACCCACTAGGACCCAGGATGGGATTTACTCAAGACTTGAAGTTCACAAGGTGGTGGTAGGCATGGCCTTGCAAAATTGTTTTTATGGTCAGGGGAGAAGGTAAAGCTCATTTTATCTTTTCGAAATTAATTTGTGGACATTCTGCCTCAAACACAATTGTGTCATTTGTGACGTACTTACACGTTCATCTTAAAAATCACAGCAGCATTCTTCCTTGCTCGGCGATAAGTGTATGTTCTGATTAGGTTCGGCCCACTTGATATAAGCTAGAACCACTCAGGAAGAAGGAATCGCGGCTGAAGAATCGCTTCCCTCAGATTAACCTGTAACAAGTCTGTGGGACATTTTTGTCTTTGTTTTTTTTTTTTTCCCCAGACAGGGTTTTTCTGTGTAGCCCTGGCAGTCTTGGACTCACTGGCTTTGAACTCACAGAGATCCACCTACCTTTGCCTCCCCGAGTGCTGGGATTATAGCTGTGTGCCACCGTGCCCAGCCAGTAGGGCTTCTCTTGATTATTGGTTAATATGAGAGAGCACATCCCATTGTGGCTGTTGCCACCACAGGGCTCATGCAAGAAGGCTGATCAAAAGAGAGGTATGGAGAGTGAGCCAAGAAACAGCATCATTCTTCCATGGCCTCTGCTTCAGTGTCTGCTATCAAGTTACTACTTTGAGTTGCTGTCCTGACTTCCCTCCTAGGTGGACTGTGACCTGTGGTGTTAAATAAACCCATTTCTATCCAAGCCACATTTGGTCCCCATAGCAACAGCAAACTGGGGCATCATATCTCACAGGTATAGGCAATGACTTGAAGCTTCTTGGCAACGTGAAGATGGCCATGCAGTTAATAACTGGACTGGAGCTGGAGCGATGGTCTCCTGACATCCAAACCAATGATTTGCTTCCACCACAGTTGCTCTCATATAAACCAAAAATACGTTCTTAATGCAGCAGTGGCATGAGTATGTTGCTGGTGAAATTTAAAGCTATATTCTTTCAAGCAATGTGAGGTAGGATGATAAGTATTCTAACTCAGTAGTTCTGTAGCATCGCTCACAATGGGAACCATGTGTTTATGGAGATGTTCATGTAGGAACAACTAACCTATTACTTATCTACAATCTAATAGTCTTGGTTAGCCAACTTCCTGTGTTGCATAGGGAGAACAGGACCATAGCTGGAGACAGTGGATCAGTAAGGTTCAGTAACCAACCCCTACAGTACATTACACATGCAAACACACACACACACACACACATTCACAAATACATACACACATTCACACATAAACACACATTCATAAATACACACACACATTCACAAATATATACACACA
>OU015742.1:125710629-125721103 GCA_907169655.1 Acomys percivali
CACAGTTACAGTTGGAAAGACATTGCTGTGTTGCCCCACTGCAACACCATATGGATTTGTCTCTCTTATCTGCAGATATAAGACACATAGATCTACCATTATCTGTTTAACTATTAGTAAGTACAACCAAAGAAATATCCTTGTACACTTTGAGTGATCTTTAGAGAATATTTTTATAAATCGAGTCTAAGAATTTCTAACTGGAATTTCTTGAGGGTCTCAAATTCTAGTTCCTTTCCATAGGAATCATCCTTTTGCTTTTAGGAAATCGGTATCCCATCATATAAACAGATCTAATTCAGTTGTGTATATGAACAGTCATTTTATTGTATAGCACTAACAGAAAAAGAAACAGCTATGATCATAACAAATTACTTGCAAGAAACAGCAAGATGGCCTGGTAAGTAAAGGTGTTTGCAGCAAAACTTGGCAACCTGAGTTCAGTCTTCGGAGTGCAGTTGGTGCAGAGAGAGAATAGACACATTCACAGGCTGTCCTCTGACTTCCACAAGCACACACACACACACACACACACACACACACACACACAGACAAGGGGGGGCCTAGATAAAAATGCGAGCTATTTTTTAAAAAATCATTTGTGTCAATTGACGCTGAGCCCTTCCTTTCTTTTCTCATGCTCATAAAAAATTAATACTTATTTTATAACCATATGTGTAGCTTTTTGCAACTCTTTACATTGGTTACACTTTCTTATTGATACACAGAAACTTTTTACATATTAGGAATACTGTGCTTTTTTTGTTCATCTTAACAATATTATTATAGCATAAAAACATTTAAGTCCTCTTTAACTTTATTTGCATGTTTTGATACATAAGAGGGTGAAATTGCAGACTGTCATACACATTTACTTTCACATGGACTAGTGCTTATCAGTTACTTCATGACTAGTGTGTACTACTGTTTGTAAGGCCATTGCTACTATCCCCAATAGACATTTTGGAAATATTTTCCTTTAGTTATTGAATAACTCTGTGAGCATATTTATGTACACCTAGTTTGTATATCTCTATGCTCATAAAGTATACATATAAAGTATGTGTATATGCATTTATGTATGTGTATACATGTGTATGTGTGTGTATGTATGTGTCTTTGTATGTCTGTATGTGTGTACATATAATCTCACTGAGTAAGTCTGTTATAAAATACTTTATTTTTCTGGATATATAATACAGTGTATTACTATTGTGATAGCTTTCAAATCTTATTTAGTACATATTTAGTTTTCATAGTATGGAAGCTGCCATATACTAAATTTTTATCTCCCTCCTTCCCTCCCTCCCTTCCTTTCTCTCCTCCCTATGTTTGCATTTGTGCCAGTCTCTAGGTTTTATTTTTCCACTGATTATTTTCTTGGTGGGAGATCAACGTTGAATCCAGTCTTTCAGGATTGCACCCTATTTCATCACGTAGATGTTTGCCACAGTCCCCATTGCTGAAAATCTAATTTGATTTCTCTTACTTGCTCCACGCACATCTTTCTGTTCCATGTCCTTTGCAGGAACTCCTCATGAGGGGCTCCTGCTTCTTTATAAAGTATATAGAGCATTTTCAACTTGGCCTTAGAAGGAAAAGTGACAAGTCATTCTTTTCCCAGCATCCCAGGAGAGAGATCTTTTTGTTTTGCTTTCTTTAATCATCTCTCCACTGGTGTTCATATCTGTCAGACAGAGGGATATCTGAGAGGCTGCAGTCACACTATGATGAAACGGTGTTGTAGTTTGAAAGGAACTGTCCCCTCAACCCCCCGTGTTGGTCCCAGATGTAGAACTCCTTTGGGAGGAGACAGAATCCTAAGGAGGTTGGTTCTGCCTGGAGGACCTTAGACTCTGGGTAGGTGAGAATCTCTGCAAGTGTCTTGCCCTAGATACTTTGGGCCTCTGCCCTGGTCCTGTCCATCGTGAAGTGAACAGGTCTTGTCCCCTGCTCACTCTTACAGTTGCAATGTCCTGCCCAAGCCCATAGGGTGGAGTGAACAGGAACAGGACCTTCTGATATTGTGAGACCAAGTAAGTCCTTCCTCTCTATGGGTCTGACTGTCCATCACTGGCTTCTGACTTTGCATACTTGGTCTCTAGCTGTTTTGGGAGGTTGTGGAACTTTTTGGAGGTGGTGTCATTGGAGGGCCAGCCTGAGGGTCATAGCCTGCTTCTGGAAGCCTTTCCGTTTCCTTGCCACTGAGATGCAAGATGGAAGAGGCTTCCACATGCTGTTGGCCGCATAGAGACACACACACCACATACCTACCTGGCCATGAGGGGAGGGGTCCCCTCAGACCCCACCTTCCTGAAGGTGTCTCTGACAGATACTTGGTCACAATGACAAGAAAATTGACTATTCTACTCTTGTCAGCTTTTCAGGGGGATTTTGGTTATGGTGACAAAAATGAGCTATTGACTACAGAACTTGGATTGCCATTTTCTAGAGTACAATAGAGCTCCACTGCAACAATATAATATAACAATATTATATAATAATATAATATAATCTCTGTGTGGTAAGAAAAGTAGGGCCTTGGAAAGGTTAAGCGAAGAAACTTAAATGTTCAAAATAAGGTTTATAGTTCTTCAAGCTTTGGGGTTCTATTGCTCAGAGAGAGGCTGCTTTCAGTAGGTAGCTTAAGTGGCCAGCTCATGTAACATGGAAACCTCCTCTGCTGCCACCATAGGGCAGAGTGTGAGCTCTGAGCTTTCCCAGGCTTGCATACTCCTCTGATACAGATGTCCAAGGAGACCGCTCCTTGGTCTAAGCCAGCTTACGCTCAGTTAGGTCCAATCTGCTACTCTTGAAATGTGATAGTACTCTGTTCAAAGCCCCCCCAGTCAAATCCATCACCTGCACAGGTGTTAACAACCCCCCAACTCCTCCCATCCTAGTGGAGAAGTGGCTGTGGCTTTATAGCATTCTTTGTTTGAGCTGGTATTATTGTCAGAGCCAACTAACTTGAGCAATCCAGAAATGTACAGATGGGAAATGGAGCCTTGGAAATAGCTTCAGGTGTCTGCCCCAATATATACCTGATCATTTGGTCCCCCAAAATAAGGTATACTGAAACAAAGTTATGACCAATCTCCACATACAGTGAAGCCTGGTGCATTCTGGGAGTTGATGTTTAACAAGTGTTTTGTGAAAAATGTTACCAGGGGGCAGGGGCAGGTTTTGTCCCTATATATGATTCCTGATGCCTTTCCTTAGGAGGCTACTTCCATATTGAATTGTATGACCCAATGATTCCCTCAGGGGTAGGTGCCAGCTTTTATGACTCTGCACAAGTCAAAGGCCAGGTTCTTAAAAGCTTTAAAGGGCACTGCCCCCTGAAAGGGCAGAGAAGAATGTCTCCTTGAGTATAAAATGTGATTATGAACAAAAGGCCTTGTCCAGGAAGCAATGAGGCATTGGGGTTAGCTTAGCAGTATGGTCCATGAGCTCAAAGAAGGTTTCATGTTTGGAGCTGGGAGCCTGTAGGGTGGGAGAAGGTGTCATCTACCTCTGGGTGTCCTTCTGCACAAGCAAGGCTCAGTCTCTGTGTCTTTGTCAGCCTAGCTTTGGGAACTGCTTAAGCCCCTGTTTAGGCTTGAGGTGGGGCAGAGCAGGCCCACAGCCCCTGTGCCCTATGTATCTTCCTGCTCCAAACATTGTGAGACCCCGCCACAAATCAGCCCCTAAAAAGTGTAAATAAGAGGTGAAGATGCCAAGTCTAAAAGGATCCATTACTCCTGTGGACATAAAAAGGGTTGGCGCGAGCTACAGAAAAGGTGAGGGGTGAAGGCTCTGGAGGCTAGTGTAAATATTTGCCTGCCTTAAAATGTATACAGCTCAAAGTCAGAGGATGGAGACTGTCGGGGGGCTTAAGTAGTAACAAGCACACTGCTCCGCATCAAATGGGATTTTCTGAAAACAAACTTGACAGTGGTTGGTGGAAATAAACCCCAGAGCATGAGAAGAAAGAAGCAAGCAGAAGGCTGTGAAGGACACTTCTGCTGGCCTTCCCTGTGGCTGGGTGCAGCGTCTCCGGAATTATACAGTCCGTGTGCTTTACAATGGAAAGATTTCAAAGTGAAATATAATTGAAATGCAATTGAATTATACTCTAGATACTTCAATCCAAATGAGCACCTTAAACTAATTGTTTTTAAACGATAAGTACTCTACATGTTCAGTACAGTGAAGCATGGAATGGTAGGAAAATGAGTCCCCAAACCAGGCGTTCCTGAGAGTTGGCACAGCTGTGAGTAGTGACAGTTCAAAAGCTACCAAATCTGGCTCTGGGCACCTCTGACCTCCAAAGGCCTGTGATGCCCCCCTCCTCCCCTTGTGCTCTGTCTTGTGGGGAAGAGGAAGGGTAGTAAAGAGGAAGAGGGAGGAAGACCACCAGGTGATGAAAATGCATATTCCCGGCTGGAGCTTGGAAAAGAATGTGCCCGGAAGAAAAGGCTGTAAAATGGCCACTTGTGCCCTCACCGCTCCATTTCAAAGACACCAAGGCCCCTGTGGTCTTGTCATCAGAGGACAAAGTCCAGTGACTGGGCCACTTGCTATTCACTACAGAGTGGGTGTTGGTGAGAGTGACCCTCAGGTGTTTCTCCACATCTTCTGCTTTCTTTGAGACAGGGTCTTCCTCCTTATCTGCCCCTGGGTATATGACACTAGCTGCTGCTGGCTGGGGCACTTCTTGCCTTCCTGCTCCTGTAGAGGCTTACAGATGTGTGGGATTAAAGATGTGTGGGCTTACAGATGTGTGGGATTACAGATGTGTGCACTGTTGCTGCTGTCTTAATGTGGGTTCTGCAGATCTAATGTCATCTTATCAGGTTTCAACAGCAAATTCTTCACCCACTGAGCATTCTCCAAAGCTCCACCAGTTTTAAAAATTGGTTATGCATCCAAGCCAGGGATTTTCTCCCCAATACACACACCAGCCAGTCACACTTGAGTTTGTGAAGCCTTCACATGTATTTTGTTCTTTGCACATCTGAACAATTCCAGTGGCAGGCAGGCAGCTGGTGTGGTGGGTTCTACTGTAGAGACCTAGTGTTGAGATGGGGACTCATTGAGATGAAATTGGTTCTCCTCACGTTTAGGCGAAAAGCTGCCTGTGCTTCTGACTGATTTTCAGCTTTGCATTTGCTTTAATTAGATTCTCCTCTTAGAGCTCTGATGAAGTACCAAAGCACAAATGGGGCAGTGTTATGGTGTGAACAGGAAATGCCTAACACAGGCAAGTTAGATGCTTGGTCCCAGCTGGTGGCACTGTTGTGGAATATGGTGAAAGCATTAGACAGTGCTTGCTAGAGGAAGGAGGTCACTAGGCGCCAGCTTTTGAAGGTTATATTTGCTCCCTTGTCACTTTCCGTTCTGTTCACCATGAGACTAAAGCCTCTTTTTCCAAAGGCTTTACCATGGTGAATTTCTGCCTCACCCAGCCCAGAATCAGTGGAGCTAAGCAGTAGGAACTGAACTTACAGAAATGTGAGCAAACGGATCTTTTCTGTGATAGTTTGTATGAGAATGACCTCTGTAGCCATATATGAATGCTTGGAAACTGTTTGGGAAAGATTAGGAAATGTGACTTTGTTCAAATATGGTGTCACTAGGCGTGAGCATTGAGTTTTCAAAAGCCCATGCCATTACAAGTATATGCCTACTCTTACAGATTGGGATATCAGCTCTCAGCTGCTACTCCAGCGCCAAGTGCCATGCCTATCTGCCTGCTGCCATGCTCCCCACCATGATAGTCATTGATTCAACCTCTGAGATGCTAACCCACCAATAAAACCTTTCTTCTATACATTGACTTGGTCATGGTCTTACCACAGTGATAGAAAAGGTAACCAAGACATTTCTTTCTAACTGTTCTTGCAAATGTTTTGGTCTTAGGAATACAAAAGTAACAAATACAGCAGGCTGTTGTCATTTGCTAACTTGATAATGGTATCACTTTGTTCACTACAGAGACACGGTTTACACAGGGCTATCTCTACAGGATCCCCTGTCCTTTATATTGTAATACTCCTATAACCTCTACATTTCACTTAGTTACAATTTCATCTTGTATGCTGTAGAACTGAGTCTCTTCAAGTCACAAGGAGTTTACAGAGCTTCACGTTGTAAGTATTCAGCAACACAGAATTCTGATGATTTCATGATTAGAATTTTTTTTTATTGTACACCTCTGTGTTCTTCAAGTCAAGAATACTGAATGTAAATACATTAATTTTTACTGTAATAGGTCTGATATGATCTGAAAGCTTTATTCATGAACTTTTATATGTCATAGAATTATGGGGAGCCCTCACTGGACCCCTGAGATTTTAATTTCAAAATCTTGTCTTTATTTTAGTGCTACTTTTCTGTTTCTGTTTTTGCTGTCCTTTACCTGCTTTTCTGTTACTCTAGGGATGTATGTGTGTCCTGGTGAACCTCTTAAAAATAATAAATCACTTTTTATAAGTTCCCATAGATGTTCATATTCACAAACAGTAATTTTGATACCTTGGGATCAGGCTGAGGAAGACGGGGAGAAGGTAGGACCTTCCCTGTGCAGCATCAGAGATGTTCAGCCTGGATCTTGGAGCAGCCCCCATTGAAGGTGGACAAGAGCTAGAGAGAAACATGGATTTCCCCTGGCCCTGCTTTCAACAGGAAGCCAAGACCTAGCAGTCAGAACTCCCACCTCAAGTCAGTCTCCTGGTAATTCTAAATATGGGAGAAGACTCTGCATAGCAGAATCATGTCTATTTTTCCCTGATGAAATCTCCTTAATTCAAATATCCATATACCAATTTGTAGCTATTTTAACTAATGTTCTATTGCTGTGAAGAGACACTATGACCACAACAACTCTTATTTTTTTTTTAAAAAACCAAACATTTAATTGTGTCTGGGTCTTTATCATATCGCATGAAGCATGATGACACACAGGCTGACATGATTCTGCAGAGTCAGCCGAGAGCTCTACATCTGGATTCATGGGCAGCAGGATGAGAAAGATACACTGGTCCTGGCTTGGGCTTCTGAAACCCCAAAGCCCAGCCCCCAGTGATGCATTTCCCACAACAAGGCTACACCTACTCCAACAAGGCCATGCCTCCTAATACCAAGTAGTACCACTCCCTGATAACTAAGCATCCAAATATATGAGCCTATTCAAACCCCCAAAGGCCCTATGCTTTTAAGAACAGGGGTTGTGCTCCATCTATCTCTTCGCTCTCCTTTCCTACAACTACCAAGTCCCCAAAGCCTAACTCTTTGAAGGAGGAAAGGACCTTCTTGTCCCTTTTCCTAATTTTACTTCTTTGTTTATTATATTTGCTGAAAAGACAAGATTGTGAGACACCCCATGAGCTCCCTTGGATCTGCACATTGCAATAGTTACCTTTTTTTGTGTGTGACTGTGACAAAATGCTTGGGAAGAGCATTCAAGAAGTAAAGGTTTATTCTGGCTCATGGTTTCAGAAATTTCAGTCCATAGTCACCTGGGTCTGGTGCTCTGGGTCATAAGTGAGACAGAAACTTGCACTGGGAAGATGCAAAACTTCAAGCTGCTAAATTCATGGCTTCCATGAAGTAAAAAAGCCATGCCTTTAGTGACATATTTCCTCCAGCAAGCCCACACTTTCTAAACACCCCAAACAACACCATCAATTAGGGACTGAATGTTCAAATGCTTGACACTTGAGACTATGGGGGTCATTTTTATCCAAATCACCACAGCATATAATGGGGAAGAGATAATGCCTCTCTCAGCAGATATCATGGGTCACCAATTACAAAGCCCAATGCCAGGTGTGGGCTACCTCTGAGTGAAGTATTACAGACACACTCATAATGTCACAGGTGATTGATAAAGCTTTTTGTTATCCTCTAAGAATTGTATGGTAAGACCCTTTTGTTCAAGACATCACACACTGGAATCATTGAACATAAAGAAATAAAGTGGATACCAATCTTGAAGCTCCATCCTTACTGACTAGATCTGAAAGTTCTGCATAGTGTGTGTGTGTGTGTGTGTGTGTGTGTTTGTGGGGTAATTAACAGTCTTACCTAGCTGAGAACCCTATGAGCTACAATAACAATTGTTCCGACAACCTATGACCACTGGTGCAATATTGGCACAGATGTCATGAGAGTAACCAACCACTTTCTAATTAGAGTTAATACTGCTCCACAGGATGAAACCCATATCTGGTACTGTTATTGAGGATAACAACCTATGGCTAGACAGATCACAAACCCTAAGGGAGAACCTACTATCAATCTGATAAATAGACATAGTAATAAACTGACTCCTAATGACTTAGCATTATGCTCATAGATTAATGGATTTTTCAACCCCCAGCAGAGAAGCTTCCTTATGCAGCAAAGGATGATTAATACAGAGACCCATGACTGGTCAAAAAGCAGAAAATAAAAGACTATGAGGTGTTTGTCCCAAAATGGAACATTTATGTCATAGTCTTCCTCCAAGTTTCAGAGATCATCATGGAAGAAGGATCAGGAAGATTATAAGGACCAGAGGTGATGGATGTCTTCAGTAAAACCATATTTATATGGACATGATAGAACCAAGTGAACTCACAGCAGTTTTGACTTCAAAACAAGATCACATCATCCAAAACCCCCGCATGAGTCAGAGTGAAGTCCCCTGACAGACCTTATACCCACCCACATACAGGCAGCACTAAGTCAAGTCCATGGGCTTATGAAAAGAGCACATTGACTATGTCCCCTGGCAGGGGAGACCTAGTGGCACTCAGAGGAAGGACAGCAGGTCACTGAGAAGAGACTTGATAACCTATGAGCATATACAGAGGGAGGTAATCCCTCTGAGGAACAGTCATAGGGGAGGGGAATAAGGGGAAAATGGGAGGGAGGGGAGAATGGGAGGATACAAGGGATGGGATAACCATAGAAATGTAACAAGAATAAATTAAATAAATAAATAAATAAATAAATAAATAAATAAATAAATAAATAAAAAAAAGAAAAGAGCACATGAAATTTGGGAGGAAAAAGTGGTCAGGCCAGAGATGGAATTGGAAGGAAAGAAATGGGGATGCATTTGATCAAAACACATAGGTGTGTATGAAATTATCAAACAATAAATATTAATGAATTAAAACTATACCCATTCATAGAAGAACCAAGGGGAAACAGAAGCTCCATAAGAAGACCAACAGAGCCAACAAATCTGGGCCCAGGGCGGGCCTGCGAAGACTGATGTACCAACCAAAGGCCATGCATAGAGAGGACCTGGACCCCCTGCTCAGAGGTAGCTGGCAGGCAGCTCAGTCTCCATGTGGGTCCTCTAGAAAGGGGAGCAGGGGCTGTCCCTGCCACAGACTCTGTTGCCTGCTCTTTGATCACCTCTCCCTAGCAGGCAGCCTTTCCAGGCCACAGAGGAAGAGGATGCAGGCAGTCCTGATGAGACTTGATAGGCTTGGGTCAGTTGATAGGGGAGAAGGGCTCCCCCCTCTCTGAGCACCAGGGGAGGAGCATAAGGGGGAAGACAGGAGGACAGGGAACATCAAGAGACAAGGGAGAGGACTATGATTGGGATGTAAAGTGAATAAATTAGAAAAATAAATTTAAATAGAAAACCAAACCAAAACCAAACCAAAACAAAAATTATCGCCATTCATCTAGTGCAGCTGCAACTTCCTGGCCAGGACTAGACATGCTCCTGTGACATGCTGTGACTGTGCTTTAAATGGACTACACTTTCCAATTGTGGGACTTTTCAAGAGGGCATAGAACAGACCAGATTATAATCTCTGATTTTAATGACCTCTTGATCTAACGGTAAAACATTAATATAAATAACCACAGTATGAATTTTAGTGATGCTATAAGGTGATTTATAAGAGGCAGATTTCATGCTCAAAAAGCAAATGCTTCCCAGTTGGGTTCCTGGTGAGTACAGGTCAGAGTGCACTTGGAAATTTGAGCATGTGTCATTCATCTGGAGGAAGAGGAAATGTGATGGTCAAATTTCATTGTCAACTTTATGGGATTTAGAGTCACCATGGAAACAAATCACCGGGCATGTCTGGTAGAGATTAGTTTACCTGAAGTCAAATTCCCACTCTAAGCATGGGCAGCATGATTCCCTGGGCTGGGAACCAAGACTGAAGAAAAAGGAGAAACTTGCAAGGCATGATATTGCTCACCGTCAATCCCAGCATGGGGAAGGCAGAGGTGGATCTATGAGTTCAAAGCCAGCTTGGTCTACACAGTGTGCTCTAGGCCAGCCAGGGAAGCAACATGAGACCCTGTCTCAGAAAAAAAAAAAAAAGAGTTGGGGGTGAAGAGGAAGGGTAAGGAAGAATAATAGAAAAAAGAAGCTGGTCTTTTTGGTTGGCTCAGTGGGTACATACCTGATGTCCTGAGACCCATGTGCTACACACACACACACACACACACACACACACACACACACACACACACA
>OU015742.1:125721113-125737900 GCA_907169655.1 Acomys percivali
ACACACACACACACACACACACACACACACACACACACACACACACACACACACCAAATAAGTGTAATTTTAAAAGAGGAACAGAGCTAAGCAAGAGCACCCAGAATATCAACTCCCTTGCTTCTGCCTGGCTACCTCACACCCCTGTCTCCATGACTTCCCCAGCAGCATGAACTGTGAGCCAGCAAAGGCCCTCTCTAAAGTGGTTCCCTATGGGTAATTGATCAAAGAGATCATGCCAAATTATAATCTGTGATTTGAATGATTTTAACTTTGCCTAATCTCCTGCTGAATTTCTTAGGAAAAGAAAGTGCATTTCTCTTCCTATGTCTGTGAGGCCCTTACAACTCACTGGAAGCCTGGTTCTGTGGTCTCTTCCTGCACGCACTAAACTCAAGTGCCCAGAAAGCTCCTAATCTCCAGGGTGGGGCTGGCCAATGCTCATTGAATGGGATTTGACACGGCCCCTGACTACAGTACTTAGAGTGCAATGACTTCTTTTTTTTTTTTTAAAGATTTATTTATTATGTATACAGTATGCATCAGATCACATTGTAGATGGGTGTGAGCCACCATGTGGTTGCTGGGAATTGAACTCATGACCTCTGGAAGAGTAGTCAGTGCTCTTAACCGCTGAGCCATCTCTCCAACCCAATGACCTCTTATTCACTGGCCCTTCAATATTTACATATTTCATCCACCTTTTAGTCCTAAACAATGCCTCATTTTCACACAGCCATTCTGAGATGTGAGTGCTCTATGTTCTGGTATGTGTTTTCATCAGCTAGGCCATAGAAGGGGAGACTCCCTCAGGGGGGCCAACCCACTCCGACACCTCAAGTTATGACAGGACTAAGAGCATCTTCTTCCACACTAAGCACATATTTTTGTTGAACACAAGGAAACCTGCACCCTGATGGTTTAGAATGGGATATGAGGATATTGTTTTGTGTGGGTAGAAGAATATCATTACTTGTGAAGAAGCTGGAAAAATATTTGGAAAAACAGCTTATCTTGTGGAGAATAGCTTATAATTTAATTTATATTTTAACTGCTCTGGAAGCATTTAAGAAAGTCTGTAAATAGTGTCTTTAAAGCACCCCTCTGTACTAAAGGCCTAACCAGCTCAGGAAAATTTGTGGTTACGTCATTCTTGTATCACAAACAAGAGTAGGTTGCCTATCCTCCCCTGGGGCTGGAGATGTATGGATTTGAAATTCAAGAACCTTTATTTAAAATGAACCTGGAAGTTATGGTAGACTGCCACTAATAAATGTCAATGTATACACGGAAACCAGGTTTTTAAGCTGATGATTTATCCAAGATTTCATTGCCCACAGCCTGCTGCTGCTGATTTCTTCTAGAAGCAAAAGGAAAGTGGCTGGGGTCTGGATAGGCAAGCTACAGTTTCAGTCATTTATATACATTGTAATAGGTTTATAATTGGATTCAGGATTCCAGCTGGACAGCAAGAGAAGGAAGTCAGGAAAATGTGTCCCTGGGTATTTCCTCTGCCGAGATCTCTGGTAAACAATGGGAACAAGGGGGAAGTGGGAAGTGGTGTCCCTAAAAATAGAGGGAGAGGAAGAATGAATGGAGGTCCTTCACACATTGGCCCTGTAGACTGAGCAGGGAAGGTGGACAGTTTCGACACTGTCCTATCATCCCCATGATGACTCATCTGAAGCAGAGCTAAGTCATTTTCTTTGCATTAACTAAGTGTCTTATGAATAGACTTCAAGCTGGCTCTGGCAATAAATGGAATATGGAGATTCCATTTACTCCTCTGGCACAAGCCCAATACCTTTTCATTTTCCCCCGTCCCCTCATCATGCACACAGCTGGGCCCCCGCGTACACGAGCAAGAAGGGCTGGTGTGCTGTTTTACTTTCCTCCTATATTTGGTGCCTTTCACATTCATAATCTTGCTAATTTTGCCGATTACAACATAGTTCCTTACGTAGCTAAGACAAAAAGTGTTATTTCATGCAGTCCAGCATACAAACACATTCTATTCCCACCTACTTAAAAATATCTATTCCAATTTGATAATAAAACGGAACTTGAAGTATTCAATAATCACCGTGGTCTGGTAAATTCTATTTAGTCATTAAACAAAAATTGAATTATGAAAACTCTTACTAAGCCAGTGGCAATTAGCAGAACCAATTACCAGCAGGTCCCTAAGCGCTGTGCTCTGCAATATCTTTGCAGGAGATGGCCTTGGGAAACAACCCTCTTCAGTTGCCCAGGTGCGCCTTGTCACATTGTACTTGCTCCCTGCCATCACCTCTCGGCGTCACTGGATGAGGTCAGCATTTCTCTAGGATGTATTTCCTGCCTCTCAACATCCATAGCTAGGGCAGCCCAGCCCGTTTCACATGGGGACATTCTCTTGGCATCTGCTTCCCTTGTCTTGCTCCTCTACCCTGACTGACAGCAGCACTTGGTCTTCCACACAGGTTTTTCTGATACTACTTTTACTGCAGGAGAGACAGTTTTCCAAATAGAATTGGAAGGTGGACGCATGATTTCTTTCCTTTCTCTTCCAGTTCATGGGTATACTCTCTCTCTCTCTCTCTCTCTCTCTCTCTCTCTCTCTCTCTCTCTCTGTCTCTCTCTCTCTCTGTCTCTGTCTCTCTCTCCCTCTCTCCTTCCTAACATCCAGAGGGTAATTGCATCACAGGCAAATCTTTACATGGCTTTGATAATCAATGCTCACTTTATTTTGCATATATTATTTTTCCCTTGTTACTGTTTGTGATTCCATAAATTACACTGCTCAGTGAAACGTTCCTTTGAAAGAAATACAACTTCCTTCCAATTCTTCTGCTCACTTTATACTGTGTAGCAATTTGGTCTGCACAATGGATAACCAATAAAGGCTTTTAATTCTCTCTTCTCTTCCGGAGCCCTATTCTATCCGGCTGCCTGGTGACCTAACTACAATGGTCTTTACAGCCCTGAGGTCATTCACAATCCCCCTCCTGTTCTTGGTCATGCTGTAATGGTCACTGCCATAAGCCCCTCTCTCCAGTGAATTCCACTGGTTTTTGAAAGCCAGATAAGCAAGCTCTGTCCCCTGCATGAGTGGTGCCTGTTTCCCTGGGTGAACAGGAAAGCAACCGGGGGCACTGAGGTCAGGTACCACCTGCATAGGCGCTCCCTGGAATGATCTTGTTCCTGTGCTGCTCTAAATTTGTGTAAAATAAGAGTTTGAGAAAAAAAATGAGTGTAAATGTAGCACAAGCACTGACACGAATGCCAAATGTTTGCATCACACAGTGGCTTATATAAAGCCGAGGCTATGACATATACTCGAGGCCTCACCCACTCTTACCCCATTATATACTTAAGGGAGTCCTCAGACTTTCATTTAATCACCATCTAGGCGTGCTTCCCACTACTCTGTATTTAGTTTGCCTGCAGATTTTTATTTTCTTATAATATATTAAAAATGCCAGACCAAGTGCCTTCTAGGAATTGACCTCAGTATCATCACCATCTGGGCAGATTCTTCAGATTTTCTTTATGTTTTGAAATCAGTATTCAAATGTTTACACTTCAGTCTAATGTTCTATCCACTGCCAGAGGTACACTTTGTCCTAAAACTATGCCCCACTCTCTTTTCTCTCTCTATCTCTACATATCCATAGTTATATACCCATACCTGTGTCCAGATACAACATTGTATCTTAATTATTGTCTTGATTTTTGAGACATTAAATCTAAGAGTTTTGTGCTATTTAGAACTATTAGTATAAACATTGGAATAAATGAACAACTTTGACATTAAAGTAAAGGAGAAGATGATCAAGATAAAATTAACCTCTTTGTGCTAATATTTGAGAATATTAATGAGACATAAGAGAAAACCTTTTAAAATTTTTATTTTATTAAGTGGCTGTTGTACAACCCACAGTGACCTTGTTTACAACTCGCTGCCCGTTGCGGAGTTCTCTTGGAGGTCCATGAAGCAAGGTTCCGATGGAAACATTTATTAGAGGACTTCAGGTGATTTGCAAACATGATCTTCTTATTCCTAATCTGGCCTTCAAGGGCTTCGAATAGATAAATCATGAAAGTTTTAGTGAGCCAAGGAGAAAGGTGGGTAGAAAGGATAGCAGTGGAGGTCAGTATTGAAATGAACTCAACCTAGCAGGGAGGCTGAGGGTTCCTGTGAGAACTCATTACCTCTGATATTCTGATACACCCTACACTGAGCTTAAACCCCCAAAAGGCCAGCAAACTTCATGCCTGCTGACAAAGTCTATTTCAGGCTCCCAATGTCTCCTTCCTCCCTTCCCTCTCTCAATAACCCATTGGCTCCTATTTCTGCCCATATACCCCTGGGTGTGGGGTCATCTGCTTGAGTGTGGCCAACCTACCAGACACCATGATCTTAAAGAAAACTGAACCCCCTTCAGAAGCCATTAGCTGTCAGTAGCTCCACAGATAAAAATGGGGGCCTGTGAGCCCCTCCCTCTCCCATGCCTAAATGTCAACTGCCTTGATCTTGTACAGGCAGCAACAGCTGCTGTGACCTCCTAAGTGTGGTGGTCCTGTCCTACCCAGAAAACACTGCTTTGCTTTGATTGTTCCGTCTCCAACCTTTTCAGTCTTTCCACCTTTCTATTACCATGGTCCTCCAAAACGTGGCAAGGGTATGTGCAAAGTCTATCTCTTTAATCAGACAAAAGGCAAAGGAAACAACTGATTTTATCAGTCATTGGTATTTATTCCTAATTACTGGCATTAGTTTTCCTCTAGCAAGGACAGCTGAGTGTGAAACACCTTTTAGCATCACTGATACAAAGTTCTGTGAAAAGTCTAAGGGGGGGGGGTTCTGCTTCTAGGCAGGATGGATAGGGATGGCATCATCACCATGCAAAGAACAAACGTCAGGACCATTTGGGAAACCCCCACATCTTTCTTGGAGACTACTGGCTCACATTCACCCATTTGCATATCCAAAAGGAAGAAGTTGGTGATACCGTGGTAACCTTTGTGTTTCACATCCAAGACTGGAAATGTGAGAGTAAATCGGACTAGCAAGCTTGGAGGCCCACTGTGAACCGGAACCTTGAAGTCGTCATAGCCATAGTGCATTTTCATTGTTGTTGTTATTGTAGCATAGAGAGCTTGCTACCTACACTTCATTTCCCTGGATGCCAACACTCTTAGACTGATATTTGTGATCTGAAGTGCCTCTCCCTTAGAATTAAAACAGGTATTGGTACTGTTTGTACACAAAATATCCCCCATGGGCTCCTGTAGTTCCCAGCTGGTGGTGCTGTTTTGGGAGGTGATGAAACCTTTAAGAAGTCAGCATTGCTGGAGGGACAAAGTGGGAGGTTAGATTAGTCAGGCCTTGAGGTTTGTAGCCTGGCCTTGCTTCCTGTTCTGCTAAGATGTGAGCAAGCAGCCCACGATCCTTCCTCCGCTTCATTCAGCCATTCCCTCAGCTACTCCTTCTCTAATGATGGACCAGAGCCATCTGCCCTGAAGTGGGAGCCAGCCACATCCCCTCCATTTTAAATCACTCTCAGATATCTGGTCATAGCAATGATGGGACTTAGCAAAAATAGAGAGACCCAGTGCAACCTCATGGGCCTCGTCCCCAGGTGATGGAAGTTGGAATCATCTCGAAACAAAACAAAGAGAGATCAATACAACTGTAAATACACATCTACTTTAGTTTTCATAGTGTGGTTTGTTCAGCAGAATGGTGGGGCTTGGGCGAAGTAATATAAACTTACTGCACAATGCACAGAGAACATAAAATTCCTATAAGACTGTATGCATAATGAAGATTTCCTTTCCGTTGGAGACACACCTGAGAGCTTGGCTTACCAGACTTTCCCTGATCACCTTGGCTTCTCTCTTAGCTCCTTGATGGCTCTTCCTTGAATTTTAAGTGCTATTTAATCACTTTAGGTCACCTAACATCCTGGAGGAGTAGTTGTTTTAGGACACTGAATGCACATACCTATCTATACTGCAGTTTCTCAATGCACATCCATGGTGGGCTAGCTTGTGAAGGGCAGAGGTAAAATGGCTGTGTCTATTCTGGTGTAGATTTGTTGGATGAATGTTTCTAGGCATCTGTTCATGTTAAAATTTCTCATTATCTCAGGAGCTCAAACCAGTTTTAAAAATCATTGCCAAGGGTGAATCTAAACCTGCTTTGTCCTTATTTGCTTGTTGCTTTTGAAGCAGCATCTCACTGTGTAGCCCAGGCTGGCCCAGACACCACAGCTTCCTGCCTCTGCTTTCTGAATCTGGGTATTTATCACCATTCACCACCATTCCTGGTTATCAGAGGCCTTGTAGAACATTCTGAGAAACTTCCCCACGTCTAAGACAGTAAGCTTCTGAGGTGACCAGGGAGGATGTTCATTCACCCCTGTGAAAGCAGAAACAATGCTCTGTGATCTCAGGAGTTCTCTGTATTTTGTACTTTGTACTTGGAGTGAGCTGAGGAACTGATCAATGAGAGTGTTGCTGCACTTGGCAGTATTCAGCTGGATCTCCAAGCTGCCTCTCCTAAGCACCCACTGACACAGAGGAGGCTGCTATCAGCCTTGCTGGCCTATTGAGACTCCAGTGACCACAGAGAGCACGGACCTGGCATTTACACATGGTGGACATACCTTCCTGCTCTTTTATATTCATTTGAGGCTTAACTGCCCAGTCCTGCTGACTCTGTTTGAAAGACCCCCCATCTGTTAAATTCTCTTCTAATCCACAGAAACTTTCTTCACTCATTCACACTTGTCAACTGCTATTCAAACGCCAGCTCTCACTTGGTCTTTTGTGTCCATCTCACTCCATCCTGGTAGAGTCTTCTCTCTCCAGCCAGACAAGCCTTCCCCAAAGAGAAGGCTGAGCACAAACGCCTCATTCAAACCCTACAGAGGCTCCAAGTCGCAAAGATGAAGTCAGTGTCCTGAATGTGGCTGACTGAAGCACGTTAAACAGAGGCTGTCTGCTGCCCATTGCCCCCCAAGCTATCTTTTCACAGTGCTCCATGCTTCAGAGCAGCATTTAGTCCGAGTGACCAGCTGCAAAATGGATCTCATGAGATCGCCAGATATACAAACAGCATTTCTCTGACATGTGAGTTTTAGTGTTCTGCAAGATTGAGGTTAGAGTAAATGTGGCATCCTTGGGTGAGAAAGGACTGAGACCAAGTCAGTGATAGGACCTTAGAGAATCATTTGTTTTCTATGGGTCTTTTGGTCCTTGTGTGCAATAGAAGGAGTCATGGATGAAGTAACTCCTCTGATATTGGAAGAAGCCATGCCTCAATGCTCAGTGCCTGTTGCAGTTGAACTGTGAAATGTGCCCCATAGGCTCGTGTGTTTGAACATTTGCTCCCCAGCTAGCCACTGTATTCTGGAAGGCTATGGAAGGTTTTGGAAATGAAGCCTTGCTGGAGGAAGTGGGTCACTGAAGGTGAGCTTGAGGGTTTACAGCCTTCTCCTACTTCCTGTTTCCTCTCTGATTCTGGACTGCTGATGGAACACCAGCAACTATGTCATCCAGACTGCCCACTCTGGAATTATGAGCCAAGACCCCTCCCCCCTTTAAGTTTCTTTTGCCAGGCCGTCCTCTCACAATGACAGAAACATATCTGAGGAAGGACTGTATAGCCATAGAATGCACAAACACTGAAAGCACATATTTTGTGCCACACATGCATTGTGCACTCATTTCTGTACGCACGTGAACACATACACAACCAAGGTTAGCAGTACATCAATGGAGACCAAGTCTGCTGTCAGAATTAATTCCTTCAGGGACTGAAATCTGTGCTTGGTCCATATATCTGAATATCAATTATTATCTCACAGAAAACCCAATGCGTCATTCCTATTTCTTCCAATAACTCCACCACCGCCCTTCATGTGTCTTTCGTTTCCTTCTTCAAAACTGCACAAAATGAACACTTCATGTAGACGGAGACTGAAGAAAACAAAAATACGCTGGTAGAAAGGTTCAGCCTCATCTCATGGTAAGTAGGAAGAGGGAAATAAACCAAGAGTTTTTATCAATAGCTCATCTTTACCCTAGAGATGCAGTTTCTGGTACGCCATCTTAGTAGGGTGTTTACTGATAATACTGTGAAATACTGGTCTGGGTAACTTTCTAATTACCTAGTTCAGATCTTTGTAGGGCCAAAGCCTGGTTCCAGTTCTGGCTGAGGTCCGCTTGCTATTTCAAGTGAAGGGCTGCCATTCACTCCTGTGGGGCTTGTGTGAGAGGAAGAGATCCCACAGCAGGACAGGCAACTGAAGTATGGATGGTGGGCGTGCCACCTCCCACCTCTCAAGGTCTCTTCACTTCTCAATATCACCACTCTGGGAACCTGGCTTCTAGTGGGTGAACTGAGTTTATACCTAGATCCCAGTACTGGCCAGCCCCAGTTGTCCTAAATATCCTTCATCATCAAGTGGCAAATGTCTTCTAAAAACTCGTGTGTTTTTAACTCTGACAGAAAAACTGTTATCTACTCAGAGACGATTTAACACTCCAGCTACTGGCTGCTCCTGTAGCTCTGGGGATGTTCTGGATCCAGGACTCCAAGGGAGTCCCAATCTCTGGGAGAGTGTATGGTGGTGATCTTTCAGCCCTATCCCTGGATCGCAGCTGTGAATGAGGTCAGGTTTGAAGTGCTTCAGCCGTTTTGACCACACCTATTCTCTCTGAAGTCATCAAGGATAGAGCCTCTAACAGCACATGCTGGGAACTAGGGCCTGGTTAACATGTCTCATGGTATTAAGAATTGTCCAATTTCAGCTTTCATGTGCAGCTGTGGTGAAGGTTGCACCCTCTTTTTATGTAAAGGGGAAAATCATATCACTCTAAAGTAAAATGGAGAAAGAAATGTGTCCTGTTACAAATGAGTGGTAAAGCATGTGCCTGACTTAGCTTGTGTAGAATTGAAATGACGCATCTGAAGAGATAGCTCTGTTGGTAAGGTGCATGGCTTGTAAAGCTTGCATATCTGAGTTAAACACCCACATATGAAACTAGGTGTCATGGGAGAGGACTTCTAGCTTGTGCTCTGGGGAGGTAGAAACAAGGGGATCTCTAGGGCTAACTGGCCAGCCAGCCCAGCCTAATTGCTGAGTTCCCAGCAGTTGAGAGACCATGTCTCAAAGAAATCTCAAAACATTAGGTAGACAGAACCTGAGAAACAACAGTTGAGGTGATCTGCTCTTCTCTACATTCAGACTCACACTTACATACCATCTACCAACCAAAAGAAACATAGAGAGAGGAAGAGACAGACAGACAGAGACCACAGCAGAGAGTACGTGTATACATCTTTTACTCAAATTCCTCAGCTCATTCAAATTCACAGACTTCAAGAAGAGACTGACCTGACCTCGGTTCCCTGCAGTTTCCTGGCTGGGAGGCTCTCATCATCCTCCTCATAGTCCACGGAACGGCAATGAGGGTACATCGGTCTTTTACTTCCCCATCTTTGGTGCACATTTTGTGTCAGAGCTCTGTGACTCTTCTCCTTAAGTAAACAGAAATCTATCAACAGCATATTATATGCCCCAGTGTCAGTCACCATATGCCTTATTTACATCTCACCCTCAGAATGAGACTCCATCTTGAGGACGCCTTACTCAATGTATGACTACTTAAGGATATGTTCTATCTTCTTCAGACAAAGGGCAGAGTCTTGGTTTGGAAAAGAAGGAAGGAAGGAAGGAGGGAATGAAGGAAGAAAGGAAGGAAGAAAGGAAGGAATGATGGACGGATGCTGGGACCACCTTCAGCTTGTTCTCCTCCATTCAGTTGTAGGTTCCCGCACTCAGAAAGAGGACTTAAGAAAGGCACCATCCCGGGAGCCTTGGCCATGTTTGCTCCCATTAGCTGTGGAATGACAGTGACATGCCTTGTTGTGACATTTGGGAGAGAAAGTGAACCTGGTTTCTTCAGATCTTGTGAGGGTGGGACAGTTGGGAAGAGTTTTACTAAATTTATTATTTTTAAAGGACAGAAACAAACAAACAACAACAACAAAAAAAAAAAAAAACAGGGAGGGGAGTTAGAGAGAAAGAGAGGAGAAGGAGGAGGAGCAGGAGAAGAACTTCTTGTCCATCTTCCCTGTTCCTGAGGACTCAGCCCTTAAGTGTTCTCATATCCTGAAGGAGAGGTACACACTCCCTTGGAGTTCCTATCTAGCCCCCACACCTACACACGTGCGTGCACGTGCACACATGCACACATACATACACACACATGCGTGTACACACACACACACACACACACACACACACACACACCAGATCCCCTCACGGGAATCTGTTTCCTGAGCACCACTGCCAAGCTCAATCTTCCCATCATTTTGTGTTAGAAGAAAAATCCATCTCTTTCAAGTGGTTACCTTAATTTAATTTAGGAAATTATAGTCAGAACAAGGACTCAGAAGCTTAAGGAGGACTTGACATCCTAGGAAAGCAGAGGCTGTGAGCACAGCCAGGATCCTAGAGGTGCTTTGGTCTGGGAAGATGGCACAATAGAATCAAAGAGACTTGTGAGAGTCTGTCAGTAGCCAGGCCCCACAGAAGCCCTTTATGCTGCACGGAGAAGGGAGATGCATTTCTCACAGGCTGTCAGTGTGCTTGCAGAAAGAGAGCGTCAGCATGTTTCTTTGATCCAGGGTGACACCACACTGTGTTGTGACAGGTGGTGACACAATCAGTAAACAAATGACATGCAGGTCCCTTGGGGGTGATGATGTCATGGAGACCCATGGAAGGGCCTGGGAGTTAGTCAGGAGACAGGTGAGATGCTGTCCTTGGGGGTAGAGGGGAATTTTCTTACTCAGACTGATGTTATATTTCATGTGTCCTTGAGATTTTGCATTTACTGCATGCAAAGCCACCTCTTGACATCCTTATAAATGAAGGAGCACCTCACCCCCAGAGTCCTAACTCCTGGCTCTGGACTGCACACCATCATTTCAAATGTTAGAGCTTTTCTTTCTCCTTTCTCCACGTCAGTATTATCTCTTTGGACTGCAAGAGAATTATTACTTTTTTAAAAAAAATTTTTGATATTACCTCCAGATAACGCCTCTCACATTTTTCACTACTGAGGTTTGGTTTTGACGTCACTGCTGGCACCAGTAGTTTCTCTTACTCACAACGAGCACCTTCTATCTGCTACAGCCAAGAGGGGGTACCTCATGCACCTAAGCTATTCCTTAGAACCAGCCCTACCCATAAGCACCTCTGTTTCTTTACAGGTGGGGGACTGAAGTAGAAGAGATGTCTCTTGCTTAGGTCCACACCACTAAGTCCTGGAAGGAAATGCGGGCATGCGAGAGAAAGGCAGTCCAGGCTGAGGCTCCTGTCCTGGAAAAGAGAGGAACAGCAGAGGGAGCATAGACCCGACTACGAGCAGAGAAGAGCCCTTTCAAGTGTCTGGCACATTTGGGGCCTTGGGGTGCCTCCTTATCTCTAGCTATGCCCACTCTGTTAGGCCAAGAGGGTCTCTCAGTCTACATGGAAGAGTCTCACTTGAGGTCCTTCCTGCTGCAGATTTGAGGGAGAACAAACATGTAAGCTGGGGGTGTTCCTCCATGCACAATACAATGTAGCAACAATCCCAAAAGGAGGTGCCATGAGGGGCAGCTCTGCATGCAGGAGAGGTCATTTCAGATCAGCCTATCTGAGCTCTTGTTCTCTCAAGCCAGAACAATCTCCAAGACCCATGCTCCACAGTGCCACCAATATAGTGGGACTGAACTTGAAATCCCTCCCCCCCCATATTGATTTTTTCTTTTTCAACTAGGGTTTCTCTGTATAACAGACCCTTGACTGTCCTGGACTGACTTTGTAGACCAGGCTGGCTTCAAACTCACAGAGATCCACCTGTCTCTGTCTACCAGAGTGCTGGGCTTACAGGTGTGCTCTGCCATACCTGGCTACTTGTCAGTTTCTTAACCAACATTAACTGAAGCAATATCAAGTGTCTGGGGCTGCTGGGCTCTCAGGCCATCTAAAGCCCATATAACATTTATCGTGCTCTGAATGTGTCTCAAGGTGGCGCTGATGTTTTTGAAAGTTCAGGAGCCTTCAGGAGGTGGGTGTTAGTTGAAGGAAGTGGGTCTCTGTGGGTGGGGCTTGAAGTTCATGGCAGGGCGCTGTCTGGTATCTACATCCTGTCCCATCAGGGTATGAGGAAATGAACACTGTAAGCTGCCTGCCATCACCCATGCCTTCCCTACCATGACAGGCTGGGCCATTAAGCTATGACCCCCAAGTGACTCCTTTCTTCCTGAAGTTGCTCCTGGGAGGGCTTTGGTCACTAGTGCCCTGTGAAAATAGACAATGTGAGACTGAAGGGCAAGACACAGAAGACTGTTTTAGAGAACAGTCAGCCTAGCACTGAGACTCTCAGAGGAAGGAGAGAATGCAGAGAGGAGAAAGAGAAACAGAGAGAATCAACAGGAAATGGGCCCCCGCTGCAGGGCACAATGTTGTAAGACTTGCTGAAATAGATTTCTGTGATTAAACAGATCCTCATCTGGGCAGCAATATTCAAGTTACTTAGAATGGGCTTTTTGTTTTGTTTTGACAACCATACAATCAAAATATTAAAAAGTGACAGAAAATATACTATAAATTAATTATATTTGAAGAGTAAATACTTTTAAGTTACCCATTAATCAATGCAGAAATTATAATGGAAATAAAATATTATGAGTAGAATTTTAATGAAAACGCCACACATAGATCACAATTCTGTCATGCCACTGCAACGCACCTCAGGGAAAACATTTTATGTTTAAAATAAAAGTCTGAAAATAATGAGTCAGGCATTTATATCAGAAACTGAGACCCACAAAAACCTCATAAGTGTAGCAGCATAAGAAAAGCCCAGAACAATAATTTAAGAGAACAGAAAGTACAAAGGTGGGCTATGAGTCCATAGAGTGTGTCAGCTCCTTGGAATTAGACAGCAGTAAAGCAAAAGGCCGTGAGCCATGCAGAAAAAGGATTAGTTGTTACTAACCAGGCAGATGTCACAAGTTAGGGAAGCACTGATCTGAGTGTCTCTAAGACAATAGGGCAGAACAGCATTTAAATAAACAAAACATCCTAGAAATTATCCTGGGCAAAACTGCATCCCTCACAGGGAATGTAGTTGTTAGAAAGATGGTCAAATTTTTAAAGGAATAGACACATCCACTAAGAAAATCTCTATCTGAATGGTTTTATTTACAATATAAGGCCCGTATCTCATAGACTCTGTGTGCAAGGCAGTCTTTACACCTGAACTTCACCACAGTGGTGGTCGGCCCTATTAGAGATGGTAGTCGAGTATGGTGGCTCACGCTTTTAATCCCAGCACTCAGCAGGCAGAAGCAGGAGGATGTCTGTGAGTTCTAGGTCAGCCTGGTCTACAGAGTGAGTGGCAGGGCAGTGCACATTCTCAGACAAAGTGGGAAACAAACCCCAAAAGTATAACTGATCCACATTCTCTGCTGTTGTCATCTGGGGATCCTCACTAGTGTGTAAACACATGCATGGTGCAACAGTAAGTGCACTTAATAGAAAACCCCTGAGCAAGTAGATGTCAGAAAGTGGGGGTGGAGGGTGGATAAGATCATATTTCATTGTATACATATACAAAATCCTCACAGAATAGAAAAGAGAGAAATCCAGTGTAGGTATAACCTGAAAAATGTACAAGGGCACTTATTGTGGGGAATGTTCATAAATAGACCCAAATTGGAAAAAGTCCAAATAACTGCCATCACTTCAATGGGTTAAAAACTTTGCAAAAATCTCCAGACAATGGGGCATTGTTTATAAGGCTTCCCATGAACTACAGGCTGAGACTAAAAATACATCCAGAAAAAAGAAGGAATTCATGTTGTGCATGGCAGCTTAAATAAAGTCCACATACGAATGAAACTGTAACAGTAGAGCCCCATACTTGGATGGCAGCTGCAGGCTAAAGGACAAGGTGGTTGCTCTCCAAGTCAGGACAATGGCCTTTTCCATGGAAAGAGCTAGCGCATGAGGGCTGTTCTGGGGTCCCTGGGGCTAGCAGAAGTTGTTATGATGGTCACATGGTGTTTGCAATGATGTGTTAATCATTATGTCTTATGGACTTTCTAGGACTATATTTCACAATACTGGGGTTAAATAATATATCGTAGTCTTTTTAAAATCATTTTTTCTACATAAGCAATCAATTCTTTTATTCTATCATTTTTACTTAATATTTGACAGTGTTATACAATTCCTTGGTCATATTCACCCAACTACTACTTCCTACCTGGCAGGCACTTCCAACATTTCCCCTTTCCCTTCCCTTCATGACCTCTCTTAAAAAAAAAAAAAAAAGTTTAAGTAAGTCAGTAAAATTTAAAAGTAAGTAAATTTTAATTTTAATTTAAAAAAAAATTTTTTTGGTAGCCTACAGTGTTCTCATCTGAAATACTGGTGGTCTTGTTCAGGTCTCCTGTAGATAATTACAGTTGCAATGAGTTCATGGATGCAAAGGCCACATCATGAGTCAAGAAACACTTCAGCATGTTTCTCCCCATCTTGTCTTTTAAATCCTTCCCATCCCCTAGATAGTGGGAAATTTTGGTCCCGGTACTTGATAAATGGGTAGAATCTGAAAGTTAGGTTTCATGACTTAAAATGCCAATTTTGTCACCTTTTTCAAGCACAGAGGCATACACAATAATAGCAGTTCTGCCACCTTCCCGTTGGGTGGACATATAGAGAGATCCCAAGGAGGGTTAGGATAGCCTTCCTGCTGCCAGGGCTCTTGAGGATGACAAATGGGACACACATTCTTATTCAGCCTCCCAGGCCTCAGACAGGGCCCCAGAGCTGCTGTAAGAGTCCAGGTTCTGTGGCACCTGAAGATGGCTGCCTCAAGATTTTCTGCATCTGCTACAAATGAATACAATATTATATATAAGAGTTACAGGAATATCTGAAAACCAGTTGCTTTGCATGTTAAATGCAACATCTCCTGAATTTGGAACATTTTCTTTTTCTAAGCTATGCTCCAACCTTTGAACACATCTGTATACTGGTGTCGCTAAGGGTCTGGCAGGAAGTTCATGTGTCTGAAACACATGGACCTAGAAGTTTATCCCCAACCGCCACATTTATTTGGCATCACTACAATTGCCTAAACACATGCATTTTTGGAATACCTGACTGACTTACTTTATTTTGTAATAGAAGGTGTGTTTCACACAGATTCAGTAATTTTGGGAAGGATTCTGAGGGCTCAGGGCTAAGGAGTGTGGTGTTTTCAGTCTGTGGCTACAGGCTTTGACAACCTCTATAGTATGGAAGTGCTGCCATGTTTTCTTGGCATGGAAGGCTGCCTCCTCCTGCAGGACTTCAACTGGGTACTTTGGCTCAGTTATGTTCACCTGTGCAGGAGCAAGAACCATAGAAAACATAGGTCAGGGGCCTGTAACTTTAATATTGTAATCGTGAAATTGTACAGTCCCTTTGAGATGATCAAATGTTTTGCTTTGAGGAAATCATTTCAAAAGGAAGATAAAAATCTGACTATTCATGCAAAGTTATTGGCTACATTGACCACCATCAAATGCAGTTAAAAGAGAAAAGGAGCTGGGCATGGTGGCGCAGGCCTTTAATCAACACTCGGGGTGGCAGGGGCAGGTGGATCTCCGTGAGTTCAAGGACAGCCTGGTCTACAAGTGAGTTCAGGATATCCAGAGCTACACACGAGAGAGAGAGAGAGAGAGAGAGAGAGAGAGAGAGAGAGAGAGAGAGTAAAATCATAAAACTCTAAAGAAACATTTTTCCCTTTTAAGGATATTACTACTAGCAAGCAAATGAGTCTCGTCATGGGGTTTAATGAACAGATGTATGTGATATAAAGATACTTGTAGGTAGAGACGCTCAGACTGCTTACAGGGGAAGGAAGGATTAGGCTGCCCCTAGTAAGATACTCCAGGGCGGGCCTGTCATTTGGGATCAGATCACTCCCAGAGCTTAGAAAGGGCTGTTGTTCTAAGCAGGTGTGCCTTGTAAGTGCTGCCTACTTCAAGACGGAAAGCATAGTCAGGGCTAGGATAGCATTTCTTTTCCAATATTGTCTGCTTGGCAATTTTGTTGATGAAGAAAGGTATTTGAGCAATTCCTCACTGTTTCTGAGCTAACCCGAGCCTCCCCAATAACACCAAAAGGAAATGAAAAGACTCAATGAACTTGTAAGAGTTAAGTCTAAAGAGATTTTGAAGGAATCTGACTCTGACGACATTTAGTGCCTCAGCTGAGACGCTGACTCTGATGGGACTTGGTGAATGATGTCATACATAACAGGATTCATGATGGTTATTTAGGCTTTTGTTTGCAGTCAGATAACCCAGCTCTGGGGTCCCAGTGTGGGGTTCACTGGCTGCTTGACTTAAGAGGGAAACGTTTACTTTCTATCAACTTAGGAGAGTAAGCATAGAATTGCCACGAGGCCCAGATGTGTGTCTACATCTGAAAGTGTACAGGAAGCCAAGGAGTCTGGCTTTAACAAGTGCTTGCTAAGCCACCCATGCTGCAGAGCGATGGTTATGACATTCCCACACCAGTGGGGATGAAGAGACGGCTCGGATGGTAAAATGCTTGCCTCACAAGCATGAGAACCTGAATTTCAGTCCCAGAACTCATGTGAAGAAGCCACACTTATATGGCAGCATTGGGGAGAAGAACACACACACACACACACACACACACACACACACACACACACACACA
>OU015742.1:125741340-125753195 GCA_907169655.1 Acomys percivali
TCTCTCTCTCTCTCTCTCTCTCTCTCTCTCTCTCTCTCTCCTCTCTCTCTCTCTCTCTCTCTCTCTCTCTCTCTCTCTCTCTCTCTCTCTCTTTATGCTTAAGCCTATATTAAAATCTGCATTACCCCCTCCAACTCTGCTTTGAAAACCCCGAACTTAATCTTACTTCAGCTCACTGTTCCCTGACCTGAGAATTTACAATGTTAAAAGGAGAGTAGTTTCCAGAACTAAAGAGCAGTGAGCTCCTTTACAGTATAACACCCCTCCCCAGCATAGCTCCTCCTGCAGAGCCACACCTCCTAATCTTTCCCAAGTAGATCTGCCTAATGGGAAAAGAGCATTCAGTTATCTGAACCTATGGGTGCCACTCTCATTGGAACCACCAGAGTCCCCAACAGTATAATACCAGAGACTGGGTTAGTTTATTTAAAATGGCTCAGGTGGTCAATGATGTCTTCCTTGTCCAGAGTGGCATTGATGATAACAAGGAGACAAAGTGAGGCATGCTGGGAAAGACTGAAACTAAGTGTGTGCTTTTGATGCTTATTCTTTAAAAACCATCAAGATTTGATCCTGGAGGCTCCATGATGTTAGTGGACTCTAATCATTCCATACAGGGAAGCACTACCAATGGATTATGTTTACACCCACCTCTGCCCCCTCTTCCAGTAGGGACTGGGTTTTAATAGGAGACCACTGATGGGTATACATACTCAGAAAACATCCACACCACAGCAGCTGGACTTAGATAGGAATCATAAGTACTCTTTACTAAATGGGAGCCATTCCAAACATCCTTGAACACCTTTGCAGGCAAACCTTCTCCTCTTGTCATCCCTTTCCCCCATTCTCACTCTAAGGCTTAGAAAGGACAAGATTGCATGCACTGTTGCCTCGCTCCTTTGAGGATTCCTGCCTCTTTTTTATGTCAGAGTGCAGGTAGGAGACAGGCTGCCCTCGCTGATACTACAGAATCCCACAAAGCATTGCCTCTACCATGCTACTCACTCTGCAGACGATGAAGCTTGGCAGTGGATACCATGTTCATGGGAGTCCTTGGTCTTATTACGTCCTCCATCCTGCAGCAGCTGCCTGGATCGGACGATAGAATGGACTTCTGGAAACTAATGCTTTTTCATACTGAAGATTAAGGCATGCCCACAATGGGCTTTGACATCAACTGAATTGCATTAGTACTATTTTACATAGTACTACACATAACCATGTGTCGGCATTCCTTTTTTGGTCACAGATTCACTATATTTCCATAGACCTAATTGGCTTTTGCGGTATATGCACTTGTCAGTGAGTTCATGTATCCAAAGCCTGACCTAGTGAGAGCATTACCTATGTTTGCAGTTATTAAAAAGATGATTTCTCGGTGTTTCTAGTAAATGAACACACAGCATGTGAGTGTTTTATCATATGGTCTTCCCTTGTGGTAAACTTCTTTCCTTTTAACATTTGAAAGATCTAGAGAGGCCAATGACCAAATGTTCTCTGAGATATGTAATGCTTGTATATTTATGAAATGTTCTGAAGGTTGGAAGACAAAAAGTGATGTGCTCATAGTAACATACAAGTAACATAGCAAGGGCTGTTTGTCTGGATCCTCTTTGTGGCCTCAGATGGTAATTCTACCTCCAAAAGAAGGAAGGACATTGACAGCAGTATCTAGGGCAGGGGCGGGAGGAGGTGTGAGGACAACCATACTGCCACTTAGCTTCCCCTAACTTGGACACAGTCACTCTGCCAGTCCGCCAGTGTATGACATTGGTGTGTGGTGTTCTGATCCACCACACAGTGCATGGAGGTGGAAGCATTAACACATGGAGTACTCACCAGGTGAGCACCAGCCTGTAATCCCTGCTTCTTAGAAGCCTAAGGCAGAAGGATGGCAAATTTGTAAAAGTCTGTCTGCCTGGGAGATAGGAGTGAGTTCAAGCTCAGCCTGGCAGCTGCCGTACACCCCATCTCCAAATAATAAGATCAAGAAAAAACTAGGCATATGGCTAAGTGGTCAAGGGTTGGCACAGAATGTGTGCAGAATACCCTCCACCATACACACACATACACACACACACACACACACACACACAAACACACACACACACACATACACACACACACACACACACACCATATATGTATTTTAGACTCCTGTAAATGCAGAAATCCTGGTGTACAGGGCAATAGAGAGATGGTTTAAAGCTTTACTCAAGTATAGGCATAGAAGTTGGGGCTGTTTTCATCTGTACCTCCTTTCACCTAATGTATACCTTCTATATATAATTATTTTCCGTGAGATAATAGGAATCCCATCCTAATTTCAACCCACCAAGTATTTTTATGTCACAGTATCACTATTATTTTTATGGGCTTAATGTCATTGTTCATAGATATTTGTACCTTCTGTGACTTTTATTATCATTTCAATCTCTGAATCATTGATTAAGACAGATGTTAAGTGATTAAAGATGAACATTAGGGACAGTGTACTTCTAAACTGAAAAAGCAGGTATTTTGCTGAAAAATTGGAGGGACAATATACATGGGACGAACCCATGTTACAATCTCTTCATTGACTCTGATTCTATAAATAATATGGAATATAAATAAATAATGGATTGTTAGTGATTAAAAAATACTAGGAAACATTGTAACATCCCATGAAGCTGGCACTGTTGATGCTTACGTTTTTTAGTTTAATTAAAAGTGAGTTTTGTTCTACTTTGTGAACACAGAAGAAAAAGTAACAACAGCCGAGAATCTGTTTTGAATCTGAGTATCAGCGCCAATCAGTAATAAATAAATAAATAAATAAATAAATAAATATGTATATTTAATCAACTAGAACCAAACTCCTCAAATCATGAATTTTTAAATTACCTTAAACTCTCCTCTAATTCAACCCTGGCTCCCTCCCTACACAGCTGGCTCTGATTTCCCTCTGGTCCAGGTACCCAGCATTTGTTCCTGATTAGCTGGCTGTGGTAAACACCAAATCAGAGCTGTTCTCCTGCCTGGAGAGCCTGCATCTCCACAGAGGGGAATTCATCTGACCACATGCTGCTTTTTCCACAGTCACTTGTATTTAAATCAGAGTCACAGCCTCTTTCTTCAGCTCCCTCTGTCCTGTCCCCGCCCTCCCTCCGCAGGCCTGGTATATCTTCCTTAGCATTCACAATGTTAATTGGAGTTACATGTGTGTGCTCAGAGCTGATGGAGCTTCCAGATGCGACTCTTGTAAGGGAGGCTTTGTGGACAGAACTGCCCCCATCATGTTTCAAAAGCTATTTTTTCTGCAAACGATATCTTCAATTAAGGGAATACCAAAGGACCCAGGCATTTTTAGGATCAAACATGACATGAAATATAAAGTTACATCTGTGTTCACTATTAGATCATCCGAGTTTGGTTCTTAATTTTCCCTTACTTTCTGCTTTACAAATTCAGAGGAGTCTAAGGCGGCAATCTCAGAGAGCAAATTTCTGTCCCTCACTTAAAAACCATCCAGTCCTGTCTGGCTTCATTGTAAATTGAGGACAGTGCTTGGACTCATGGAAGGGTGACTGACAGTATGTTCAAAACTGTGTAATCTGTCTGACGTTAATTTTATTTTTAGCTCTATCTAATTGTGTGTGTGTGTGTGTGTGTGTTTCTATATATGTATATGAGTATGTGTGTGTTTGTTTGTGTGTGTGTGTTTTGGTGTGTGTGTGTGTGTGCTTTTCTATGTATGTATATGAGTATGTGTGTGTTTGTGTGCACGCACATGCTTGTTCCAGAGAGTAGCTGGGGAAGGAAACACAAATTAGAGTGGAGAAAACTCTGTGAAAGGAATGTCGGTGCAATTAAAGCTCATTTGCTACAGGTCTTGCAGAAGCACAGATGTATTTCTGTGGTCATGGGGCCAAGGCTGCTTTTATTTGTTAAGAATTCTCTCATGTCTTAAGCCTATGGATCTTGAATTTCTTTACTGGAATTTCACAAAGCCCGTTCTCGGTAGGTAACAAAGGGCACCCTTGGATTTTCAGGACATGCATTTCTATGTCACATGGTGTGGCTCAAAACACAGATTGCAAATTCATCAGATTTGGTGAAAGGAAATGAAATAAATAATATCACAGAATGAATCGTGCCATACTTACAATCCAATGAGGTGCCAACAGAGGAGACGCTCTTTCATTCAATCGGGAGGACAGGAGAGAATCCTCTGTCAGTCACCATGCGCTTTTTCCAATCACACTGTGAGTACAGTTCTCAGCCATTTGTGGGCTCATCTGTAGCTCCAAGCCTGGTTCTACTTCGCTGGCAAAGACAGATGCCAAAACAAGTCATTACCATGATTATTTTGGTTCAAGATTAAATCCTTTTACAGGGGACACATTTATTTTATTTTTGGCCTAGGTTTTTATTCACCATGTACATTGGAATCAAATGTCTGTAGTGCATATTTATGAGTACCAGGATACTTACAAATACCACCCAGATGCTAATTTGATATCGTCTTACCATCTTACCCCTTTTGACTCTTTCTTCTTCTCCCCTCCTCCTCCTCCTCCTCCACCTCCTTTTTCATCATCACCTTCCTTTTCATTTCGGGTTGGGAATATACAGCAAGCAGCATGCAGATTGTAACTTCCACACATTTTAAAGAAAAGAAGTAAATTTTGCCCGTCCCTTGCAATATTTTAATTATATATATATATATATATATATATATATATATATATATATATATATATATATATATATATATATATTAAGCTAGGGAAAAATCCAGCCTGAAGTCACCAAATGAAATCAACTGTGTGATGGTATATTTTTTAATGGGCTTGTTTTGATCCATTAATCAGCCTGAGACCAGTAATTCTTCAGGTCCATATTTTAATGCCAATATTGGTGTGAGCTGTGAAATTCCAGGCTGCAACGCTGAGTGAGGTGCCTAGTTCATTCTTATTAACTGAAATCCTTTAAAAACCAAAGCGGTTAGACGCAATAATTTTATTAGTCTGTAATAGTTATTTTATTAACATTTTTCTCCAAGGATCTCTCCCCCCTGCCTGATGATGAGGGTTCTGCGATTTCAGACAGAATGATGGATGCTACTTTTCTATGACAAGAATTTTAACAGCCCTTCTTCAGCACTCAATGCACACCCAATTATGCATCTGAGCCGGTAACCTTGAATTTATGTTGCCATGGTGACAAACTGGTCATGCATTATGGATTATCATTGAAATTCTACACCCCTACCTAGCATAATGGGAGTTGGGGACTTAATCAAATCAGCCATTCTGTGCGGCACACACTGAAGAACTACTCTTATTGTTCGGGGGCCAGGCAAGGAAGCAGGCCTGATGGGGTGGCAGCTGTAGCAAGGCAGCCTGATAGATGGCCGTTCTATACATCTGTGAATGTATAGACACATGGTGTTCAGTGCCTGCCATTTCCAGCTCAGGCAGCAGCTGGCCGCACAACCTCTGCTGTCTCACCTTGTTGTCACGGAGCGTTGAACAGAGCCTGAGACTGTGAGCAGGGACGTTGACACTGAATTTATACTGTGTGCTAGAGAGGGGCGGACAAATGCTGAGTTAGAGCCGGAGGGATGGTGAGGGGCTGGGAGGGGTAAGTGTTCAGATGGGCCCGGGGCCTGGGGCTGGACTAACATGGATTCCATTACGCGAGAAAGACAGACACATGAGTCGGGTGGGCTTTGCTTTGGACAAACCAGGTTGCTGCCTTTGCAAAGCCTAGACATTCCAGACAGAACTGGACTTCCTTACATAGGCTAAACATCCTCTGGCCTGTAGAGCATTAATTATCACAGTCAGTTCTCTGCTTGTTATAAACAATCAAACAATCAACCCAGCTGCTTAAGGTAAAAGAAAGAAGTTGACAACTGAGCACAATGCAGCCAGGGAGAGGAGAGCACTGGCCGCTGGCTCCTCTCTTCCCAGGGCAGTGTGAGTGGAAACTAACCACACACTGGAGCTCCCAGGTTTTGGTTTTTTGGGCTTTTTCTTGCAGGGTAGGGGGGAGTCCATGAATGGACTTATTAAATGCTATTTCTACTACAAATTATCAAATAAATGCAGTGATTTAAAGCGACAGAGGTTTTTGAACAGGGATTCAAGCTCCAGAGATCTCAGGGTCTGCAAGAGTGCTTGTCAATCAAAGCCTGAACAATTCTAATTTCGCTGTTGTTTTACCTGCCCCTTCCTCTCAGCACCGCATCCCGTGTTTACCAGCAAAGTCACTTAACACCCCTGGCTCTGTCCTCCCTGGGACGTTTTCTATTCTCTTGATTATATTATTCCCCACCCATCCCTCCTTTTTTCCTATTTCTTTCCCACAACTTTTCAACCTTAAAACTGAAAATCAGACATTTGGTTCAGAAGGCCTCTTCACGTGCACAGGCAGAGAGGCCTTTCATCAATATTTTGTGAGACTTTGGGTGTCTCTCCTAGGGCAGAGGGGCTCGCTGACTGCAGGGTAAACAAAACGTCATCTCATTGAGGAAGCATTTCTTGACCCAACAGATGAAAACAGCTCCTCATAAGCTACAGCACCTTTCAGGGCCATGACTAGCTGACTAGGAAGCATCCCAGTGAGGTGTTCAGACAGGAAGAAAACCTTAGGAGTCAACCAGGTCTGTGGCCAGGAAGGAGCAGGCTCTTTGAAAGTCTTAAAATCAGATCAGTATTACACATCCCAAAGCCCCCAGGGATCCCTGATTGATGGGGTTAGATGCACAGAAAAAATGTAAACATTGAAGGAAATTTAAAAGTATTTCCTTAATGCTCTCACAGGCTACCTCCACCTCCACCTCCACCTCTACATCCAATAGAGGTGTTATTTTTAGGATACCAAATGTCCTTAAATGATACATTAGAAACTAAAGTACTCCACATGAAGTTATCTGAATGGAAAAGACAGGTGGGAAGTGAGTAGCTCCTAGGTGCCTTTGAGGGATCCTGTTTGTTTCTGGTGAGGGATGGATGATGTTTGTTTCAAATGAATGGAGAACAACGTCCTCTGGAATTCTCTCCACACACACACAGGCAACAGCATTAGTAGATTGTCACAGAATCTGCTTAATTTCATTTCCTGTTTTTTCCTCTGAGGGAGCACTTAGTGATTCATTTGATTTTTTTTTCCCCTTCAGACGTGTAACGGCAGAGCAGCATGCTAGCATCTGTCTCCTGCTTCAAGTCTTCAACATGTATTGTACGTTTCTTACAAAACGAAGCAAGGAACTCAGCCATTCCTAGAAACATATAGTAGCTTTAAAATGTACGAAATCAAAAGCAACGCTGCCTGCTTTCTTTAAAAATAGCCATCAAATCGTCATCTTACCTCATAAACAGTCTCTAAATAAGAATGCGACTCATATTTTGTGAAAAGCATACTTGCAGTTTTTTGTGGAATTTCAAGGACCTGTTTTATTTAATTTATTTAATAAATGATCTATTTTCTCTCTATACAGAAAGGCAAGCTAATACATAGACTTATAGAAGGTGATAGGGATGATTCTAGCAAAGCTGAGGTTCATTGATTAGACTGTGGGTGTCACCACATGGATTAAGCCATGCATCTTGTCAATTGTGAAGACTGAAACATGGATCTGACAGTCATTTAGGACCAAAGGAGCCGCTTCACTGGCTTATTATGGCCTTGGCTATGCCCATCCATCAATGCTGCAGCATGGTCCAATGAGAATTAATTGTGTTGTCTTTAGTTCACTAAGTTATTTTCAAATTTTAAAATTGATTTTAGCTAATACATAAAAATATGAAAATTGTATAAATTTGTAGAACTCCATGTGGTGTTTAGATACAAATATACATTCTGTGAAATTTGAATCTATTTCCATAAATATTTATTATTTCTTTGCGGTGAAAAAGTGAAAAACCTTTTCTTCTAGTTTTAATTGTCCTAGGTTTATTTTTATGTGTATAAGTGTTTTGCCTACATGTATGTATGTGCACTATGTGTGTGCCTAGTGTTAGCAGAAACTAGAAGAGGTTGCTAGATCCCCTGGAACTGGAGTTACAGCCACTCTCCTAGTTTATTTATTTATGTTTAATGTAAAGTACTATATTTTCCACCTACAGTCACCTGCTCTGCCATGGCGCGCCACAGCTCCTTGCTCCTGGGTAACCATTAATTAGCACCCATTGGCCAACATTTCCCGACTGTAGCCTCTCATCACCACCATTCTACTCCCAACTTTTATGAAAGCTAATGTTCAAATCCGCCACATGTGAACCTACATGGTACTTATATATTTCATGCCTGGGTTGTTTCAATTAATACTACAGTTTCCAGTCTCCATCATGTTGTCATAAATGTCAGAATCTCATTCTTTAATGGCTGAGTATTAATCTATGGGTACATGTCCCACCTTTTCCTTACCTAGCATCAGGTGATAGGCATTTACAACATCTCATTTCTTGGGTATTTTCCGTGATGTTACAATGAATATGGGTGAGTAGTCATCTCTTTGACACCCTGGTTTTGCTGCTATTGACTGGATAGCATGCAGTGGGAGGGATGGATCAAATGAAAGATTCCTTTTTGACTTTGTAAGGAAACTCCTAGCTTTTCCCAAAATCGCTGCAAGGGTTTGCATTCTCCGGGGTGCTTGGGGTTTCTTCTCTGTGTGCTTGCCAGCACGTATCTTCTACCTTACTGATAAAGCCGGTCACACTGCAGTGGGGTGATATTGGGAAATGCTCTTGATAAGAAGACCTGAAGATAAAAATGTTTCTGGCAGTCATCTAGACTCTGTTTTTTGTGACTTCATTACATCTCACATACAGAGTCACTCCGACCATTGCTTCAGCTAAGCAAGATTGCTGAACACAAATAAATGTGAGACTAAACTTTCACAATAGTTATTTACATTCGGTAAACATGTATGAATAGGACAAAGAAAGAGAGCGGAAGATTCCTTAAAATTAAGTACACAAAAGATACATTTTTGTTTTCTTAAGTGACTTAAAATATGGAGATTTGAGGAGCTAAGGGGTGGCTTTCCTGAACTGTGTTTTGTATCTTTGTATGTGATGGAAAACTGAGGAAAACACACTCAGACTATCCAACACACACACCCCATTTCCAGAGCCCAATGGTTTCCTCAAACTTATCCAAAATGCCCCTGCCAAGAGGGCACAGAGCATCCAGTCACTGATATCTACCAGTTCTGGGCTCAGAGACTTTGCCAAAACATCAGTTGCAGTTTTGAGTGGCTGTTGGACAGCGATTGAGAATGATTCCACAGCCCAGAATTCAGTTTCAATAAGCTTCCTCCACACAGGGCTCTGCATGGCCATCAGGACCCAATCACCTCAGGCCTCCTGCTCATATGTCAGGAGCTTAATTCTTTCCCCCTGTTGTAAATGAGCCACCACAATTTCATAAAAATGCTTCTTTGGGATAGTTTTGTACTGGTGTCTCCTGATAGACCAGAGTGGGGGCCAATAACTTCACCTTGGTCACCACTGGGAATCCAAGACTGTGTTCTTGTTAATGAATACGGAGCTTTACTCAACCATTCAGTTCAGTCCTGGCTTCTGTTATCTACCTACCTACCTATCTATGCATGTATGTATGTATGTATGTATGTATGTATGTATGTATATATGTATGTATGTATGTATGTATCTACCTACCTATATATGTATGTATCTATCTATCTATCTATCTATCTACTTTTGATCTTTTTAGACAGGCTTTCTCTATATAGCTCTGGATGTCCTATAATTCACAATGTAGATGAGGTTGTCTGCAAACTCACAGAGATCCACCTGCCTCTGCCTCTCAAGAGACGTCTTCCAACTTCTTTAGAACCCTCTAAACTGTGAGTCTCAGCTTGAGGGAGATGGATCTGCCTACTATGCAGGATACCTCTTACAAGTAGAATGGAAAGCCAGGCTTTAGTTGAGAAAGTTGGAAGACAAAATAGGGGTATAAGATGCGCCACAGCATCCTGTAGACCGCATCAGAGCAGCCTGGCCCCGAAATCTTTCCCAAAATATTCTGCTCTTCTATCTGTAGTCAATAAGGGGAGACTAAATTTAGAAGTCTTTCTGCCTGATAAACCTGATAAACCTCTGATGAGGTGGAACTTCAGCCAGAATCCTGAAATTCACTCCTCAGCTGTCAGTCACCTTTCCTTCTGTGTCCTTCCCTGGTGTAGTAGTTGTGGCAATGAGGTATGATTGGACCCTAGAAGCACCGATTCTGGAGACCTAGAGAGAGACGTGTCAGTGCAATGCCTTGTGGATGACAAGATTTCCTAGGAAAATGCAAAACGTAAGAAAAACGAACAAACAAACAGACAGACAAACCAACACTGCTGCTGCCATTTCCCAATACATTGTGCTTATGTGACCCTGTGTGTATATTTTGAACATTTCGAAGAGCAGACTGTTTAGTGTGATTCTCAAAGTTCAGGACATGCAGTGGGATTAAGGTCACAGTTTGCTCCTTCAGCCCTGCTGTCCACTTCTCCCCATGTTGGTCCTTCATCTCTACATTCTCCCTGGGTCCTAAGTGTACAACGATGTTGTGAAGCATCTCTTGGATAGCAGAGAATAGGTGGGATGTGGAGAGTGCACATACCCACTGTACTAACCCTGAGGCATGAGGTGGGTCTTTTTATATCCTTGAGAGTTTGGAGCTACCTGTTCTGAGCAGCAGAAATCCAATGATCAGGGTTGACAGGGTGAAGCCTTCACACACAGGCTCCAGATTTCTGGTAGTCTGCTTAGGAAAAGTGGGTGTTAAGCAATGCTTAGAGGGAATTTCTAGGAAATTGTGGAAACGTAAAATTGTAACAATCAGAAGTATGGACAGTGATCTTCAGTATGACCATAGACTGTTGTCGGCTCTTTTTCTTAACAATTAGACTTTAGCCGGGCGTGGTGACACAGGCCTTTAATCCCAGCACTTGGGAGGCAGAGGCAGGCGGATCGATGTGAGTTCAAGGCCTGCCTGGTCTACAAAGTGAGTCCAGGACAACCAAGGCAACACAGAGAGACCCTGTCTCGAAAAACCAAAAAAAAAAAAAAAAAAAAAAAAAAATACAATCCAACTATCCTATACAAGAGGGGGGAAAGGGTTAAAGGGAAACAAAAATAAACCTTCTAGTATCTGATGGATGGATCTCCAGGTGTCTTTGACCTGCATGCTGGTCTGGTCTGTAGGCTGGTCTCCCCAAATCCACGTGCGATCCTGTGATCCTGTTCCAAAACCTGCAGCCTTCTCTTCTCTCCTCTGCCTGTGTCTCTTTCTGGCTGGGTCAGAATCCCTTGCTCCATAGAAGTTCGATGAGAAACACAATAGCCCGGCCGGAGTCCACATTCACCGCCCCCGCCCCCGCCCCCCAGTCTGCCTCCTTAATTTCAGACCCAGGATGGCTCCATCCAGTCTATCACTATGTATCCTTGGTGTTTCCAAGGGCCTTACAATCCTTCCCACAGATTGTCTCTTACAACCTCATGTTAACACAGATTCCTGGACACATAAAAATACACTCAAAAATAATCTCTAGCTACACAGGTCATAGACCATAAGGAGAACATACTCCTGTTATGCCTCTAAATCACTTGATATAGTATTAAACTTCCCTGTTGGTGGAAGTTTTGGTTTATGATATATAACATGGCTTGTTTTAATCGCGGGTGTGGGATATGAAGGCTGCTTCAGTATGCTGTGGCTCCTGGTTGCTGTTGGTGCAGTTTGATGAGAAGAAGTTGGAGATATCCTGAAACGAGAATTGGACTTGCCCCAAGGAACAAGATGACTCTAAATAGCAGGAAATAGCTAAGGAAAACTACACCCCT
>OU015742.1:125753205-125765680 GCA_907169655.1 Acomys percivali
GTGTGTGTGTGTGTGTGTGTGTGTGTGTGTGTGTGTGTGTGTGTACATGCATTCATGTGCGTGCTTGTTTGAAGGTTTCATGCTACCATACATTGGGGAGAAAGACATACACTGTCCATTTCAGAAGTGTCCTTTTTATGGGGTCAGGAGGGATCACCCAGTACCTGTGCTCAGCTGTGAGGTCCTCCACTCTGACTCAAACCCAGGGTCTCACTGTTGGAGTGTGGTGGAGCTGGCCAGGCACACTCAATTTATGCTAAGTGTCTGGATCAGGAGTCAACTAACTATTATGCCAGTAAGAATTGTCCAGTGTCCCATTTCTGTAACTAAAACTCCATATTGTAAGAAGCTACTGTCCATTTATCTATACTTTAGCCTAGCTGCTTCCTTTAAAGCATGGGTTGGAGCCATTGCTGCAGGGATTAGGGTCAGGGTCAGGGTCAGGGTCAGGGTCAGGGTCAGGGTCAGGGTCAGGGTCAGGGTCAGAGTCAGTGATAGGATTAGGACTGGAGTTGGGGTTATGGTTGGGTTTGGGTTTAGGGTTAGAATTTAGGTTAGAGTTAGGATGACTGGCCACTTACCTCTAATTGCCTTCTGGATATAGGTCAGTGTTAGGGCTAGGGTTAGGGTTGGGGTTGGGGTTGGAGTTGGGGTTGGGGTTGGGGTTAGGGTTAGGGTTAGGATGATTGGCCAGTCACTCACCTCTACCTGCCTCCTGGATGTGGGTCAAGTTTGCACAGCTCTCTGTGCTGATGGGGTGTGTGTTGGTTAGTGTTTATCAACTAGACACAAACTGGAGTCACCTGGGAAGAGGGGAAATCACAATTAAGAGATTGCTTCCCTCTGACTGTGCCCTGGACACGTCCATGGAGTGTTTTCTTGCATGATGATGGATGTTGGAGGGCCAATTGCATTGTGGGTGGTGCCGTCGTTGGAAAAGTGGGCTGAGAATGTCATGGAGAGCACTTCATGGAGCAGCACTCTTTTGTGCCTCCTGCTTTAGTTTCTGTCTCCCAGGTTTCTTGCCTCGGACTTCTGTTCCTTTATGATTGATTATAACCAGTAAATCAAATTAATCCCCTCCTCCATAAGTTAGTTTTACATGGTTTTATAACAGCATCAAAAAAGCAAACTAAGATAGGGTGGTTATCAAAGGAGGCACAATCCAGTATGTGACATGGAGAATTTGATAGTGTATGTCATTTGCCCTGATCTAAAAAAATCAGGCATACAAGAGGTTCTTTTCATAGAACATTGGTAAGGGATGCCAGAGTAAACTTTGGCTAGCCCTTAGCCACCCAATTTATGAGGAACAATATCAAGAAAGCATGTGCAAAGTAGCATAAGTGAAGTGCTAATGTCCCAGGGCTCAGAAGTACCACTACATAGGTACCAAAGGAACTGCGGAGGAAGGAAAATGCTGAGATGACTATGTAACTTCTTTGAGTAGTTTCAGGATTTTGATGTGCCCGAGGACTTCAATTCATCTTCTGCAGCCTTACAGAGAAGATATGTGCTCAATGGATGGAAGAGGTAGGAAATTAGATCTGACACAGGATTAGATAGAATTTCTAACAATACAAAATCTCCATAAGATTAGTGGCTTTCCCTCATTGAATATTCATATGACATAGTCCTTTTTAGCATGAGAGACTTGTTGTAGTGCTCCCTCACTCCATTACTTAGGGATAGTATTATCTAGGGACCACTAATTGATATAAGAAATGAGTCCCAGAGTGACTTTTATTGATCTATTACTGACCATCAGATCTGATAGCAACCTTGTTCTCTGACTCAAGAAGCTGGCCCATATAGGTCTTATCAGTTCCATGGCTCCTGTCTTTTCCAACAAGAAGCTCCTCTGGGAGATAGCAGGGAAGGAATCTAAGGGTGCAAGGTCATCATAGACTGCCCTTATCCTCACATGGCCCTCAATGTTATTACAAAGTGGTCTGTCCTGTCTGGGTCCCTTGTTGTGCCTATAGCTTCTCCTCTGCTTGTCCAGTAGTCCACTGGTGAGGCAAGGTCCTTGCATCCTCCCATGTACATTCTTTGTTTCCTAAACTCTTCAAAATGGTTCCTTTCAAACCAATCCTCTTTATATCATTTCAACTTGAACATGCTTGGCAACCTGGGTTTCTGAGTACTGGGTAGATGCTGTCTAAAGCACAGTAGGGACTCAAGACTGGCACACCTCCTATTCCAGAATCTTTACCCAGGTATTCCCTGGACTGCTTCTGTATTATCTGGAAGAGAAGACTAATATGAAGTTCATGTAGCATCTTATGTTCCATGGACCTGGACTGGCCCTCTTGGTACCCAAGTGCCATTGCTCAGCCTTAGTTACATGGCCTCTTTCACTGACACAGGAATGGAAACATGGCTGAGTGCTCAGGAGAAGTAAGTAGACCTTAGTGGGTGGCCTAATGGGCTCTGAATATAGATGGAAATGATCTAGTATCTTGGGCTGATACCCATCATTAGCAGGATGTGAATGAGGTCAGAAAAGAGTCTGCTGAGACAACCATGTCAGTTGGGGGGGGCACCTCAAACCTCCTGTTACTGCATTCAGGTGTCACTGTGTAACTGACCACTTTGAGCAAAAGTAGAGTCGGGTTGGCCATTAGGCTTTTGTGATGGGTTGCTGCTGCACATGAACACTGTCTTTTCATCACCGGGGGCCCAGATCTCATCCTCCCAATCAGCTGAACTCCCAATCATGCCTTGATATTCACAGGAAAACACTGGGGCCAGTCAGGAAACCACTGTTAATAAAAAAATGATCAGGCCTGATGACTTGAAGCAGATAGATGTCCTTGCAGGTGTATCAGGTTAGCTTCTGAGAGCAAAGATAAGAATGTCCTTCATTGCAAAGCCATCATGGTAGAGAAATTAAGGCCATGTGTCTACAAAGGGAGTGAGAGTTGTACAGAAATTGATCCATGTCAACCAATCCAGACATCTGAAGGACAGAAAGCTAGTTTCATGGGTACTGATGTTCCTGTCCTCTGATCCTCAGTAAATTCTGTACCCATGATAAAAGCATGGAGTTTAGTCAAAAGATGCCTGGAGAGTACCCAGATGCCTCATCTGTGGCACATTGCTGATGGAAGAAACCATAAATTTAAGCTCTTGGGTTAAGGGAGGAGTAATATTTTCTTCCCTCAACTTTCAGGGGCTGTGTACTAGCATACAAAGCCTACCCTCAGTACAAAAGATAATCTTGTTCCAGATCCATGTTGCTCCCCTCAGTGTCTCCCAGAATCACGTTCTCAAGGAATTATTGAATGAGAAGCTATCTCAGCTTTGTGTTCATGAACCAGGTCTATTGTAGCAAGATGCGAAGACGGCAAAATAGGGAACAATAGCAATCTAGCAACTAGACTCTACTGGCCACACTTTCGGCAGCCATCACAGCCTACACAGTCAGGTGTGCAAGAGCACCTTAGCACACCTTGCTTATCACCCTTAATGAACAGCCACAACTACAGTGGATTAGGGAGCTGGAAGAGAGTGAGTATTGGTAACTGTCATCAGAATCCCAATGTTAGATGTTGAGGGCTCCCCTGCTCTTCCATTTCCTAGGTGATGTAGTGTCACATGGGAAGGAAGGGTGCGCCTAGTGAAGGAAGCTGACTTGATCAAACTTTCCAAAGTTACGTTCATGTGTGTGCACCCTAAGAGACAGGTATGTTCTGAAGGTGCTTGTCTCCTGCACTCAATTATAATCACTTCCAGGCCACAGGATCTGACTCCTTACCTTTCCTCTTTCAAATACGTTGGGATGGTCAGCCTTGAGGATAAGCTCAATTGCATCTTGAATCTTTAAGCAGACCTATGAGATACTTAGGGAAGAATTGACTAAGATGGGAGCATCTCCCCTCAGAGCAGACAGCATCTTCTGGCTCCTGTCCAGATATAAAGAGGTCTGAAGGGAAAGCAGTGCTCTTTGCCTGCCTGCCTCACTTCTTGCATGTGAGTGTGTCTACTCTTATGGCCTCAGCAACTTCTATCTTCTGCTGACTTTAGAATGCAGCTTCTTTGACCTTCCACTAAAGACCTTCATTTCTTAAGAAATCCTCTAGACCTCCATCACCTAGCCAGGACAGCCGAGGCATCTAGCCCCCTAGCCCCCTAGACTGAGCAAGTACAAGGTTCTCGGTTTTGCCACTCAGTAGCCAGATCATTGGATTTCCCAGAAGAATCATGTAAGCCAATCTAAAAACCCTTCTTGTACTATGTGTTCATTCTATTGGTCCCCTGCAGAACTCTAATACAGATGTGATGTCAAGGGTATGATCTATGCTTCCTATGCTGACTGAGAAGATGAATAAATGAGCAAATGAGAATGGGTAGATTCAGTATGAGTTGGGAGGCCTGGAGGAAATCTTGAGTGGGAAGAAAAACAGGCTTGCACAACAGATAATTTCTCTGTACGTTAAACATTTAGCTATCATATTTTATGTGTGTATATGTGCATCATGCACATGTCTGGTGTTCACAGAGTCCAGAGAAAGGTGTTGGGTCCCTTGGAACTGGAGCTACAGATGTTTGTGGCCTTCCATGTGAGAATCAAACTAACTTGGGACCGCTGCAAGAGCAGCAAGTGCTATTAGCTGTTGAGTTGTCTCTCCAGCCCCAGAAATACAGTTTCCATACTGCAAAGAACTTTATTCTACTAATTTTAAACAGACAATATTCAAAGCTGATCTATCTATCTATCTATCTATCTATCTATCTATCTATCTATCTATCTATCTATCATCATCATCATTTGTGTATATTATGTATGTATTAAAATGGTCTAAGGTCATCTCTGCAAAATAGTTTTGTAAGCATGTGACTTATCACACACTAATCAATGTGTACTAGAAATTAATGCAGCTGCTTTTTTCATAAAACAAGCTATACAAAAAAGGGAAAATACCTAAATAAGGGAAGAAGGTTTATGGGTGGAGAGGTGACTGAAAAGATAAGCAGTAAGAGTGAGCATAGGGCAAAGCAAGCAGAAAAGGCAAATACAATGGCATAAAACTTCTGCAGACAAGTCAGAGAGCGATGAAAACTGGACTCATGTTCAGTTCTCAGGCACTCACAAGTCAGAAGTCATTCCCTCACTTCTGTCTTCAGTAGGTGACAGGGAGGCTGGGATGTCTGGGCATTCTGCCTGTGGTGTCATGCTGAGTCAGAAGAAAAGAGGAGAGAGGCAGTGCTTTATAATTCTATTTCCCCCATTACCCACATTTGTGATTTAATTAATGGTTTCTCTGAAATGGAGTTTAAGGAAAAACACATATATTCCACTCTGCAGATAACTGAGTGTGATCATTCAGTTTGCAAAGAGGTTCATGAACTCAGCTCTGGCCTTTTCTGGGAATCTGCTGAGCTCACATTCTTCTCCACTCAGCCTGAAGTCAGGCTTTCCTCTTCTCCAGCCTGCTTTCCCAGAACCTGCTGCCAGTGAGGCCAGCTCCTGTGGTCCCTGCTTGCAGTGAGGTGCAGAATCAGTGAGGTTTTCCATTAGCCGGACAGGGTGTCTCTGATCTTATAAACAAGGCTTGCTGTCTTCTGAGGGGCCCTTCCTTGCAGCTGCAACTAGGCTGCGTGGAGGAGGAGCCCAGTGTGCCCTCAGATTGTCCCATCTGGAGCAGGTGCATGGAACAGGCCTTTCATTTGAGGAGTAAATGAGTAGCCTTCTAGCTGGCTGCTGCAGCTGGGGCTGTTCTGCCTCTTCTGACTTGGCCTTGGTCAGTCTGTCCTCTCCTAGTCATTTTAGGGGCACCAGGGCAGCAGAGGCCGAAGCTCAGCTGCTCAATATGCAGTTTCTGTGCCAAAGGTGTGTTAGGTCTGGTTTATGAACGTTTTTTCTGCATAGGTCAGCAAGCCAGACCTGCTATTAGGAGATGTTATGGTAATTGGAACCATAAGACAGACATCAAGTTGACACATATAAGCCACACCACCACTTGGAAATGTATACACACCCACTGGAGACCAAGGATGCTTTTTGTCTTTTTCTCTTTGTGTGTATATATGTGAGGTATGCATACATTATCTATGACCACAATTATATGGGCACACACTTGTATGCAAGCACACATGGAGAGGCCCTAAGTTGTTGTTGGGTATCGTCCTCAACCTTACTCATTGGGGCAGGGAATCGCAACTAAACCCACAGCTTGCCTACACAGCTAGTCTCCCAGGCCAGACTGTCCTGAGGAGCCCTGGTCTCTGCCCACTGGAGCTGTCACTACAGATAAGCCACCAAACCTACCCAGTCCTCATGTGTGCCCTGAGACCCAAACTCTGATCCTCTTGCTGTACAGCTAATACTTTTATCTCCCAACCATTACCCTGGCCCCTGATAGCACCTTGATAAAACACACTGAGTCCAAGTATGATCTGCTCACAGGTGTGCTGGAACCCAGAAGATACACTCTCGGGGCTGAAGAGATAGTTCAGCTGGTAGCTTGTATTGTTCTTACAGAGGATCCAAGTAGGGTTCTAACACCCACATCAGATGGATCACAACACCTGTAACTCCAGCTCCAGGAAATCCAATTCCCTTTCTAGCCTCCTTGGGCAATTGCACTCACCTGCACCCCACTGCCATGCAGATACATGCAATTAAAAAAATAAAAATAAATCTCTTTGTAAAGGAAAACAATTCTTAGTACAAGTATAAAGAACACAGGGACTCTCTGAGACTCTTTTACCAAGGCCATGAGACTTTCAGTTTGCACTGGTACATTCCCAAAGTACTTCTACTGTGTGTGGTTCGTGCACAGACTCAAGGCTTTTGTATTTATATGAATGGCAGAACGAAAACTAACAATAAAACAGGATGGATTCTGCTGGCCCACCATGGCCTATACCCTACAGAGTTGCATGCTTGTTTCGTTTTCTTTTAAGGTTCAATTCTGAGGCAGGGTCTTCTTACTATGTAGTTCAAGCTGCCCTTGACTGCACAGGGGTCTTTCTGCCTTAGTCTCCTGAGTGCTGCTGGTATTGTGTGAGTCATCATGACCTGTACTATGCATTATTTACTAATATGCCTTTATATAAAGCACATGCATTATGCATGCACATTATACAATGCACTCTTTCTGTATATACTCTAACTTACTACTTCAAAATGATGTTTTCCTCTTTATCCTCTTTGAGAAATCTGCACCAAGATTAGGTGCAATGACAACTGAAGCATCCTTGTCCTGAGTCTGTGGCCACATATTTTTGGCATTCCGTGTCACAGCAAAAGTGGATGCTAACCCTCACATGAGCCACCCACCGGGTGATGCATTACCCTAAGTGTCTTACCTCATCCTGTCTGTGAGTCAGCGTCATTAGGTCGGGATGAGATCATGTTTAAAGGAAGATTTAGAAGAAAGCAGCTTCTGGGAAGTGGCAAGGCGGCAAAGGGAGCTTCTGCTAATGACACTTTGCCTTCATTCAAATCAGCGACACAGAGCGCTTTGTGCATTTTGGTTCCTGGGATTTGCATGCTAATCGATTTGGATTCATTATGGGATCAAGACTCAGGACACTCACTCTCAGGAGTGTCTGTGACAGGCAACCCTGAGAAGGAAGATCCCAGGTAGCAAATTGCCTACAGTTTCTCCCAATGTGGGGGCACCCATTTAAGAATGTAATAAAAGAAGGTTCTGGCATTGCCATTTGTTTTATTTTGCTTTTGACAATTTCAATGTATGTATTTGGCATCTAATGGCCACCAGAAGATCTCACTCATTTTTCCCTCGTAGCTAGTACTCCACGATGGACCCACATTTGGTGATTTCTCTGCACACATCAGTGTTGGCTGAACCTTTCCAATCTCTAGCATGGGAGCCAAAGCTCTTTGCTAATTTCCCTTTTTCTATTTCTAGATACACTCATGCATTTATTTAGTATGCATGCTTATTGATGTGTACCTGTGTAAACATATGTATGTATGGGTGTTGTTCCTGAGGACATCTTCCATTTTCTTGATTAACATAAGCTTTACCATTGGCCAGGGCCTTGGCTTTTTTGGTTAGAATAATTGGCTGACAACATCTAGGAGATCCACCTGCCTTACCTTCCCAGATCACAAGCGGAAGCCACCATGCCCAGCTTTTAGATGTGGACGCTTGAGATGGAACACAAGCCTGCAAACTAGTATTGCCAGCGTGCTTATGTACTGGGCTGTTGACCAGCCCTCTTTCTAGATACTTGCTAGGAATTCAGAACTAGCAATGGCTTAGAAAGGGTTTTCTGGGATCTCTTCTTAGCTGTGTGCAGTGGGTCACTGCTCAGAACCAGCCAGATTCTTCCTTCTCAAAGAGCTGCAGATGTTGCAGTAATGCCTTTCTCCTGTCACTCACCCGAGTTCCCCCCCCCCCACTCTCAGGAGAGAAGGTGGACAGTGCCCATCAAGTGCTCTGTATGCTGCCACTCCTGAAAAGGTTGGAGGATGACACCCTTGCTCAAGGCTTTCTGCTTCTGCAACAGCAGTTCTGTACATCCTCATGGGTACTTCAGCTCAGTGAAGTCAACTCAGAGGAGCAGCTCTTGTGCAAAGTGACCCTGATGAGAGGGCATCTAACAGCTCTGCTCCGTGTCACTTTGTCAGGCAGCATGGACCACCTGGGGAGAATATGAATGCACTGCCCAGCCTCTCTGTGTTGTGGATCCATGGCTATATCCCCAGTGCTGTTGATGATCTGAAGAGAACTTGCCTTCACCCCAAAAGGCTGAAATTCTAGATTGTTCATATCTGAAGAGAATCATGCATGGGAAGGGACAGGAAGAAATGATATGTGTCATTCAGAAGTGCCATATTTCATTTGGAAGGGGAGTGTTATGAAAATGATGCTGGCTGCACTCAAATGTTTAAAGAGCTTTTGCCTGGATGGATCTTGATGGATTCAGTGTGGCTAGGATAGTAAACTTGAACATGTTCACTGTCCTCTGTGGTATAATATAGGGACAGAATGTGACATAATTTTGAATGGCAGTGCACAGTGGAAAAATGGTGGTACCTTGCTTTGAAAACAGGAAAAAGTTGCAACTAGAAGGGCCCTGCTGATTACCTTCCTGCCTGGATAGGCATGAGCACACACACACACACACACACACACACACACACACACACACACATGCAAACACACATGTATACACATATACTATTTATATACATATATAGATCCATACACATATATGTATAACAACACATGTATACACACATATAGATGCATATACATGTATCTATATATACACATATTAATATACAAGCACACCTGCATACGTATATATATACACACATGTATATTTTTGCCAGTTTGACTCAAACTAGAGTCATTTGAGAAAAGGGAATCTCAACTGAGGCGTTGCCTTACGACACTGGCCTGTGAAGCCTGTGGGGCATTTTCTTGATTTGTTATTGATGTGGAAGAGCCCATCCCACAATGGGTTATGCTACTCCTGGGCTGCTGATATTAGGCAGCATTAGAAAACAGGCTGAGCATGGTCTCTGCTCCAGTTCCTGCCCTGACTCCCATCAGCAATGGCCTCTGCCCTGTAAGGTGTAATATATCCTTTCCTTCTCAATTGCTTAGCAACAGCAGCAGAAAGCAAACTAGCATATACATTCCCACACTCATCCATACACACATATAAGCACGTATACAGACTTGAACACACAAATATATTTGACATGTTTTCATGGCACATAAAGGAATTGACAGGTTTCAGAAGGAATGTTTTTACAAATGTATCATCCACTTTGACAATTTTCACCCTCCTTCTTTCCCTCCCCAGCCACCTCATGTGATTCCCGTTCTTCCCCTAATGGGTGCTAGAGACAATCTTAAGTTATTGAAGAACAAGACGGGGTGGGGCGGGGGGGATGGCGGGGGCGCATTTTCTCTGATTTCTCTCAGTAGAACTCATTAAAAATAAGGTAAGTGCCACGCTTTCCTGTTATTTCACAAACAATATATTGGTGCAAATTTCTCTAACTCTCAGCCTTCAGTGTGACTGAGTCCCATGCAACACAAAGTCCTAAGGACAACCCTTCCAGATTGGTGGCTCTCCAGTACAAGGGGCCCCTGGACATGTTGAGACACAGCTTGACAGTGTGGCAAAGGAGAGCACCAAGAGGGCCCAACCTGGCCTCACTGGAAACATAAAACAACTGACCAGTTCTTGATGGCTGTGGAGAGGGAGGAAGCCCACTTCCTGGTAAGTTTGCCTGGGATTCAAGGGGGTGGTCTCCATGAAATTTCTAGTGGATCTATGTGGGCTCTCTGTTTAACTTCGTGAGTATAAACTGACCTTCAGTTAGAGAAGGGAAGAGTTGGGGTTAGAGTATAGCGTGCATCTGCTCCAACGTACACGTAACTCTCACAATTTTGTGCATTGGCAGTAGAAACCTGGAGCCACGGAGGAAGGGTGAAACCCAGAGAGAGATCGGTTTGATGACATAAAGGTTAGGGAGGAAGAAGAAAACACGTATTTTTAATCTGGCACAGAAGCTGGTTCAAGGTTTGCTCTCCCAGGAGGAATCATCATCAACGTTAAGAGCATGGAAGACTCACAGGTGCAGGGAGGCAAAGGGCGTAAAGCTGGCTTCTTCTGGGAAATGTTGCTCACTGTGGGGAAGGAGTGGACTCAAGAGCCAACTAGTCTCAGATTGTCCTTGTTCGCCAGCCCCTGTGTGGAATGCAAAGCTACTGGTCGGAAAAGTTTCTTCTGAAAAATTTTCACTTGATTCCTACATCAGTCAAATGGCCTGACCTGTAGAGTCACTTCCAGGATTGAAGAAGAAACCAGTTTACATGGGGTTGCCCAGTGGGTGCTAACTTATGACTAGGTATTGGGGAGATGGGGTACTGAAGCATAGCAGAGTGATTTTGGATTTGGATAGGGGACTGTGTTTAAAATGGGAAATGGGAATGCAGATGCTCAAAAGCCTGCAGTGTGTTCTCTATCTTGATACTCTATGGTGATGTCTGTCCTTCTATTTGAAGGTCTCCTAGTCAGGGACTTGGTCCTGTTCATCTAGGTGTTGCTTGTCCTCAAGAAGGACATGTGAAAGGCACCTTCCATAAGCTTCCAGAACTTTCCATGATCTTCTTCCTGGGGTCTGTTTGCTAACCTCTGGATCCCTTTCTAATTTTGATTTTTTCATGCCTCAGAAATTGGTAATCCTGAAAACATTTAGCTTTGGTTTAAGATGGATGGATGGCTTTTATATTTCACCAACACAGAGTTTATTTTAAAATACTCTCACATTCTAATATATTCTAATAAGAAGTGGTGATTCCTATGTAACAAATGAAAGAAATATGTGCAGAATAAGCAGCTAAAGGAAAGTATTGTCTCAAGTGGTGAATCATAAACTTTGAAGATAATATATATTTATCGTAATTAAAAACTCAAGAATGTTTCCTTCTAAGCCTTCTCCTGAATATATACATCCAAGTGCCAGAGTTAATACACTGACATGTTAACTCACTCCCTTTCCCTTATTATTTCAACCCCAAAGGTTCATTTCATTACAGCCTCTTTCATGGGTGCTATGCACAAATGGCCCCTTTCTTGCTTCATGATGGTATGTCTAACAGAAACTCCTGATAATCTAGAAATAGAATGACAGGGTGAGATGAAGGCTTGGAAACAAGACATGAAAATTCAGTCTCCTCCAAGGGAGTCAGTCTTATTGGGGAAACAAACTACTCTTAAGGGTGGGCTGCGTGCCCAACAGGAAGTAGATGGCCAACAGAAAACGAACTCAATGGCCTCTTAGAAGTTCTTTGTTCTTCTGTCACAATGCCATGTCAGGGGTTTTCCTTTGAAAATATATATTTTTTTAATTTCTATTTCATTTTATTTTATTTACGTATTTTCTCTTCTCTTTTTACAGAGAGGTCCTTTGTATTTTTTATCAAGTTTAGTGTTTTTATGAAATTCCAGAGTGTACAAATGATGAATCTCTCTTTTTGTGCCTTTTCTTGGGCTCCTTTCCTTCTGTTTATTTGTTTTGTTCAATTCTGATGTATTAGCTTTTGTTTTATCTTATTCTATTTTATTGTTATCCCTTAGAGTCCCATTTATTTTCTAATGAGAAGCAAGAAGGGAAGGAGATGTGGATGGGAGGGGAGAGGGAGAGGAATTGGGGGAGTAGAAGGAAGAGAGAAACTGCAATCAGGATATATTATATAAGAGGAAAAAATCAGTTTTCAATAAAAGGGGGTGGGGGTGGGGAAGGCCAGAAAAAGGTGTGTGCAGTTTTGCTCTGTTGCCATGGAGTTCTGCATTGGGTGGGGGCTCCGTTTGACAATTCCATACAGCTGCCTTTGGGTCTATGTGCAGAGCTCTTCTTTGTGCAAATATCTCAGGGCAGAGCACACACCGGCAGAACTAAGGACAAGAGGAAAAAGCCGCTTCTGTGGGGATCAAAGTGGCCTGGCTAACTAGCAAAAGGGCGGGGGGGGGG
>OU015742.1:125767051-125795894 GCA_907169655.1 Acomys percivali
AAAAAGGACTTTGACCCCTGTTATACAGAGTGATCATCCCCAGGCTGACTTTTCATTGAGAGCAGCAGTATTAGATAAAATGTGTTTTCTCAAGCAGTACATGGCACGTAAGGACCTGTATAGCTCAGCGTAGCTGCAGAGGAAGTCTGTTTTAGCTGATGGCTTTGTAGCCCTTTGGAGATGTGGAAGCATCCTAAAGGCTGGCACCAACCTGAGGCAATTCAGCACCCCCCCACCCCAGATACGTAAGAGAAGAGGAGAACATCGGCCAGGGCTGTAGCCACACTGAGCGGAGCCACAGCCTCCTCACAGCCTCTGCTTTTACTTCTCCCTCTTACTTACCTGCTTATCCACAGCCTCTGCACTCACTTCAGGTTGTCTGCAACAGGCACACACATCTCTCTCTAGATGTTGCTCATCTTGGTGAAGGAGAGCAGGGATGTGGAGAGACAGGCCTATGAACGAAATCCATTGACAAAATGACCGGAAACCCTCCTCTAGTACATGTAACAAACAGAGCATGCGCAAACCCTTAACGCCATGCAGACAGAAGAAAAGGCAGATCCTGTGAAGGTGATCTGCAAAGAAAAGGCCAGGGGCCACCTGGCTCAGAACCTTTCAGTGGATGGCTTTCTCCTGTAGTCATCCACCCCTGTACTCAAAGCCTGCGTTTCTAAGAAAGGGTCTCTGGTTTTACTGCCCTAGGATGTGTCCCTGGTACATCTCATGGGTGCCTCTCAGGACTCTGAGCCATACCTATGAGGATCTCAGGTGTTCAGCACCTTTAGGCATGTGATGGCTAACATCGGGTCCTTTATTTCTTGCATTTGCTCCCCACCTCCACAGACATCTCTAAATTTCAAAACAGCCTGTGTATGTGCAGCCTCAAAAATACTTCCTCCATACCATCCTCTGAGCACTTAACCCTTTAAAATACCAGGAACCACCTAATGACTAAGACACACCTCTCTGTGTTCACATTAACAAAACGTTACTCCTCATACTTTTCTGAGGGACAGAAGAAAACTGTGGGTTTACAGAAGTCTTTTGGTATGGGACTAATTTCATCCTGCCTGCTGTGTCAAGCATCCATAGCTTTTCTAAAGAATCTGGCACCACTCTACTTACAAACGGGGGATCTTAAAGTTTGATGCCAAGGCGTACACTCTAAAGGCAAGCTGGCCACCTCTCCTTGACAGTCTGTGCTTTGGGTTTCAACTCTTTATTTTTCCTCTCAGAGTAAAATCAAACCTGTCCAAAGCTTAGCAGACCCCGAGTTATCTACAAACACATTTCACGCTAAATGGCAGATGGGGCTCTTGCCCTTTCCCAAATCCTCGCCCCGGGGCCTCCTTAGAGTGAGGCAGATTGCTGCTTTAGAGAGGAGAAACATTCCTCCTCAAGGCTTTGGGCTCTCCCTTTTAATCCCTTCTCAAATGGCACCAGTTGCAAGGACTACCCCCCTTTTGCCTAAGAGCAAGCTCTTTCTTGTCACAGTGAAGCCTGCTGTGACTGAGGCCCAGGCAGGTGCCGTGGGCTGTGGGGAAGCAACCTTCAGATGCTTTGGTTTCACAGCAAACTTTGGATTCCAAGCAGGGCCTTGTGCTGGTGAGTTCCACACCTCAGTGCCTGCTTAGCAGATGAAGGAGAAGAAAATGGCCACATTTCCAGGCTTAGAAAGATGCTCCTAATCCCAGCTACTGGGGAGGCTGAGGCAGGAGAATCTTGAGTTCATGGTACTTCTGGGCTGCAAAGTGAATTGAAAGCCAGAGGTGACGGTTTAGCGAGACTCTTAAGTAAAAAGTAAGATTGTCCTAGAGACACATCTCTGTGCTAGAGCTTAAAGTTTCTGAGGCCGACCAGAGGTCTATCCCCAGGACTTTAGAAGTCACACAAAGGGACAGGAGCAAAGATCCTGTAGCCTTTTAAAATATAAGATTCTCAAAGAAACTTTGTGACTGGTTTTGCATGGTGTTAAACTAGACTAGGCTAGACAGATCTGACAGGGACCCGCTGATCATGCTGCTGCAGAAGGAGGTTTGTGGGGCTTTCTCTGTCCTTGCTCTGCAATGTTCCCCAGGGATGCTGTGGTCTGTGGGGGATGCTGGTTCTTACCTGAACATAGTGAGCTATGTCCTAAATGTCCTTGCAGTGTGTGAGTGGAGAGAGTGCTTTAGAGAACACTAAATGTACACTCTAGCAGAGAGTGATGATGGACCACTGAATTCTCCAAGTCCCCAACCGGGGACTCTGACTCAGCGATGGCATGAGATACTCTGAGGAAGTCGAGGCAGCTCTCTGTCTTCCCTCTAATGGCTCATCAATGGTGCAGAATCTCATCTGGTTTTTCATACTGATAGATCTTTGAGCTGAATTCCAGGGAGATGTCTGTATTTCATGCTGGACACCCAACAATTCATACTGAGAATGATATCAGGGCCTGCTGTCCAGTTTGCAGCTTCAAATTTTAAGTAAAAAAAAGTGGAGTGGCGCCTCCTTAAAGATCCCTCTTCAGAGTGTGTGGGGAGTGGGTGGGCAAAAGTGTCCCTCCCTCCTTGTCATCTTTAACTGGACCATCCAGCTGCTTCCTTCGTCCACCAGGGGGTGCTCACCCCCACTAAAAGCTAGGGTTCCTTCCAATCACTGGACAGACATGAGCCCACAGACAGGATTGCCAAAGCATCTGTCTGAAACGTTAGTTGTTTGCACCAAAAGAATAGCATTTACAAAGAGTTTTGGTACATTCTGATTCAACTGAGGCTGCTTGTAACCATAATTTCTTTCCATTTGACCATAGTAAAAATAGTACAGTCGACACACAATCATTATGACATTATATAAGGATCTATTCATCTAAAACAGTCCAGAAAGCGGAGAAAACTCTGGTCTTCTTTACCTCTTTCCCCCCAGCATAGTCTGTCAAAGTTACTGCTGACAGCCTGTAAGTAAAGCCCCTGGCTTGCTGCATCTTGCGTTAGTTTCATCACAGCAATGGAAGAGAACACAGTAAATTTCCTTATTATTTTCTTTTGAAGTATCACATACTAACTGTACATGTGTGCAATACATTGTCTTATTTCAGTATCTGACTACAGTGACAGACTCTCCCCTGGGGAACACCTTACATGTCCACACAAACTGCCAGTAACAATTAGAAAAAAAAAAAAATAGAGCTAACATGTCTGTGACTTTCAAGTGCTGGTTTTTCCTGTAAAGATTTTATATGTGCTCTTCTTTCTCCAACCAAGTTACTCACACACAGTCCTTTATTAACTGAACTGAATTTGAAGGCAGACAGATTTTGTTTCATTAGGAAGTAGTATAGAAGACCCATGTGAAAACTTGCTCATGTAGATATTTGGTTTTGTTTTTTTTTTTTAATTTTAATCTTAAACTCATGAGAAGCCAATGTATCCATTTAAAAACCATTGATGGAAACATCACAAAATTTTAAGATAGATTTCTTTCTTTTACTTTCTAATGTTGGTTCAGATAACGTGATGCACTATGCCTTCCTGAGATACTTTTTCCTTGTCGCTCATCTAGCCCTGTGTTGGTGTGTGTGGCAGAGTGCTAAATCCACGTGTGGGGGGGATTGGGGAGTTGGTAATTTCTCAAGGAGAAAGCCCACAGGAAACAACAAAGAGGTGTGTGTGTATATGTGTGTGCGTATGTGTGCGTGCGTATGTGTGTGTGCGTGCGTGTGTGCGTGTGCATGTGAGTGCATGTGCGTGCGTGCGTGTGTGTGTGTGTGTTGGCTATTTTTAGGTCAATTTGATACAAGCTAGAGTCATCTGAAAGAAAGAAATCTCAATTGAGAAACTGAATCTGTAAGTCTCAGCTGTAGGACATTTTCTTAGTTAGTGATTGATGGGGGAGGGCCCAGCCCATTGTGGGTGGTGCCATCCCTGGGCTGTTGGTTCTTTAAGAAAGCAGTCTGGGCAAGCTATAATGAGTAAGCCAGGAAACAGCACCCCTCCATCCCCTCCATGGCCCCTGCATCAACTCCTGCCTCTAGGTCCCTGCCCTGTTTGAGTTTCTGCTCTGACTTCCTTTAGCGATGGACTACAATGTGGAAGTGTAAGCCAAATAAACCTTTTCATTTACAACTTGCTTTTGGTCATGGTACCTCATCACAGTGTGTGTGTGTGTGTGTGTGTGTGTGTGTGTGTGTGTGTGTGAGAAAACATTTAGATACTCATTCCACTAGTACCGAGCACTTGGACCCCATTTCCCATTGTACTCCTTCTAAAACACAGGCTTACTATATCCCTCTTACAAACTTTCTCCCATCAGTTGTTTGTCAGGGATTTGGTCACAGTAACTAGTCTGCTCTTTCTGCTCTCGAAAGCCTTCACTGGTTCCAAGGGTTGAAGTAATTAGTTTCTTTCTGGGATCCATGTCACATTCATCCTCCTGCCTCCACTCAGATGTGAGCCTGCCTGCCGCCTTGATGCCATTTGATGTGTGTTATCAATTTTTCTTTCCTGAGTAACCCACATCGGAATAATCAAAGCAAAGCACACCTTTGATCTCACAGTCGCCTCTGCATAGCTCGCCTTTCTGCTCACACTCCTTTTCCCATCCACCTTTGAGGCCATTCCAGGACCGTGTCTTCTCCAGCCTCCACCCAAATGGCCCTGTCAAGGTGACCGCCATCACAGACTCCTGCACTGCGCTCTCAGTTCTCAGACCCACTTAACTAGACCCTATTAGAAGAAGTTGTATTTCACTGATGGTTCATTTTGTAATGACTTGACACTTGTTTCAGGGCACAGGGAGTGTTTGGATTTTGCCCACTGTCCATTTCCAGTCTTCTCAGGTAGTCACATAGAGCCTAGGGCTGTGATTTTTTTCAGCGTTGAAGAAGTCCCTCTCAGCTTTTATTACTCACTTGGTTCCCAGACTCATGCATCCTTGTGTCAGCATGGACATTCAACATGTCTTCAAAGTCTATTCCAGCCATCTCTGTGTTGAAGCCCCACCCACCCCACCTCTTCAGCATTCCTCCCACTGAGTCTAGTTCGACTTATAGACTTGGTTATGATAGCAGCTTCTGAATCTTCTTGATTCATCTCTTCTCTTTTCTCACCACTTCCAAACTACCACAGCGTCCCAGCAGTGACATGTTTTTTTCTCACTTTGAGCTTTGCTCTTTTAGCAGATTGCTCCAAATTTATCTCCAGTGGCATCACAAAGGAGTCCAATGCAGATGTGCACAGATTGATCTTGTCTATGGACTCCCATATAAATTAGGACAGTAGAAAAGAAATACACATTCACAGACCTGCACTTTCTATGCAAGAAAGACGCTCTTGCACAGTGCACTCTACCCATACACACCTTAAAAAGACAACTATTTGGTGTATAGCATCACACTCTTTCTCTCCTGGTATTTCTGGAACAGACCCCATGGTTCCACCCATAGCATCTTCTCTGGGTAGGCAAGTGTAGACAGATGCATGTAGGCATCAGACACACTACTGCTGTGTGACATAAGATCTCTTTCTCAAATTTACTTCCTGATGAAATCAATGGCCATTGTTTTTGTTGAGTATTTTTACAGATTGCAGCAGTGCTCATGAGGGTGAAAGGGTGAGGTTGAAAAATACGTCTGAAGATGATTTGCTCCCCATTATGCACTCTGGGGGACTTTGCATGACAAAACCCCCTCTCTTAGTCACCTACCAAATTCGGATAAGAAATTATGATCACAAAAATTATTCTTTGATTTCTAATCCAACTTAGTCAGGGATGATAAAGAAATAAGTAATTATAGTAATTAATAGTTGCATAAGTTTTAAGTGAGCATGGAACACATGAATAAATATGGGCCTTGATTCTTCACACACACAGACTCTTATTTCAGAGACAAAACAACCAATCTTGTGGACTTTTGGGGTTTGTGATAGATGTCAACCTCCTAACTGTGGAGGTCTATGTCAAATGCTTGCTCTTTTTCCATGAAACAAAAAGGAGTGAGCATCCACATATGGGGTGGCCAACTCCCTTGGAGGCCTTAAAAGTTCTACTCCCCAACTGGTTTTGTTTTCCTTAGATACATTTTGTTTTTACTATGTGTATGTCTGTGTCTACATGTGTTCCTGTGGATAAAGGTAAAGCTACCCACAGAGGCCAGAAGGTCATTGTATCCTCTGAAGTTATAGGCAGTTGGGAGTCTTCTGTCATGGGTACTGGGAATTGAACTCTGGCCTTTTTAAAGAGCAAAGAGTAATTGTAACTGCATAGCTTTTCTCCAGCCCCATCACTTCAATGTTTTAGAAAGAACCAAAGGCAGTGATCATTAATCATCTCTGTGTGGAGGCATAGAATAACTCAGCTGTCATCTTCATTTTAATCTAATTCTTGTGAGTCACCTGTGCTTATATTTCAGAGTATTAATATGTAAGCTTGAAGACTCAGTCCCAAATGAAATGTTTTGGGGTACATATTCCTAAAATGATATGATCCTGAGGTCTCTGACCTGGCCACTGGTGCCATTATTGAGAGAAAGTTAATAGAGTTAGAGAGTGGGAGGAGTCGGAGGAAGTGGGGCACTACGGGATGGCCTTAAGGAATTTATGGTGACCCTGCCACCTCCCTCTTGTCTAAAATGAAATGAGCAGATTTGCTTTCCCTCCTGACCTCCTCCCAACATGTTTTGCCACACAGAGGTGAGGAACAAACAGAACCAGATGATTTCAGACCCAAACCAGGCTCTCTGAAACTGTGAGCCTGAGTCAACCATTCTTCCTCCTCTAAGTTGCTTCTCTTAGGACATTTGCCATATCTTGGACTGAGAGTTGGGGTTTTTCCATCTTACACAAGGGGAAAGGATCTGCTTCCATTTTATTCATGCCCAGAGGCTCTGCAGCAGACTAATGTGGGAGCAACCAGGCTGTGGCACAGTTACTGCTGGCTGCTTGTAGCCAGATTCTCACTGAGGACTGGGCATAAAACATGATGCAGTAGAAATTCAAATGCTTGCAGTTTGGTAAGAAAGGGGTCATGATTGAGTAAGAAAGCGACATTGCCAATGGAGGGGTGGTTTTAGTTCCATTAAAAAGTAGCAAAGTACTTTTTATTGTGTTTTCTTTTTATGTGTGTATGTGGAGTATGTGTGTGTCTGGTGGGCATGAATGCATACATGTGCATGTACATGTACACATGTGGCAGCCTTCACTTGATATCAGGACTCAACATCAATCATTCTCCCACATTTAATTTATTGAGCCAAAGTCTTTCAATAAAACTTGTAGCTCACTGATTGTGCCTAGTCTTCTCACCTAGCTCACTCAGGGGATTCTTTGTCTATACATTTCAAGGCTGGAATTATGCCCTTGCCCATGTGGAACATACATGGAGTCTAAGGATCTGAAGTAAGGCCTCTTTCCTGCAGAAGAAGTGCTTTAACCACTAAGTCATCTCTGCAATCCCAGAAGTAGCCAAGTACTTTAAAGTTGGATAAAAGGAATACTTTGATTGTTTCTCAAGTGTCAAAAAAAAATGTAGATCTACAGCAGGCTCAAGGGTGCAAATTCCTTTGAGAAAGGAGTACCAGGGTGTCCTGATTTCATTAAGCTGTCTAGGAATTTGTTTCTTTAGAATTTATTCCCATGCAATTCACTTTCATTCAGTTTATTTCCAACAAAGTTAAGCTTTCCAGCAACTCAGAGGCCTACAGCTGTGGTCCAAAGGGGACTGAATCCTGTTAGGGCTGGCAACAGATCTTGGCATTATTCACATACTGTTTATTTTGCAGGCATGAAGGATGCAAGAATTATGGGGTCATAGGGCCTTCCACTTATATTTCTAAGAAAGGCCCAGGCTGCCAGGCAATGTGAGCTCCTACATGGTAATGTGTGAAGCTGTGAGCGGGAAGCCAAAGCCGCAGTGGAGCTTCCCTTCCAGGAGCTGGAAGATGCCAGGAGCATGGATGCCTGCCAAGGAAAGCCAGAGCTAGGGGGTAACTCCTGGCCAAAGCAGTGGTCACATGGCCTGCTACCAGCTAGACCATAAGAATGCAGCTGCCCAAGCCCTGGGAAAATTACATCAAAAGCCCACATGCTCCAGATGCTGGGCATGGAGCTGTAGGACTGACGGTTGCCCTGTTGGGTTCTTGCTTTGCTTGAATCCTTCCTTGCTGTCATCTTCCTTTCTTTGGTTATGGGCTGTTGCCATGTTGGAAGTCTGTAATCTTTGTTTTTCTTTTTTCAGGGGCTCATAGTTAAGTGTTTGCCTTAAGTCTCAGTGGAAACTCAGAATTCAAGCTTTTGAAGAGTGCTGGGCTTACTGAGACTTTGGGGACACCAAGAGATAAGGTGCTTGCTTTCTTGAGTATGAGGTAGACTTTATTTAGCCTTGGGAGCCAGGGAGACAATCCTATGGTTTGTATAGTGAGCGCTCCCTACCCCAAAGGGATTCAACTAAGTTTCCCCTTGCAATGTTCAGATTAGGAGTTCTGAAAAGTGACTGAATAAGAAAGGCACCATGATCTAGTTGATGTGATAATCCATGGGTGATGGAATCAGAATTTGATGGTCCTTTGGGAATGGTTGAAAACCAATAGGCAGGGCCAATCTGTAGGTCACTGAAGTGCAATTAAAGGTAGATCCTCCCACAACCCCTTCCTTGTTCTCCCTTCCTTTCCATCAAGAGACAAACCCTCTTGCTCTACCACATGTGCCTTGTGCATGTTACTGATGTTGTGCTATAAAAAGGGCCTCATAGTACGTGGTATGGGATGGATCAGGCTTTCTCTGTGTCTACAGGCTCTTTGCTTTTGGGGTCCGTTCTCATGAAATGTTTAGCAAGATACTGGTCCTATGTCCATCCATGAAAGGGCATCCTGGCCAGAGGAGAAGTAGATTTACTGTACACTTTGGAAGTACCGGTGAAGGACTATGCGTCATATTGGGCCACTGTTGACGTTCCAGGTTTAAGAGAGATTTTACCCTGTGCATTAGTGCTAACATCTAATGCCCATATCGTTCCTTCAGATCTGTGTTGTGATCTCATTCTGGTCTGCAGCCTGGCTTCAGCTGCTCAGTAGCCACTCAGTGCTTAGGGGAACTTCTATACAAGTCTCAGAATAAAGAGATTTTAGTTATAATGAGATATCCACCGGAAAGACATATAGGTTCCATCAGTTAGCAGGATTAGTCTCAATGTGTTTTATAATAATACCCCTGAATTTTCATGTAAGGATGAAAATACATTCTTAAAAAAAAACTAGATAATGAAAAAACCCAGAATAGCTAAAACAATCCTATACAATAAAAGATCCTCCAGAGGAATCTCCATACCTAATCTCAAGCTGTACTATAGAGCAGCAGTGATTAAAACAGCATGGTACTGGCACAGCAATAAGTTGGTTGATCAATAGAATCGAATCAAAGACCCAGAAATGAATCCACACACACACATGGTCACTTGATTTTTGACAAAGAAGCCAAATCTATTCAATGGAAAAAGGATAGCATCTTCAACAAATGGTGCTGGTCTAACTGGATGTCTACATGTAGAAAAATGCAATGAGACCCATTTTATCACCATGCACAAAACTCAAGTCCAAGTACATTAAAGACCTCAACATAAAACCAGAGACACTAAATCGGTTAGAAAAGAAAGTGGGGAAGAGCCTGAAACACATTGGCACATGAGACAACTTCCTGAACTGAACACCAACAGCCCAGGCTTTAAGGTCAACAATTAATAAATGGGACCTCATGAGGCTGAGAAGCTTCTGCAAGGTCGAAGACACTGTCAACAGAACAAAGAGACAGCCTACAGACTGGGAAAATATCTTCACCAACCCTATATCTGACAAAGGTCTAATATACAAAATATACAAAGAACTCAAGAAATTAAACACCACCAAACCAAATAACCCAATTGAGAAATGGAGCTTAGAACTAAACAGAGAATTCTCAACAGAGGAATATCAAAAGGCTGAGAAACACTTAAAGAAATGCTCAACATCCTTAGTCATCAAAGAAATTCAAATTAAAATGACTCTGAGATTCCATCTTACACCCATCAGAATGGCCAAGATCAAAAAATCAAGAGATAGCATATGCTGGTGAGGATGTGGAGAAAGGAACACTCCTTCATTGCTAGTGGGAATGCAAACTTGTACAACCACTTTGGAAATCTATCTGGTGCTTTCTCAGAAAACTCGGAATAGGCTTCCTCAAGACCCAGCTATTCCACTCCTTGGAATATACCCAGAAAATCCTCCACCACACAATAAGGACATAAGTTCAACCATGTTCACAGCAGCCTTATTCATAATAGTCAGACCCTAGAAACAACCTTAATGTCCCTCAGTCAAAGAATGGATAAAGAAACTGTGGTACATTTACACTATGGAATACTACTCAGTTATTAAAAAACAACAAAGAAACCCCAAAATTTGTGGACAAATGGATGGAACTAGAAACAGTCATACTGAGTGAGTTAACCCAGAAGCAGAAAGACTTACATGGTATATACTCGTTTATAATTGGACACTAGCCCAAAAAGGATGTCCCATGAAAGTCTTCACTTACCAGGAGATTGGGATAGATGTGAGGACATCTTATTGGGACTCTAGATGTGAGAAGTATGAGAGAATAGAAGGACCCAGAGGGTCCTAGAAACCTACAAGTAGAACATCATGATGGGCACATCTGGACCCAGTGGGGATTCTGCTCAAACTACTGCACCAACCAAGGATAATACATACAGTAAACATTGAACCCCTACTCCGATCTAGCCAATGGACAGTACATTCTCCACAGTTATGTGGAGAGTAGGGACTGACTCTGATGGAACTCTGGTGCCCCATATTTGACCACTTCCCCATGGTGGAGAGGCCTGGTGGCAGTCAAAGAAAGAATAAGGAGGATACCAAGATGAGACTTGATAGCCTATGACCATATAGTGGGGGAGGAGGACCCCCTTGGTCATAGGCCTAGAGGAGGGGAATAGGGTGAAAGTGGGAGGGAGGGAGGAATGGGTGGATACAGAGGTGAAAACAATTGAGATGTAGTCTGAATAAATTAATTAAATAATAAAAAATTTAAAAAGAAAAAAACCTAGATAATGAGAAATACAAAGTTTTAAAGCCTGGGTACCACACAGACACTGTGGGCAATGAGCACTTGGGCTAGCATCATAAGCATGGTCAGGAGAACAGCGAAGAAGTACTGCATGTAATTATCTCCCTCTCCATAGAGTCTCACAGCTCCCCACAGGAGGATCATCTGCTCTTAGCCATCTGCCAGCTGTGGAGGGAGGGAGCCCAGCACATTCAGGTCCTGGAACACACAGCGTAATTAGTGCACTAAACTTTAATTTATTGGTAGATTGTAAATATGAAAACAATTACAGCTTAGCAAATCGATTCCTTTGCTGCTATGGTGGGTGTTCTGTGTGGGATTTTGTGCATAGCATTCTCTTTTACACTGGGCTCCATGATCCATCGTGTGTCATAGAGACAAGGAGTTGCACTCTGCTTCCTGTCCACCTGTATGATCCACATGCTCAATAATTGCCAACATTCACTTCTTCATTACAAATATGAGAAGAATTGAAAAGTCTAAGCCAATGTGGCATTAATTTTGAGGTAGCTGTGCACTCACTTCTATGGTCACTTCTCAGCCTTTGAATCACTATCCTTCCTGTGCACTGATTGGTGTCTCTAGAGTGTTCCTCTGTTGCTCGCTCTGCTTTCCTTGTTTCCCACATTCCCCTCCTAGAAGGATTCCTCCTCTCCATTTTCAACCTGGCAAGCTTCCGAATCATCATGGACATTCTATGAGGAAGAAGATGTATCCATGTTAACCAAGGTGACACGGCCCACCCTGCTGTGAGCTGGGCTTCTGAGCTGAAAAAAAAAAAAGGAGAAAACCAGCTGAATACCCAACATCTTCCTCTGTGTTTCCTTACTGTGACCTCAATATGACCCATGACTGCACTCGTGCCTCTATGTCTCCCACCAGGTCTCCCTTATCAAAATGCACGCTAAAATACACCGTTCTGTTCTTATGTTTTGTCAGGCATTTTGTCATAGTAACAAGAGAAGGAGTTAGCCCACCCTCCCACACACCTCTCTCTCCCTTACCTCTTCTTCCCTCTAAAGCTGATGACAGCGGCCATTGTTTCCTACCCTCTCCCAGGCTATTTGGCACTCACTGCATAGCCCAGACTGTCCTTGGACTCAAGACAATTCTCTTCATTCTCTTGTTTTGCATAGTCCAGAGAATGAGCTCCTATAGCTGATAGCCAGACTCTCAACTTTGAATGAAGAAATTCACTAAGTATAAAGCAAGCACAAGTAAAAGAACAAGTAGCGAGTAGCAGGCAGACAAAGGCAGCAGAATGATGGCAAAAATCATCAAAGTGGGAGTTTGCAACATGACTCATTGAGAGAGTAAACAAAAGGAACACCATCAAATTGAGGGCTCGCAGCATCCAGCAGAAACTGACTAGGGAAGATAAGACAGCCAACTGGAGTTCCCAATTGAGCTTGTATATGTAGATGGGCTTCTGCCTTCTCGTTCACATTTTATATCATAGAATAAGAAATAGGAATATGTTAGAAATGGTTTGCCATCTAGCTGCTATCAAGGATGCAATGTTCTAAATGGTCATTAGCTGTTTTCCGTGTTTTTCTCTCCCTATTACGGATTCAGGATGGGGGATGCAGGTTCACTCAGGACCAAGGGTCTTGGAGGGAGTTCTGAGACAAACATGCTCATATAAGCAGTTGGTGTAGTGGGTCTCCTCCACTTCCAGATCTCACTTTTTAGCAAGCGTAAACAGTACATCACAATGTAAATACAATAATGCACAGCATAATATACATTATATCTCTCAAGTACTGGGAATACAGCTACATACCCCCACATTGACATTGTTTTTCCTTTTGAGATTTTAGAAGTTGCTAAGTGGGTCATCATATTTTGTTGGAACGACCCATGGTTATACATTGATACCCCTTTAAGAGTGAGGTCTAAATTCCTGTAGAACTTCAGTGTTTGAAGAAGTGTGATGCCATGAATGACAGGAAGCTGGACGTTGCACTGCACAGGACTTAGGATAGCTTAGATTTAAAATTTCCTCAAGTGACTTTGAACGAGAAAGCTGCTTTGCAAAGGAATCTCTCTGTTAATGTAAAGGGCGTGTGGGTGCGTGCACACACGTGCACACCCCCCACACCCACACAAACATACACGCACACCCCACACACCCCGAACACACACACACAGATACCACTCTGGCTTTGTGGAGGGACCAGAACATTGAGGGTAGAGCCTGTGTGACTGGAGTGTCTCCGCTAACCCATGACTTAATGCATGCGTGGAGGATGCTGCTTTAAGAGGCATTAGCTCAAGGTCTGGAGACAGTCAGCAGTGGGCCTTTAATTTTCCTTTCCTATTTTCTCTTTCATTTTCATTATTTCTTTTGATTTTGAGATTGTATTACATCACTTCTCCTTTCTCTTTTCTCCTTTTAAACCCTCCTACATAGTCCTACCTGCTCTCTTTTTTAAAAATAATTTTTAAAATATTTTTTATTTACTTCTTTTTTACAAATACATTTATATTATTACACATATATATATAAATAAACTATATACAGAAAGAAGAACCACATAATAATCAGGACTTATGTTCATGTAACATTTGTAGTGTTTATATTTGGCAACCTTGAAGAAAACATTTTGCTATCTTGGTGAGTTTAAAAATCTGAATGTAACTCAATATCTTTCATATCTATCTAGACCTAAAAACACCTTAATGTCTAAACTAAGCTTAATTGTGAAACCAAACTATTTGGTCTTCAACCCCATAGAGACTTGAGAAAGAGTAAAATTAATTACTTGAGTAAATAGGAAGTTCAGGTTAGCAGCTTCTAAATTAAAGAGAGAGAGAGAGAGAGAGAGAGAGAGAGAGAGAGAGAGAGAGAGAGAGAGAGAGAGAGGGAGTTTGCTGCCTGTAGAGTCACCCATAACTCTCTAAAAGTTAGAGCATCATCTTCGGCCTTCTGGCCCAGTATATGGGACTGACAGTGGTTCTTGAAGCAAGTTTTTAATGGGAGGAAGTTTCAAAAAGAGAAATAATGGCAGTCAGGAAACAGCTGGAGACTGCCTGCCTTAGCATTGTACTTGGGCTCAGGTCAGTGTCCCTTACTTACCGCCACAGGGGAAAGAAGACAGTAGTTTAAGTCTGTGACATTTAAATTGAAATACTTTCTGTCAAGAAGCTGAGACTAATGGCTTCCCCTCACACAACATGGTGCAGAGTGGAGCATGCTGTTTCCTCCTTCCCAATCTGTCTGGAGTCTCCTGCACTGGGGAAACTAATGGTATATTGTAAGGAACTGTATTTCTAAATCTGAGCATGTTGATTTCTAAGCTCCTCCAGGCCTGGTCACTCTCCTAAACACATCACAAGTAGTCCATGTAGACATATCACCCACCACACTAGCCCTGTCTCCTGAAGGCTATGCACAGTCCATTGCCAAAGCAGGTGGCTCGCTGCTTGTCACGTTTAAAACTAAAGTTTATAAATGCTGGCTGAAATGGACTGTTGGAAGATAATTTTGGTATTTGAGGGCAGAATAGCATTGATTCTTAAAAGAAGGAGCTGGGCACAGGAGTCAGCATCCTCTGTAAGGGGTGGGGGGTGGCGGGGAGACGAGGCCTAGGCAGCTTCAGCCTCTGCACAGCTTGCTTTTATTTCAGTAATTCATTGAAAATTGATGAGGTGATTTGAATAAGAATTGCTCCCATTGGCTCATAAATTTGAATGCCTAGTCACCAGGGAATGGCACTGTTAGAAGGATTAGGAGGTGTGGCCTTGTTGCAGGAGGTGTGGCTTTGCTGGAGGAAGTTGTGTGTAGTTGGGGACAGGCTTCAGGCTTTGAGGTTTCGAAAGTCCATGGAGCCCCCCAAAATCCACCCCCCTACCCCTGCAAATCAGCATGTAGCTCTCAGCTACTGCTCCAATGACATGTGTGGCACCATGCTCCCCACCATGATGATAATAGAATAACCCTCTGAAACTGTAAGCCAGCCCCCAAATGAATGCTTTCTGTTCTAAGAGTTGCCTTAGTTATAGAGTCTCTTCACAGCAATATAACGGTGACTAAGCCAGTTGATTTTGCTGATCTCCACTGTAGAGCATGAATCAATTTATGCATGTGTTGTGATGTGTTGTGTGTGTGTGTTGTGTGTTATGTGTGTGTATTTGTGTGTGTGTGTACAGGCACACATATGATTGAGTATTCATTTGTTCATATATGTGCATAGGTGTGTCTGAGAGTGAGGATGCATATGTATATGTGTGGGTACATCCTAAGGCTAGAGAACAGAGTCTGTTTCCCAGTTTCCATTTCTTACACATTGCCCACCTTGCTTTTTCAAAACAATGTCTTACCAGCCTGGAACTCACCAAGAAACTGAGCTACCTGACTCATGATCCCCAGTGGCCTACCTCTTTCTTCTCCTCCCCAGCACTGGGATTGCAAACAGGTGCTATCACGCCTGCATTTTTTCCCCTGAAAGTTCTAGATAGTGAGGCAGATTCAAGCATCTCACTAGCTGTCTAGATTCCCAGTGCCGTTCTGCACACTTTCGAAGCCCTTCCTGCTGCTCTCCATAGCCTGCACACATGAGAGCATCCTTAGAGAGAACAGCTCCCTGGAATGCACTCTGTTTTAATAACATGTGGACAGTGATTTGATAACTCACAACAGCACACAGGAATGCTTCATTCATTTTCCAAGGGGACAGTAACCTTTTGGCGTGAGCACTACCCAGCTGCAAAGAGAAGGCCACATCCATCAGAGTGACACACACTACAGAGCAATGCGTTGCTTGGCACTGGCAGCCAGAAGGTCAGCCCAGTCCTGGCTGCAGAAAGCATGTCAAATATGGGAACAAATGTCATGCATGATGGCTGTGATCATGTCTCTGGGTAGCTTCTATGTCCAGAGACAGATCCTTGGATATATTTCCATGTATGTATGTATGTATGTATGTATGTATGTATGTATGTATGTATGTGTATATGTATGTACATACACCCAGACACCCAAAGCAGAGACAGCCCAGGAGAGGTGAAGCAGTTCCTTACAGCAGTGCTCTGGGCTTCCTGCAGTGACATGAAACCATGTCTGTAGATGGGGGGGGGGTTGCTGCTGGCATCTAATGAGTAGATGCAGGGGTGCTACACTGCACATGCCAGCCCTGCACAACCAGAACTCTATGTACCAAAAGTGCTAAAGCAGTCAGTAAGGCAGTCACCATCCCATGGACGCTACTGGGCGTTTGTGGCTTGGAAACTCTCTCTCTCTCTCTCCATGCCCAGATCTCTTCTTGGTTTTCAGGTTATTGAAAAAAAAACAAAAACAAACAGAGCTTCACTTGAGGCTCTCTGGGCTCCTCCTGCCTGATGCCACTTGCAGCCTTCCAGTGTGGTCAGTGCAGGCTCTCTCTGGTCCTCATCCAGCCACACCCCTCTGCTGGCCTCCTGTGAGTCAGCCCTCCAGAACAGGTGTTGTCTGTCTGTCCACCCTCAGCAGCTGTCCCTTTCCTCTGCTCTTTGACCTTCTGTTGTTTCATCCCTGCTCTCTCTGGCTTGGAAATCCCCCATGCCTGTCAACAAAGGGTCAGGACTCCTGTGATCAATCTCAGGTGACTTGTGTCTTGAGGAAGACAGTTCTTGGGAAGAATCAGAAGATAAGTTTTGCTTTTGTAAGTATCTTTTTTTTTTCTTTTGTGCAACTTCCAGACCTGTGTGATGGCTTCCGCATTCCCAGGCATCCCCATTTTAGAGAGGATCATATACACCCTTAGACTTTCTCTTTGTAATGACTGGGTCCTTCTGGAATGTCAAGTGACTGGAAAATTCTTACTTCATGACTATCTCTAGAATTCGGCTGACCGTTTCAAATTGGTGTAATATTTCAAATTGCTTGTTGTGTAGTTTTGTGTGTATTTATGTGCTCTATACATGTGTGTTTTCATATTCCTGTGGGTGCACATGCAGATAGGGGCCAGACGTGGCCCTCACTATTCACTTGGTGTTTTGAGACAAAGTCTCTCCCTGGCCTGAGACTTGTCAAACGGGCTAGACTGACTGGCCAAAGGGTTCCCGGGATCCCTCTGACTCCCCTGCCCTATTGCGGGGACTGCAAGCACATTCCACCACTTCTAGCTTTCTTATGTTGTCCTAGGGTCAAACTTGGATACTTAATCCACTGAGCTGTGTCCCTGGCGCTTAATTCAATTGGAAACAATAATGATAGTAGTTGTTGTTTGTATAAATAATGGGGTATGCTTAGCCCTGATGGAAAGATTATCTGGCTCTTCTCTGATATGTGGAATATGTGGAGTGAAGACCTGTGGTTGACCTTCATCATTACCTCCAAGATGTTGTTTGTACTTTCTAGTCATCCCAGACATAATTATTTGATATGCTGTAGTAATAGCTACGGCGGAAATAGCTAATGTTTATTGGCCTGTTACCTTGTACTGGCCATTGTGCAAAATGGATATAGATGCCTGACTCTATTTTTGACTATGATACAACACTAGAGGGCTGAGGGTAAGTTCACGTATAGACTAAGGACACTGAGCCTAGAAAATTAATATGTTTTGGGCCATTTGTATATAGAGGAGCTGGAATTTAGGTTTTTAGTTGTCAGTATTCCCTGGCATCCCTTTAGGCCTTGATAGGAAGGAAAATCGCCTCCTTCCTGATGGCACCACAGAATAAATAATGCAGATATGTGAAATATAAGTTCTAAGACCTTCTAATGACTACTGAAATGATATTCAGGACCTTTGACAAAGCCACTGGCCCTTTAACACCCAGTTAGCTGAAATGTCCCTTGTTTTTCTAGTGATGTGAAAGTGGAGAAAAGGCACACTGATGTGTCATCACAGCGGCCCATTCTCCTATGTTAATCCTTTATGTGTAGTTCTAGTTATGATTTTATTATCTGTCATGATTTATACTCTTATCTATAAAATACATATAGGAACATACAAGTTTATTTCTTTGTTTGTATAAATGCCACAGAGGGATCTAAAGTTTTAGCCATGTTATTATTTGTCTAAAGATGCATTAGCTGGGGGTCAGAGAGACTGCTCAGTAGTTAAGAGCACTGGTTTGCTCTGGTTCAATTCCCATCACCCACATGGTGGCTCACAACTTTCTGTAACTCCAGTTCCAGGAGATCTAAACACACATACACACACACACACACACACACACACACACACACACACTACAGAAACATACATGTGAACATGAACAAAACATCCATACAAACAAAATTAAAATTTTAAATATTAAACTGTCACTAACTTCTGGCTACCTGGAATGTGCCCAGTGTATTAACAAAAGGTCTTTTCTCTGATTATTGAACTTCCTGGTAGCTTCTTCAGGGCAGAGACAGGCTTCTTGGAAAGCGTGTTAAGGATTTGCATTCAGACCTCAGAGGAAATTTGCAAAGAGCTCAGCACCTCCCTGACTGGCTCCCCTGACAGCAATCTTCCTCTTGCTGAAGACCTTTCTTCACTAAGCCAACTCTTCACTCAGGGGCCTCCGACCTCACAGCTTAACATTGCACAATAAAGTGAATGTGTGTTACTTGAAACCCACTGTTGTACCTGCAGAATACATAGTATCATACCTATGTGTCTTATTATCACACATAGCATATTTTTCTGCTACCTAGTCATAATACTGAGTTTTAAAACTGTGAGACAGAAAAACTGAGGTCCTGCTGGAAACACCACAATTTTTTGTGTGTTCACAAGGCCAGCCACTAGCAGCCCAGGCTTCCGTGCCTGGAGTGTGTGTAACTGTACAGAGATGTAGAGTCTTGCTTAGGCCATGCTTTCTAGATTAGTTCACACCGCCCTGACTTGTCACTGACATGTTTCCTCACCGTTCTTTCTTTCAAGTTTTTGCTTTCATTGACCTGTTGTTGGCTGGATTTTCCAACAATTCCTCTTCTCGCTGCTATTACCAAGGTACCACTGGATTTATTTCTCAACCTGCCCATGAAACTTGTATCTAGTTCTCTTAGTCCAGGTTCTATCTCCTCAGAATGAAGCTCAGCTGTGGCTTGGGAGACCCACTCCCCTCTGACTCCCATCGATCTACTGCGCTGCCTCCGTCACCTGTGGATCATTAACTGCTCACTTGGTCATGGGCTTGGCGCTGGCCTCCTCACAGCCTCTTCGTGCCTACTCACCACAGCAAACTCTTGCCATGATGAACTGTTCAGCATAGAGGTCTCAACAAGATACAAGCCAGAGAGCCAGATGGTCAGCTAATTGAAAAACTGGTGTAAACAACGTGTCAGAAAGTTGATATGTCGTGTCTTCCGTATCTTACTATCACAGCAAAGATAAAAACTCCCACCTGTGTGCCAAATGTTGATGTACCACGAAGACTCTGAGTGGAGAGAGGGCTGAGTTAGGCATTATTTTTCTTATGTGAAAGGAAGATGTATGCCTTATATACAATTTCCAGATTTGGTCTGTAAAATGGATGCAAAGCAGTCGACTGAATGTTTATGTCTTATGGCCCTTCCTCCAGACTCTTGCAGCTATTTTGCTCATGCTTAAATATGCATCTTTCCTCTCTTAACAGCATTCCTTGATATTTAGTCATGTGACAATTCAATAGGAATGGCTCCCATGAGCAGGCTGTGGGACACAGGGACTGGCATGTGTCAACTGAATGACAAGAGAGGGTTCCTTGCACCCAGGTGCCACAAGTTGTGTGGGTTTCCTGGGGAGCTAGGAGAAAACACCATTTTCTCCAGATAGCCCAGCAATGACAGACCTAAGAAATGATCTCCAACTGTGTTTACTGGGGTTACTTATAGGAGCTTGGGTGACCTAAAGGCACCTGAAACACCAAATTCTCACCCAATATGGGTGACAGACCATGAAACCTGCCTTTCTGGATCTTCCTGCATATCGAATAGGCACCTCTCTCCTCACCGACTGTTACTGTATATATGATCTTGAGCAGGGCCCTGTAAATCTTCTAAATCGCAGTAGCTTCCTGAACCTGTGACGTTCTCTCTACTTGAAAAGTGCTCTGATCCATTCTGTTATCCTCAGGAGGGAATGTTAGGAATCAGAGGAAATGGCTGTGCCACAGTGTTGTCTTCTGCCACTGGCTTATGCGTTTCCTTACAGCTTGAGTTTAACTGTATTCTTTTTTTTTTCTTCCTGAGACAGGGTTTCTCTGTGTAGCCTTGGCTGTCCTAGACTCACTTTATAGACCAGCCTGGCCTCGAACTCACAGCAATCCACCTACATTTGCCTCCCAAATGCTGGGATTAAAGGCATGTGCCACCACGGCCAGCCCAAGTTTAACTGTGTCCTTTAAAAGCTCATGTTTGAGAACCACATGTTAATGCAGTGCAGAGGTGGGGTCTTTGGAGGTGTTTAGGAGCAGGTGAGGTCCTGATGGCCAGCCCTCATCGTGCCCTTGGGTATCACACTACTGAGTCTTTATGTGTGGTGCTCTGCTGTAGTAAACGCCACAAGGAGGCTCGCTAGATGCTGAACAGATGCCCTCGTCCTTGGACTCCTCAGACTTCAGGGCCATGAGCCAAATAAGCTTCAGTTGCTGATAGATTACAGTCTCTAAAATGGCAAAAGAAAACAAATCAATTTTCCAAAGGCATGCTCACGCCAACCGCTCCATGTCCAGAGCCAACCTAACATCACTGCTCACACATATCTTCCTCCCTACCTCAGAAGCCAGAGACCGTGCAAGGCCACAGTTTCATTCTTTGTCTCGGTCCTGGATGAGATGGAGGATTGTCAAGGTGGGGCCTCTCCTTTATTCCTGTGTCTCATCCCCACACACAGGAGTGAACCTGCCAATGGACTTGACCTGCTGAATGAATGAGCACCCATTCAGCTCTGTCGAATTTAATGCTTTCTTAACCGGTATCCTATGTTGTGGGGGTGGTTTCTGGAAGCCACAACCAGCTCCTCTAATTATAAGTCAATCACACTGAAGCACAAGGAGAAGCTACAGGTCCTTGGCCACTGCAGTCTCCATCAAGCCACATGTGTTTCTGTTGGCTATGCTGATGAACAGCATGTCTGTGCTCACTGCAAGGGCTATGGGGCAACACTGATAGTCCCTCCAATTGCTTAAGGGCCTGGGGCTTCTCTGGAAGATTCCATCTGCTCCTTGTGAACATACGTTGCTTTTGAGATTTTAGTACCTCATCATAACGTAGCAATACAGCTTATGTCCTCAAACAACTGAATTCTGATGGGTTTTACTTTATTTGTGACTTCCTGGCTCCAAGGTCTCTTAGCATAGTCTTCATGGGAAATCACTGCTCCTAAGGGTTTTGATGATGGTGGCTACTCAAGATAAAGGTTTCCCATGTGCACAGTCACAACTGCATACTTCCTATGCGTGGACATCCAGGATGTAATAACACAGATTCTCAGATTTGTCACAATGATGCTAACACAGAGATGGCTTCAGTTTGAGGTGAAATTTAACTGTTCATGACATTTCAACAAGAACCTCAGACTTGAGCTGTGCTTGGAAAACACAGCTTTTAAGAAATATTCCATGCCCAGGATCCCTTGCTGACTCCATCCCCTCCATAGGAACTGGTTCTGGTCTTGTCAGCCAGGCATTCTCTCTTTACTGCTCTATGTTAGTGGTTTTCAACATGTGGGTTATGACCCCTTTGGGGGGCCTCATATCAGATATCTTTCATATCAGATATTTACACTATGATTTATGACAGTGGCACAATCACAGTTATGAAGTAGTGATAAAAATCATTTTATTTTGGGGGATCACGACAACATGAAGAACTGTATTAAAGGGTAGCAGCGTTAAGAAGGTTAAGGACCACTGGTCTATGCCTGTGGCCTGCAGTTCTCCTTTCTAGTCTGACATTAGCATCAACATTAAAGTCCCAGGCTTGTTTTGAAAGTCTCTTGCTGTTAGCTTCAGTGCACACAGGCTTGCTGGCTCGTGAGCTTCTGGGGGATTGTCCTGTCTCTGTTTAGCATCTTCCTGTAAGGGCACCGAAGTCACAGATGTGTGCCATGCATCTGGCTTTTTGTGGGATCTGAGCTCGAGACCTTGTGCTTTTCTCATGCCAAGATTTTTACTCACTGAGCCATCGCCTCAGCTTCAGGTTTTCAACGTTTATGAAAAAGGTAACCATTTTGTTTGTTTTCCCATTAAAATTAGGTTACATCTTACCCATTTAAAAGGGGGGAAAATGACTCCCCTTTTTAATGGCCCTCACTATGAGCGGCTGGTAGAAGAATTAACCATCAATTTGAGTGTTGCACATAAAACAGCAATAAATATGATATTCATAATCCAAAATGAGCCTCATCAACTGTTTCCAAAGAGCACCCCGTTTGTTTAATGGCCTTGCATTAATACATTGCTGCGAAGATAATGGCTGCAGGCTGCTCAGCTAATGAGAGGCTTGCCACTGGGTAGGCATTCAGCTTGAAGTCAGAAGCCTATTGAGAAGGTGAGAAAATGTAGGGTTTCTCCTTCGAAGCAGGAAATAAAAGTATAAATAAGTCATAAACCTCCATCTGAACAGGGTGGAGGTTGTTAGCAAATTCGAATTGCGCACATCTTTCTGGTTTTTCTCTAAGTCTGAGATTTGTAGGTGAGAGGGTTTGGTGCTGACATCCCTTCTTGGGAGGAAGGGCTGGGAGCAGAGGGCTGCGGACAGCTCTGCTCTGAGATGCTCTGAGTGTCTGTCTTTTCCCATTGGTTCATGGCAGTTTGTCAAATGTTATACTTACGGGCGGTAGAATGCACCAATAGCAAAGCTCCCCCAAAACATCCTGGTCTATCTTTTAAGAGCTTAGGCATCTTTGGGGATATAGCCAACGACAGAGTTTAGCTTTGTCTTCCAGAATTATGAAGGCTGAAGGCTGAAGGCTGAACCGCCAGTGATGCAGCATGGTATTGTCTTCTCTGAGTCCTCTCTCGGGCTCTCCTCCATATCCCTGTGGCTGAATTCCCCTTGCTCTGGTTCTGGAGCATAAATAATAATCAGCCATGAACTAATAAGTATATGTTTGTCTCACAGGTTCAGATAATGGAAGTGTGAATTTGGCATATCTAATTCTATGGGGAAATAAAATGAGTGAATTTGCAAAAGAAAAACACAACATATTAGCAAGCATAGAAGCAGAGCACCAACATTAAAGAAACAGTTAACAGTGCATGTGTGGGCGCATCATACTAACATGTTGTTAAGTGACATCAGCAATATTCTTTACTGCCATCTTCCTGCAATTTCTACAACTAAGACTTCAGCCCACCTCCTGCCTCTCTCACTTTATGCCACTCATTTTTCCTCAGTACTGCAGCTTCTCAGCTGCACTGCCCTTACCTCCAACATGAATGGCTACCTGGCTGTGGCCTATATTTCTCATGTGTGGAGGTCAGAGGTCAACAATGAATGTCTTCCTCAATCACTCTTTACCTTACTCTTTGAGACAGGGTCTTTCACTTAACGTAGAGCTCAAAATGTTGTCTGGACTGGCTGGCCAACAAGCACACTTAACCTAATTGCCCCCACCTCCCCAGCCTGGGACTGTAGGGATGTGGACCATTCCTGGCTTTTTCCATGGATTCTGCAGAGGCAACCTCAGGCTCTTCAGGTCCTTAAGCTGCACAGCAAGCGCTTTGCCCCTCCCTCTCCCTAGCTCCCCAGCTCCCAGAAAGCCCTTCTAATGTAGGAGTTCCAGGTCTGGACATGAGGTTGTGAGGCTTGATGAGTGTTTACCCACTGAGCAATCTTGGTGGCCCCCCTCAGCACATTCTTAATACAGATTCTGGCTCATATGCTTTTCCTCAAGCTTTCTTCCTCTCCGGTTTGCAGTGCCCCAGTGGATTCCCATCAGGAGAATAAAGGCCAGACTTCCTGCTGGCCTGGAGCTCTGAATAGGGCCCTTCCACTATTCAGTTTCTCTCTCTCTCTCTCTCTCTCTCTCTCTCTCTCTCTCTCTCTCTCTCTCTCTCTCTCTCTCTCTCTCTCAGCACCTAAGCGAGCTTGTGCCTGTCAACCCCTGCTCCATGTGTTCTTCCAGGTGAGCTGCTCTGACCCTTTGCTTCTCACTTCATTATATTCCACTGATTCCCAGAGACAATAAGTCTCCATTCGCCTATACTGCTTACAACTGGATCTTGCATCAGTAGCAGGCATCAGTAAACACCAGGAGGTGGAGTTTGAGAGGAAGAAGGTGGTCCATGGACCCTCCTCCCTCTCCTCCCCCATTCTTCCCCTTTCTCTTTTCCCTCCCCCCCCCCCCCCCCGCCCCCCCCCCCGCTCTGGCTCCTTCCCAGTGTCCACACAGTTAGCGGCTTTGCTCCATCTGACGTCCTTCACATTGACTCTGGGCTTTACTCAGTCCTTTCAAAGCAAGGGAGCCAGGGATGAACACCTCCAAAACTGAGGAGAAAAACGAGTTTCTTTTTTCTGTAAGATGACTTCCTCAGCACTTGGACACATCAACAGAAAAAGGATTGACATTCTCCTGGTGCTCCGTGTGAATCCCCTCGGGAGGTCCAATATTTCCCACCTTTTCCTCCTAGGCTCAGTATAGTTCCTGGAGTCCATGGACAGCAGACACCCTGACAGGATGAGGGGGTGTGGCTCTGCTTACTTCTGTAAATATCTAGGCAGACTCCTCATAAATGGCTGTTGGATTATGGGAGCAGGCACCACTTGTTAAGGCCTTGGAACCCTCTTAATTTTAATTTCTGCTGTTTATGCTGATGCCTGTGTGTGTGTGTGTGTATGTGTGTGTGTGTGTGTGTGTATGTGTGTGTGTGTGTGTGTGTGTGCCTATACTACTGATAATTGTTTGATTTTAATTTTACAGACTGAGAAAGCAGAGCATCAAGTTCATTTTCATGTACCACCGATATTTATTTTAGGGTGCTGTGCACTAGCAAGGATAAACACGAGTAAAAGCTAACAGTGACTGTCACTGAGGCAGTTATGGGTCTTAGACTCCCATCTAGAGTGTGACTGGTTTATCTTTGGAGAAGGAGAAAACTTTACCAGGAAATTTTGATGACTTCATAGACCTTGGAAAATGTATTCTTATCACTTAGAGTTGGTTTCTCTACTTTTAATTTTCAGCTCATTCCTTCTGCACTGAGCTGTAGGTCTCCATGCAAGCACAGTGGTGGCATTGCAACCACAGTGAAGAGCCTGTGTTGGTTCTGCTCAGTTTCCATTGTTTCCTCATCTATTGAGGATGGCATTCCTCTCTGGACTCTCCTTCCTGAGGACAGCTCCCATGGAACGTAGTCCACTGAAGGTTAAACCCGGAAGTGGCTTAAATCCTGTTTCTTCTCATTGGCTGCCTGGTCACAGACCCACCTGAGGGGAATTTGCAAGGGATGATGGTGGATATGGAAAGACATGGAGATGAATGGGATTAGGGTGCATGATGTGAAATTCACAAAAAAATCAATAAACATTTTTGAAAAAAAACATGAATTTTTGTGGTCATGGTGTCTTTTCACAACAATAAAACCCTAAGACAATTACTGAATAAAGGTTTGGCTTAAAAAATAAGTTCCTAAGGTTATATAGGCATGATGCAGAATGTGTTAGCTATGCCATACATCCACGTTTTGTGTGTATCTGCTCCCGAAACATGACTTCCTTTTCCTGTGAGCATTTTGTATTTCCATCTCTCTTAAATAATATTAAAAAAAGGGGGGGGGATTCTGAAAATACTCTCAGTAGGGCCAGAAGAAGTGCATGTTCTTTATGTTTCAGTAGATATACTCTGTGTTGCAACATCTCACCTCTGGGATTTTTGAGCAAAGTATCCATGGTATTAAATGAATGAATGTTCATGGATGCATGCCAATAAGGCTTTATTTATAAAAACAGAAAGTGAATAGCATTGTATCCAAAGGTCATCATTTACAAAACTCTAATTTGGGGGTTTTAGAAACTGTAGCCAACTATTCAAAATAAAAATTTTACATACTAATTTTATTGAACTTTTAAAGAACATCTTTTAACCAAAATTTCATATATTTGTACTATATAATACAATAATTTGAAACAGGCATCCACTGTGAAATGGCTAATTCGAGCTAGACTAGACATCAGATGCACACTTTCACAGTGTTTTCAAGAGTTCAACACACCAATCTTTAACTCTGCCCACCAAGTCATAGGACAGATCTCTTAGACATGCAGCTCTTATCTAAGTGAGGCTGTGACTGTTCCATGACTACCCCAGCCTCTGGGAACTGCCATCCTGCCCACTGCTTCTCTGAGTTAAATCCTTCAACCTCTTCCATCTTGCTGTTGGCCATCTCTTTCCCTCCCATTCTCTGTATTGTGACTGAAATGCATGTCTTAGGGTGACCTTTGAACTCTGTGCTCAGAAGCTCCTGGGAATGGCTGTCAATGACAGAATCATCTACAGTTGCTCAGAAAATCAGTAGTTTTGAACAATATACATGGTGTCAGTGTCAATGGCCATACTTGATGATAAATACATATACTGTAATATGGCAACTCAACAGCTTTCAATGACACACTGTATCCAAGTGCCTATGGCCAGGGAATGTGGGGTTGCATGGCAGAGCAACAGGTGGACCACACTCTCTTCAAAGTTCAGCTTGGGCAGGACCTACTTCTGAGTATGCTTGGTAGGTTCTACAGGGTTCAGTGGACAAAGGATCTTGCACTGTGGCCTTTGCTTTTTTCCTTCCCACAAGCAGAGTTTGCATTGTGATGGTTAGTGATAGAGGGGCCAAGGCTTATGGGTACCCTTGTTACTTCATTTTGTAAGTGCCATTCTAGTATTGTTAGTTTGCATATGTGGCTATAAGAAGGAAGCCTAATCACTAACAGTTGAAGGACAAATTTCCCATCCAATATAACATAAAAATAATGAAAGTGTTATCCTGTTATGTCATAAAACAGAGCATCTCATGAAATCTCCTAGTAGCAAAGTATCAATTGTTGAGTTTGATAATTTCATCAACAAAAGCAATTCAGACAGGAGAGAGTACAGATTTTACACTTATAGAGTAAAGGCCTTTTGCTGAAAGAAACAAACATCCTCACCTTCCAGTGTGTGTGTGTTTGTGTGTGTGTTTGTGTGTGTGTGTGTGTCTGTCTGTCTGTCTGTCTGTCTGTCTGTGTATCTGTTTAGGCCAGAGAACAACGTCCCTCTCACTCCTTAGGCCCTCTCCACCTTTGGGACAGGGTCGGTCACTGGCTTGATCTCCCAGTATACTAGAGTATCTGGCCTGGAAGACCTAGGGGACTTCCAGCCTCTGCCTCCCCAGTGTCAGGATTATAAACATCCTGCTCTTTACCTGGGTGCTATGAAATCAGAAGGGCCAAGGTTTCTTGCTTTGTGGACTGAGCCAGCTCCTGAGGGTTCCTTCCCACCTCGCTCTAGTTTCATACTCTCATAAGATGGTCACTTCTGCACATAGTCACTTACACCCCACACACAAACTTACCACTACCCTTCCAAAGGAAGTGGGCTTTTTTTTTTTTTTTTTTTTTTTACTACAGTGGGGCAATTTTTAAATGAAGTCAAGAGGCTTCTAAAGGAGCCATGCTGAGATGTTGTTTCTTGTCCAAGAATCCCTGGCCACTTTTTGTTTGATGCCAGCTTCATTTCTCATTCCAACTTGAGGACACCAGCCTGTGGCCAAACACCACACCAACTGCAGGCAAGAATGTCACCTTCTTCCTCTAGAGAGAGTCTTCCATGCTATTCTCTTATTTTTAACTTCAGGCAACTCTCTGTTCTTCTCTGAGGAAGCTGAGGGGAGGAAGCACATGGCAGATGCCAGCTGTTGGAGCTGCCTACTGTGTGTCCCACATAGCTTATTGTCCTGGGGTCTAGTTCTAGTTTAGCTACTGGAGGTACAGAGAATAAATGACCATGTTCCCATTTAACTGTGCACTTAGATTAGAGTCCTAGTTGATTCAGAGTCAAGAACTCCATTTTCTTAATGTAAATAAAAATCTTCTGGCTGGAGTGATAGCTTAGCTGTCAAAGTATTAACCTTCCAGCAAGAGGACAGTGTCAGATCTCCAAGCACTCAAGTCATGTGTGCATTTAATTTCAGAACTGGATAGAAAAAAACATCAAGATCCCTGAAGCTCATTGGCCAGTCAGCTCAGCCTTCTCGGCAAGTTAGATACGGTTAGAGATCTTGTCTCAAACACTAGGTAGAAGGCACCTGAGAAACGGCACCTGAGATTGGGTTATGGTTTCCATATGCATATGTACATGTGTGCATGCACACATACTCACTTGCACACATACAAACACTTTTAAAAAGATTTATTATCGTTTATAAGTACATGTGTGTATGAACACATGCATGCTGGGACTGCAATAGCCAGAAAAGAGTGACAAGTCTCCCCAGAACTGGGGTACATGTAATTGTGAGGCCCCCCCCAATGTACATGCTGGGAACCAAACTCTGAAATATCAATACAATCTCTAAATCACAAAGACATCTCTTCAGCTCCTATAATAGTTTTAATGGTCAACTGACACATCCTATAATATCATGGGAGGTGCATCTTAGCAAGAAATTGTCATCAGGTTGTCCTGGGGATATGGTTGTAAAAGATTGTCTTGATTATTAGCTTTTAGAAAGACCAAGGCCTTTGCGGGTAGCACTGTTTCTTAGATGGGAGTTTCTGAACCAAAGGAGGTTAACTAAAAGCAAGTGATCTTACATTCTCTCTCTCTCTCTCTCTCTCTCTCTCTCTCTCTCTCTCTCTCTCT
>OU015742.1:125795904-125809970 GCA_907169655.1 Acomys percivali
TCTCTCTCTCTCTCTCTCTCTCTCTCTCTCTCTCTCTCTCTCTCTCTCTCTCTCTCTCTCTCTGCCTGTTCTTGGTTGTGTACAAGATGGGTCAAGTTCCTGTCCTGGCATCCCTTGCATAGTGTACTGGGACATGAAATTACAGCTAAATAACCATTTTCCTTCCCATGCTACTTTCTGTGTAAGCATTTACTTTTCTCACCAATGAACAGGCATCCTCTCTATCTATAACATTATTATTTTAAAATCTATATTATCTATAACATCATTACATGAATTTGATTATCCCCCCTTGTACTGTGATAGCAACGCACCAACTTTAACCTAAGCTCTTTTATGAACCAAGGACAATAGGTTTGAGGATATCTGTGCTGTCACTGAAATATTATGGTGATGTTTCACAGTGCTGTGGGCAAAAGACATTTGACAAGAAGAAATTTACTTAGGTTTTTTTTTTGTTTTATTTTTGTGGAGTATTTAAAAATTCATGTCTGCACTCAGCAATCAAGTTACATTGTCCAAAGGCCCATTTTATCCAATGTGGTGCTTTAACATTCAATCAATAACAATTTTAGGGTGCAGCTAATCACCACAGGAGAGTGATCTCACTTTTGAATCACCAGAGGATGATAGCGAGCATGGATGGTTATCAGTTTGAAATTTCAGAACGTTATGTTTCAGAAAGATGCTTTGTTCAATACTCAGAATTGAGTGGATCTTTCATGGAAGCTTCAGCTACTGCCAGTATTCCTTCTGGAGACACATCATTGCTTCCACCAGTAAAGATCTCAGGTCTGATTAGCCAGCCCTTGGCTCACATGACTTCTGGATCACACTGTCCTGGGACACAGTTGGGAACACCCTGGGCCACGCAGTTCAGCTCCTGTTTAGGTCACATGGTATGTTAGTCACTTTTCTGTTGCTGTGATAAAACTCCAGGAGTAAGACAATTTATAGAAGTAAGAGTTTATTTGATCTTAAAGTTCCAGAGAGATAAGAGTCTATCACCGTGGGGAGCAGTGGCATCAAGCATGCCTGGAATCCAGGGTAGGAAGCTTGAGAGCTCAACACCCTTAACAGCTCACACGGAGTAGAGAAAGTGAATGGAAAGTAACCCTGGGCTTTGTTTGTTTCTTTGTTTTACATCCAGGCAAAATTTTCCCTCCCTCCTCTTCTCCCAGTCCCTCTACACCCTCCCACCTCCCCTCGCCTTGCCCTGCTCAGTCCAGGATTTTAATATCAAAACTCACCATAGTGACTCACTGCCTCCAGCAAGGCCACACTTTTTTAACTATTCCCAAGTGATACCACCAACTTGAGACCTAGTGTTTAAATGCTTGAGACCATGGGAGACATTTTGTTCAAAGCACCACATATGGACCAGTGCAGTGAGGTTGTGCTTAGGGAGGACTTGGAGACCCAGATCACATAAAACATGTGAACATTAACCAGGACAACTTTGTGCCTTGTGACTTCTACAAATTACTGAAGAGCCCGGATATGTTTAAGGAAGGGGAAGAACAAAGGAGGTAGAGGGTGTTTGTGTGTGTGTGTGTGTGTGTCTGTGTGTGTGTGTGTGTGTGTGTGTCTGTGTGTGTGTGTGTGTATGTGTGTATATGGAACTCTCAGCGCTTCAATCCACACTTCACTTTTCACCCTATCAGGTGCGAACACTGAGAGATAACAGTTCTGAGCCCAGGGGTCCATGCGTGAGCATGTCTCCTTACTGTGGAGTCGGGGAAGGGAGACCCACTCAGCATGAGCTTCAGATTGCCTACACCCCAGTATGTGTCTGGAATTTCTGGCCAGAGGGACCACAGTGAGCCTTAGGTGGCCATCAGATGATCATAGAGTGTGTGGAGTTTCTGACCATGTGACTACTGGACTCTCAGGGTTTTGAATTGTATTCATGTTCAGCACCTTTAATTCCATATCTTATTTTCACCTATGGCTTACTCCCTCCTCCTTCACCTCCCCCTCTTCCTCCTCCTTCTCATCATTCTGTGGCAAACCCACCCTTTTCCTTGAGCTTCTCTTTCTTTGGGCTGGTCCTGGATTGTTGAGGAATTGCTCCATTGTCACCAAAGGCTCAGTTTCCTACCAAAATGCTATGCTGTTTTAGTTTGTACCACTTCTACATGACTGCTGTCTAACAGAGTTTTGTATAGTGGAAGACTGACTGGATTTCTCTTTCATTTTCTTGGTTTAGTATTTTTCAGTTTTTGTAAAATAAATACAGCTAGGTAAGGCAAACCTCTGCCATGGATCTTCAGGAAAATTTAAACTGTCTAAAAAGAGAAGGCTCAAGATATTTTTAAAACTTATTTCTCTCTTGAGTCTTCTTCGTCCCAGTTTGCCGTCAGGCTTTTGTTTTGCTTTGTTTTGTTTTTCAAGAATTCACTCTGTAGACCAGGCTGACCTTGAACTCAGAGATCCACCTGTCTCTGCTTCCCAAGTGCTGGGATTAAAGGCGTGTGTGACCACCACATAGCTTGTTTTGTTGTTGTTTTTATGATGATGTCAGTACTGTGGCCATTGGCTGCTGTACTATTCCTTGGCAAAGACCTTCAGTATGATGCTTTTAGTTTTCCTTCATGTTACTCTATATATTAATTGACAGATGCCTGGAGGGATCTTTGCACTAATTATGTCAGATGTCTGCTTTTGAGCTTTCCATCTAAGTGTGGAGACCAATGGTCATCTCTTCCTTGGCCATGTCATGGTGAGTATAACTTATTTTAATTTAAATTTCTGTTTGCGTAGTTTTTGAGATTTCAAACATTTCCTTTAAATTATGGAAAATATCAGTGGTGCTATGTGAAAACAACAGCAGATCAAGCACCTAGACTTTAAAATTCCAGAGGAAAAGAAACGAGAAGCTAATACTGCACCCAGCTGCTGAACAGGCCCTGTTCCTGCAGCTCACATCCCCTGTCCTTCCTATTACTGGTAGAATATCCTTAGTGGAAGGCTGGAGAGGAAACCCCAGCTGTGGCCTCCAGGGGTTTGGGGTGGGTGGCTTCTCAGTGCCCTGGCAACAACTGAGCTCCTCTGCGTGAGCAGGTGTTGAGGTTCTGTGTTAGTGTTGGCTTCTCAGCCTGTTACTCGAAAACAGCTAGGTCTTGGATGTAGCTGGGACTGAGGACATATCTCAGTGGTAGCAGTAGCTTAATGTACTGAAAGGTGGGAGTTTCATCTACAGCAAGGCAAAAAGAAGGAGAATAGATAAACTAAGAAAACAACAACAAAGTTTTGCATGACATGATGGGGTATGTTGAGAGATCATATAGAGCAGCGGTTCTCATCCTTCCTAATACTCCAACTCTTTACTACAGTTCCTCATGTTGTGGTGATCCCTAATCGTAAAATTATTTTCATTGCTACTTCATAACTGTAATGTTGCCACAGCTATGAATCATAATGTACATATCTGATATGTAGGATAGCTGATAGGTGCAAAAGGGTTGTTTGACCTCCAGAGGGGTCGTGACCCACAGCTTGAGAACCTCTGCCACAGAGCCAGCAAATCTGTTTGACTGAGCAGAGACCCTGAGAATCCTTTGAATCATTTTTCAGGACACACCTAAAATCATCACTCTGTAATTCAACATAGATGTCCAAGTTTAAGTGTTAAACCAGGGACAGAAAAGTTTATATTCAAAGGACCATGGCTCAGAGATAACCTCAGGCTGAAAATCTTCCATATTCCTTTCATTTTAGCAAGCTCTGGGCATGACACCCTCCCAGCAAGTTAAAATAATCCTTGGCACAAAGACACCTTCCCACACAGGACCTTGACCTACTTCCCCCTCTCTCATCACCAGTCAGGACAGTACATGATCTATGAACATATTAGAATGGTAACGATTATTTAAATATCTTAATGCTAGTATTTACTGATCCTACTTTTAAAAAATGAAGCTGAAATGATTTTGTGTTTGATTCACATCAAATGTTTTACTTCCTACGTGGATGGTGGGTCTAATCCCTCACGACAAGCCACCAAAATCTCTGCACAGCCAAAACATGTCTGAAGAAGTAAAGCAAGTCTGGGGATGTCATGATTCTGGTTTGCAAAAAAAAAAAAAAAAAAAAAAAATCACAAAATATGGGAATTACTGGTATTTTGTAGAAGAAATAGGCACAGAGATCAAGGGGGCAAATAGAGGGTTCAGAAATAAACCCAAGAGCATATGGTCAATGAATTCTAGACTAAAACTTTAAGAAGACCCAATGAGAAAAAAAGTCTTCAAAATCCATGGTGGTGATCATGGGCAAATCATATTTCCACATGCAAATTAATGATACTAGGCTCTATCCTCATATGCAAAAATAAAAATAAAAATAAACTAATGCATGACCAGATATAACAGAGCCCTAGGTGAGAACATGAAAGGCTCACTGACATGGGCCCTGGCAATGATGCTTTTCATGCCATGACAGACATTCAGGTTATAGAACCAAAAGTAAATAACTAAGGCCTATGTCAAACCAAACTTCCACTGCATAGCAAATGGAACAGCGATACAAAACTGAAGCTTCTGTATGAGGGAAAATATTTGCAGTGGTACCTCTGGGGTTAATATCAGGTTCAACTCACTGGTGTAAAAAAAAAATGGCCTGCTTCATGGGCAGAAGACTTGAAAAGAGATTTCTCAAAGAAAGTGTAATAATGGCCAACAGGTGTAGGAAAGGCTGCTACTCATTAGGGGGATGCAGACCAACCACAGCGAGGAGCCATCCAGCACCTGCAAGGGTGGCCAGTGTCACACAGTCAAAAGAGGACAGATTTGGTTTTTTGCCAGAATGTGGTAAGAAGGAAGCGTTTATATATTGCCAGCAGGAACACACACTGGATCTGCCACTGTGGAAAAATGTGGACATTTCTAAAGGGTTTAAAAAATACACCTTCTAGAAGACCCATAAATCCATCCTCTGTGTGCACACCCAGAGGGAATGGAATGAGTGTCTCAAAAGGGCATCTGAAGCACATACTCCCGATTCACTATGGCCAAGATCTGCACCCGACCCCAGTATCTGACGGACAGATAGACAAGGAAGCTACAGTAGCCACACACAGGAAAACACCATCCACTGGAAGGTAACTAACAGAGAGAGACTTGCACGCTTACAATCACAAGGAAGAAAATGGGAACCTACCTCTGCTGCCTGAGAGGCTTTCTTCACACTGATCATTTTGTTTTCTAATTTAAAGACTATGCAGGTACACATTATAAATAAGAATAATCTTATGTACATATGTGTAACATGCAGTGTGTGTATTTTCTTAATTAGAATATCAATCCTGAGTGCAAGATTGCACGCAATAGCTTCTTCATATGCTTCTCTACAGCACTGCCCAAATCGCAGACGCTCAGGAAAGACTCTTACTAGAACCTTCCTTAAAGTCTTCCCAATGACTCATGCCATGAAAACAGTATCAAAACAAGTCCTTTCTGCAATAGCTCTAAATCAAATTATTTGTGTTCAGAAATATTTAAGCATAAAGTCAAAGGTTTAAAAGATATGGTTCTAAAATGTTCAGTGTAGCAGCAGAGCCTTTACAGAGACGCAGTAGGACACAGCAGGCCTATGATAGAAAGCTATGTGGTCACCAACATAAACATAGGAGTACCTGAAACAGGACAGCACACCCATAGTTTTTTAAATCTGAGAAATAGCTTCAAAAACAATATATAGCTCAGACCATATTTACACAGAGAGAGACCCAGCCACAAACTTAAAATGGTGAACAAAGAAAACCTAAAATTGATCCTGTAAATGAACGGACAAATCGTACCTGTCCCAACCGGAATCAGGGAAATGGGGTCAGAGGTGATACATATACCCTCAGGTGTTAACACATTTCAGGAATGTCCTTTGGAAAATGTAGTCAGAAGTGAGAACTGTGTTGATATTTACTCTACAGAAAATAAGTAATATAAATAACTTAAGAAAACTACACAGCTAGTACAAGGGTCTTTCAAAAACACACCCAGAGGGGCTCCCAAGTATCACATCTCATTTTAAAAAAATTTTTTAAACACATTTTTATTGAAAAATAAAATAATTCATATTACATCTCATTTTCTATCCCATCCCATGCATCCTCCCATTCCTCCCTCCCTCCCACTTTCACCCCAATCCCCCTTCCCTATGACTGTGACTGAGGGAGACCTCCTCCCCCTGAATATGGTGCTAGGGTATCAAGCCTTTTCTTGGTAGTCCGCTATCCTTCCTCCGAGTGCCATTGGGCCTCCCCAACAAAGGGACATGGCCAAATATGGGGCACCAGAGATCCTGTGAAAGTCAGTCCCCAGTCTCCACTTAACTGTGGAGTATGTTCTGTCCCTTGGCTAGATCTGGGTAGGAGTTTGATGATGACTGCATGTTTTGTCCTTGGTTGGTGCCTTAGATCAAGCAGAACCCCTGGGCTCAGATCCATCCATCATAATGTTCCTCTTGTAGGTTTCTAGGTCTCTCAGGATCCACCTACTTCCCTATCCCCTATATTTTTCTCCCCTAGAGTCTCAATAGGATGTCCTCACCTCTATCCCACTTTCCTCTTTACCAGAATTCTTAACAATCAATATCTGGTCATTCCTGAGAGGTGGTAACAGGTGATGGGAGAACTGTTACTCCATCATACGGAGGGCTTCAGGCTCACAGAGGAGGGTGGGAAAATCCTGGGCCAGCTGTGGAAAAGGCAGTGGGAACATCTCAAGTTTCTCCTGCTCATGGTAGAAATGGCCTGGGAGAGCACTGCAGGGATTTAGCAGCTCTGTGACCTCTTGTGTATGGAAATGGGTTACTTTCCTTTTTATAGATTAGAAATCAAAGCAACCAGAAAGAAACATTAAGTATGCTTCTGATCGAGTGAATGGATGATATGAGTATATTAAGAGAAATGTTCGCTAAGACACAAAGAAGTTTAGTGAGAGCTGGTGGGCCTGAGTTGGGGAAGTGAGCCCTGAGAAGCAGAAAGAGGGTAATTGTTTGGCCCATCAGGTCAGGTCTTTGCTTACTAATCCTCTGGAGATTTGAAAACTGAAAAAACAGAGGGAAGTATGCTGTTTCTATCACCTCCGACCCCATGTACATGGCTCTGTCTGTGTAGGGTCTACCATGCTCTGCTGAAGTCGTCACCTCCTATAAGCTCAGATCTTCACTAGGAAGTCTTCCTTGGCTGCTTAAGAGAGAGTAGTTATCACTACTAAGGTTTTGCTTTTTCTCAAGCATATCCCTTTCAAGCAACCACCATTCTTCATTAAGTTTCTGTTTTCTCCTTTTGGTCATCCCATGCCTCTGTCAGTCACCTTGACATATCTCCATCTCGGCCTCTGTGACCCTATGGTTACTTAACCCCAGGCCTGCAGGAATTCAGCTATACAGACATCACTGATTGGACTCCCTTGCTCGAACCGTAAATTATTAGGTACATCCTGTCTCTACCTGAACCCACCCTGTTGGCATCCAGGGCAAACTAACTCACAGTCTGCAAATGTTGTATCAATACCCACAGGCAGATGTTTGTCAGTGGGAAACCGTGGGCACATCTGTTGGATTTCCTGACATATCATCCCAAGAAACAGTTTCTTCTGCTCTGAGGCTAGATAAGGAATTATAAGTAGTGCATGAAGATGTGTATGTAGGCAAGAGCGTAGCAGGAAAAGTAAGCATGGGAGAGCATAAGACAATAAACCAAGCAACATTTAATGGTACTGATGGCTCTGCATTGAGATCAGTGAAGCGGTACATATTTTCAGAGAGCTGGATTTTTCTGAAGTGCCTGAGGATGTAGGTAAAGTGGAAAGACTGGCTCATCAAGGGAAAAATTGAATGCGACCAAAATCTGGTAATGAAGAGGAGATATGACTTAAACAGTCCCCAAACGGTGAAAAATAAAAAGGGTTGACTAGTATTAAATTAGTAGTAAATGAAGGGGTACAGCTGAGAATAATAGAGACATAGAAGAAATTATCTCTATGTTCAGAGAGTTGGTGTCAGCTCCGAGATTTTAAATTATCTCACCAATAATCTGAAAACTCGTGTGTGTGTGTGTGTGTGTGTGTGTGTGTGTGTGTGTGTGTGTGTAGGTCAGAAGTCAACCTTTGGCCTTCATTCATCAGCCGACTCTCTTTTTTGATTCTGTGTGTCTCTCTCTATGTAGCCGTGGCTGTCCTAGGATTCTCTATATGTAGGGCACCCTGGCCTTGAACTCACAGAGACTCACCTGTCTCTGCCTCCTGTGTGATGGAACTAAAGGCATGCTCCATCTCTTCCAGCTCCCACCTATTTTGGGAAGTAGAGTCTCTCCCTTAGATATGGACTCACGAGGTAAGTAAGGCTGGCCAGTAAGGCTCAGGGATCTATGAGTTTCCACCTCCCCACTGGGATTGCAAGTGTGCACTGTGATGCTTGGCTTTTATGTGGGTTCCATTGCAAGAGTGTACCGTGATGTGGGTTCTGTAGGTTGAACTTGGGTCCTTATGCTTATTATAGCAAGCACATTTCAAAGTGAGCTACCTCCTCAAACCTGAGACCTCTTGTTTCCTCCTGTGGTAGGAGGAAATCCACCAGCGCTGTCCTTGACTCTAACTGTGAGGATCCTGTTTCAGGTTCTGGCATCGGATGTCATACTGAAGATGAAAAGTGAACATTTGCCTGGAGGATCAGAGGGTTCAGTTAATCATTCCAGAGGTGACAGACTGAGAGTCTGATTGCTGGTCTTGCATGGATGAGATCAGAGGGAGCACAGCATCTGACCTGAAGCTCTGCTTCCTGGACAAGGTTGAGCTGGGGCCTGACTCTCAGTGTAAGGCCCCTTCTGAATACTGAGCCCAAACAAGCAATAGACAATTAAAAACAAATTAAAAATATAATGTGAAAATTCAAAGGGCATTCTCAGTCTAAAATCTCACTTCCCATCAGTTAAAAAAAAAAGAAGAAACCCAGCCAACCATAGGCATCGCTTTTGGTCACAGGTGAGCTTTTATCACCAGGACAAAATTAAACCTGGCCTCACACCTGAGCAGCTTATTTAAGAGCTTATTGGTAATTTTTGTTTGTTTTTGCTAAATCTTGAGGAACTGAAGACGAAGGATTTCTGTGTCTACAGGTAGAATTCAGAGCGCTGTGGCAATCCTGCTGAGTTCTGTGGCCTTGGGAGATCTTCCCTATCACTTCTTTGGGATAACTTCCTGTTCCAACCTTGTCTGTGGGCCCAGACCCTGGAATGCTGCCTTACTCCCCTGGCCTGCTCCATCCTCCTGCCAGTCTGAAGGAAGCCTATGTCTTTCCCTCCCTCCCTGCACAAGCTCCTACTCCCAACTCTCAGGCTCAGTGCACACCCCTTCCTCCCTCTCCATACTATGGGAGCAGTAGCTTCCAGCCTCCCGAATCTTCCTCTCAGCCTCCAGAGAAATGCAGCTTCTCTTGAACCTGGTTGGGTCAACTTCCTGCTCTGATCCTAAAGCTTCTTTGCAGACTTGGCTGGTCTTGCTATGTGAGGCTTTCTCAGGAGTGTATGGGAAACCCAGGTCACTGGTGTCTGCATGGTTCAGATGTGGCCAGAGTGATGCTCTCTATGGGATTCCCAAGTTCTTTCTCAGCATTCCAGAACCAGGAGTGCACAGTTTTTCTCTGTGTCCTGGGAGCCCACCAGCTTTAGCCACCCTGCCTTTTCCTTCTGTGCGTTCTTGGCAGCTGGGACTCATTCATGTGCTTCAAGGGCACAAAACAAGACCCTAGCAGAAGTGGGCAACACAGGGAAAAGGATTTGCTTTTACCTGCCACCTGAGATCCATTGTGACATGGCTGTGGCCTCTCCCACCTGCATTTGAAGTATATGCTGGTCACAGCCAGGCTGTCAACTGCAGGACAGTCTTTCATGGCACTGTAGCCTGCCCCCTTACTTGGCTGGACACCTCTCACTCTTCACTTCTGTCTCTCCCAGTGGGCCGTGGAAGTTCTAGTCAACAGGGCACATCATAAAATGGGTGTTTTCAGACTGTAGCCAGTGGTAAAACAAAACAAAACAAAAAACTCTTTGGAGTCATGTTCTGTACAGGAGACTCAGGTCATGTCTGCTGTGTTCAGCTATAGTGAAATTCTAGGAAGAAAGCATAGCAGCCTACACTATTGTTTCACTTTAAGGAAGCCAGACATTAAAAAGAAAGGAGAAAGGCCGGGTGGTGTCTCAGTTACCAACTGCCTCCAGAGCGTGAGTTCAGAGACACATAACCCACATAAAAAGCCTAGTGTGGGGGCTGGAGAGATGGCTCAGAGGTTAAGAGCACTGACTGCTCTTCCAGAGGTCCTGAGTTCAATTCCCAGCAACCACGTGGTGGCTTACAACCATCTGTAATGTGATCTGATGCCCTCTTCTGCGCTGCTGGTGTGCATGCAGGCATAGTACTATATACATAATAAAATCTTTTTAAAAATTTTATTAATTTATCCATATTACATCTCAATGGTTATCCCCTCCCTTGTATCCTCTCATTCCTCCCCCCTCCCATTTTCCCCTTACTCCCCTCCCCTATGACTGTGACTGAGGGGGACCTCCTCCCCCTGTATATGCTCATAGGGTATCAAGTCTCTTCTTGGTAGCCTGCTATCCTTCCTCTGAGTGCCACCAGGTCTCCCCATTCAGACGACTTGGTCAAATATGAGGCACCAGAGTATGTGTGAAAATCAGACCCCACTCTCCACCCAGCTGTGGAGAATGTCCTGTCCATTGGCTAGATGCTGGTGTACATGAAGGTATAGTACTGTATACATAATAAAATCTTAAAAAAAATAAAAAAAGCCTAGTGTGGTGGCATGTCCCTGGAATGCCACTGTGAAGGATATGGAGACAAGAGGAACCCTAGGGTTTAGAGCCAGGCCTTCTGGCTAAGTTGGTAAGTTCTAAACCATGAGAAATCTCATTCCAAAGATGATAGATGCTTCCACCACGGATGATGTCGGAGGTAGTCCTTTGACCTCCACCTCCACATGTATCATGCAGGAACACATGTGCAGGCAAACACACACATACACACACATACACACACACACACAGAGAGAGAGAGAGAGAGAGAGAGAGAGAGAGAGAGAGAGAGAGAGAGAGAGAGAGAGAGAGAAATGCTTAAGATAAGTTGTAAATTTACCAAAACATAAAGAAATAAAGAAAATCAACTCCTGGAAATACGTATTTCTTACAAGCAAGCTTGGCAAGTGAAAACAGTTGGTTCAAATCTCCACAAACAGTGCAGGCTGAACGGCAGATGCTGTGAAAGCCTGGTGACAGGATTGCAACCTCATGTGTTCTCGGTTGTTCTGTGGACCTGCTGTCTCCAGACCCTGGCACACTCTCCTCCAAGACTGGCTCTGAGTCCCAGCATTATTCTGCTTCCTTCCAGAGAGCGGTGTCCCCAGGAGAGAGGTGCAGAGCAGAGACAGATGGGCCCTAAAAGGAAGGAATTACCTGCCCAAGTCACAATTATTATAGGTCTCTGGGTTCATTGTCAATTGGAGTGGCAGTTGAAGGCACAGCAGCTGGGACAGATGGCTTATCTCCAGCTAGTGTGCTAATGGGATCTTGGCCAACTCAAATCTTTTCTTCCCTCTGGAAAGAAATAGAAAAAGAAAAGACTCACACAGTTGTCAATTAGTCAGCGTTCAAGGGGAGGAAGCACCATTGCTACAAAGGGCTCATTTGTCCGCTTGTTTCTAATCTCCACTTGCAGTTTTTTAAAGCAAAGATTCTGTTTATTTATTGTGACTTCAAACATGTTTGGGGCAGAATGTTCAACCTACGAGATATTCCAGGCCAAAGCTTTGTTCCATGTGAGCTAGCTTACAACCTGGTCTTCTCACAACTGGACTGTTTTAATCAAGTGGTTAGCATTTTAATCAGCCAAGACTTCTCCCCACCCCCACCCCAAGCCATAGTCTGTAGTGCATTCTTCTGTTTACACAGTACATAGGACCAAAACAAGAAAGGGCTGTTCCTATGTCAGGGGACATTCCCCAAGTAAAGTGTAGCCCACGGACCTGGCTTAGGTACATCAGGAGGGAGAATCATCGCAAACACGCAGAAACATCTTTAGGTGCCATGGCATGTTCAGAGGGCATCCTGCACTGCATGATGGGAAATCAAGCCCACAGTCAGGGCAGACAGCAGCACTGGTTCAAGGCCTTGTACAATGCCCTGTAAACAGTAAGTGTCACACTGTAGTGCTTGACACTTGACAAGTGACTCTGGATTTACAGAGATTTAAATTGTGGCTTCCTTTCCACTTCATCTCCGCTACTTAATACAAGTGGGATCTGAAGGGCTCATTCTTTACGCTTCAGGTTCTAGCCTTAAAAAAAAAAAAAATCATAAAGTTCAGGGATTCTGGCTGGTGACAGTGTGTGTAATGAGTGTGATGTGATAACAACAGTGGAGTGGCTGTGCCACTGGAGCAGGAAGGAGTAGGATGCTTCTCTGTCCTTACCCATCTGAACTCTTCCTGTAACACATCTCCTGTCTAGTCAAAGGCACACCTTCCTGTTAATGTCAAATGTCAAATGTTCCCTTCCTGTCTCCTTCACTTTAATTTTAAATAAAACGGTGTGACATCCTTTAGCACACACCTTTTCACTGGATCCACATGCTTCCTCCCTCCTATGGTCATTTCAGTGTCTGGGCACTGTTGTCACAGCACCACATCACTCCAAATAGTCAAGCACCTACCTGGGTTTCCTGTATCCTCTACTCCCATACCTTTGCTCTGTAGTTAAAGGGGTCAGTCTCCTCCTGAAAGGACTATAACAAGCATCCACTGGCCCCCATCACTCCCTGGAAGATGACCCTTGCCCTCCTCTTCCAGGGCTTCCTCACCCCATCTCCCTCAGGATCACCCTCCAGATGTTATACCCCCTCGCTTGGGCTTTGCACATGCTGTCCTCTGCGTGCAAACTTCTTTATTCTCTCCGCTACATTACCCCTGTGAGCAGCTCCAACTTGTGTTGTCTCCTGGAAATGTCTTTTCCTTGTGTGCAAAAAAAAAAAAAAAAAAAAAAAAAAAGGACAAATGGCATGGTAGCTACACATTCCAAGAGTATTTTAAAATTTCTTATTGTGCAAGACTAACCTTAGGGAAATGCCCTCACTTAGTGTGCACATTCACTTTGCATTCCTAGGTTTGCTGTTCTAGTGCTCACCTCCCCGCCCCCCATACACACTTCCATCTTGCTCATTGGTCACAGAGTTCCCTATGAGGTTGATGTAAAATGTTTTCATTAAACGCTGTTAAAGGTGTCACTTGTTAGCCTGACTCCCAGGAGCTCAATCATTTCTCTTCATACTATGCACTTCCAGTCTCTTTGCCTACCTGTCCCACAAATTAAAAAATGAACACATGTGTTCAACATGTGTAAAAACACATGTGTGAGCATGCTACATGGTTAACACACTGATTTTGAAATTCCACACTGACGCAGCTCTTCCACTCTCTGATCCTAGTGACAACAGGCTTTTGTGGGGCTGGCCAGTGACTCTCAGGATAAATATGTATCTCTGAAACCATGACCACCATCAATTTATGCACATGCCTGTCGGTTTCCCATGATTTGTCCTACCCTGTTGGTCTTATAATAATGTTGGTTTGGGTAGTTATGGTAGTCAGAACACTAAACATTATATTGGCTCTCTTAGTAAAATTCCAGTACTTTACAGCACTGTTAGGAAGCTGACGCTATTTGTAGCTCATATGTCTGAGGACAGGATGTGTTGATAGTTAGTGCCCCACCCCATGTCTGCCATAATTGGCTCAGAGAAGGACAAGTATCCCATTTCTGGGTGAGATGGAGTGGTAAGTTTTGAAAACTTGTTCAGTGGTCATAATGTGTTATTATGTGTAACTATGAAGGCTGAAGGTTGCCACCTGCTGCCAGACAAGAAACTCAACCAAGGGACAATCATCACATGATCAGGTGTGGCCCAAACCTATCATCTGCTAAAAATAAAAAAATAATAAAATAAAATGTAAAAATATCATTTTTACTTTTAATTGTTGGTGATTGTGTGTGTGTGT
>OU015742.1:125809980-125830232 GCA_907169655.1 Acomys percivali
TGTGTGTGTGTGTGTGTGTGTGTGTGTGTGTGTGTGTGTGTGTGTGTAGTTCCTGTAAAGACCAGAAGAGGGTATTTGGTATCCTGGAACTGGAATTATAAATAGTTGCTAGCTTCTAGATGTTGGTTGTGGAGCCTCTACAAGAATAGCATGTATAAGGCGGGTCTGGGCCCTCTAGTCCTCCTCAAACTATGGCACCAGCCAAGGAAAATATAGCAGTAAACTTCGAACCCCTACCCAGTCTAGCCGATGGACAGGACATTCTCCACCGTTAAGTGGAGAAGGGGATCTGACTTTCACACAAACTCTGGTGCCCCATATCGGACCATGTCCCTTGGATGGGGAGGCCTGGTGGCACTCAGAGGAAAGATAATAAGTCACCAAGAAGAGACTTGATACCCTAGGAGCATATACAGGGGGAGGAGGTCCCCCTCAGTCACAGACATAGGGGAAGGGAGTAGAGGGGGAAACGGGAGGGAGGAAAGAAAGGGAGGATACAAGGGATGGGCTAACAATTGAGATGTAATATGAATAAATTAATAAATAAATTAAAAAAAAGAATAGCATGTATAAAAATAAGCAAACTTAATATATATATATATTTTTTAAAAGCATAGTTGAATTATTTGAAAAGGGACAGTTAAAAAAAAAAGAAGAAGAATAGCATGTACTCTTAACAGCTGACCCATGCTCTAGCCCCAGAAAATATAAATAGAGAAGTGAGGGTCAGAGCTGAGAGCTAAAATCTCTCTGGTACTGCTGAGCCCAGTTCTGTCACATTGTGCTGTAGCTGTATGCTGTAATTTCACTATGAAAGTACTAAAGAATAAATGAAGAACAAGACTATAGAAATGCAGCCTTGTCTGGGATGTTCATTTTGAATTAACTTCACTTTAAATGTGGGTGTGCATGTGGATAGGTGTATTTATATTTTTACGCTTGACCTGATGCTCACACCTCCACATGATGAGTGATTTCTATCGGTGATGGTGGAGCACAGCACAGGCTCCAGAAAATAGCCCCTTTAAAGACACAGCTAGGCCACATGTGGTCCCAGGAAGCTGGAAACCGCAATTCACAGACCCAATCATAGAGTCAGAACATGGGCCTGACTTCGAACCAACGCCCCACACTGACTTGAAAAGCACAATAATGCTGAGCCACACACATCCAGCCTCTCATAATTATCTTTATTTTGTTACATGTACATGCTTTTCACTATATGCAAATTCATGTATAACAGATTTTAGCTTTTGGGCACAAATGGTTTTTGTGTACTTCTGAGTTTCTTTTCTCTTACTGCGGCTTCTGATTTCCTCTCTGTGTTTTTCGGGTGCAGAGCTTGGCTGTGGCAACGTCCTTGCTTTCTCTGCCCTTTTCTCACGTGGCCTGTCCCATGACTTCTAGAGTGCCCTTGAATTCCAGGACAGATGGGGCCTCTGTTCCTAGAAGACTCTGAGGTCTGGACAGCTGCCTGAAGCTGGGCAGGCCAGGGCAGAGGCTTCACACCTGAGCCGGAAAGCTGTGGTAGAAGTCCAGTTTGGAGGTCTAGAGAGACTCGTCCTTTCAGAATGTTTGCCCTCCAAATGCCCTGTGCCTCTGATGCTGTCTGGCTTCCCACACGGTGAGAACTGAAGATTCAGGTGGGGAGGTCTCAGTGCCTTTAATCCTTTTAGAATAAATGTGTCTTCACCCTGGTTGCTTGTTCATGAATTGTAAAGGGAAGAAAACCGAGTAACAAACTTGGCTCATCCAAAACAGATCATGCAGAGCTAAGTAGTGAGACGAGCTCTCTTAGGGAGATTCCAAACACCTTGCAAATTTGGAGACACTCCTAATCTCAGACTCCATCCCCCACAAAGGCAGTTGTGTCAGGATCCAAGATGCGACCCACACCCTTGTTTAAAAGTGAAAGGGCAGGAAAAGGAAACGTCCCCACTACTTGGTGCTGACCTGGGACCCTCCCACTTGGTGGTGACAGGGACCTGCTTTCTATCTTCTGTATTTTCAGCTGGAGATGTTCCTCTTGGCTCAGTATGGAAGAGTATTCACCTGCCTATCCTCCACACACTCTGGGTAGCCACAGCATTCCAGATTCCAGGTTCCCAGGTCTGGGGACCAGTCCTGCCAGCTCCATAAAAGCTCCCTGGTGAGTTTGTCCTCCATCCAGGGTGAGACCTGCTGAAGATGGGAGTCTCTGACAGAGGAGTGGTATACACTGCAGGAGATGAGTCACTCAGACTAGGGTTCAGGTTACGTTCCATTCACGTCTTTGCTTAACATGAAGCAGACGCTTGCACTAGGTTGAATGCACCACTGGCTATTGAGCCTGGGGTAAAGTATTTTGTCCCTAACTTACGGACCCACATTCTCACTAGGTATGTTGAGTGATGTCACAGCCCGCTGTCTCCATCAGTTTAGACAAGGGCACAGAGATAACGATGTGTACTCTGCAAGACTGTGAGGAGCAGCAATGGGACCTGTGAAAATGTCTGAGGTATATTGAGCTCAGGGAATAAGAGCCCTCACTGCAAACATGCACCTACATGCAAAGATACAGAGACAAATACATTCATATACACATACACTCACATGCACAAGTACACAGAGAGACATAGACACTCATATCTACAAACACACAGGGACAAACACACTCATATGCTTGGATAGGAGACATGCACATATGAACATCACTTACATACACACCCTCACATGAACACACACAGATAAATACAGACATATACACATATATACACATATACTCACACATAAAAATAAACACAGATACATACCACATACACTCATGCACAAACACATACATCCTTGCTTCTTTTATTCCACTTACAATATTGTGTATAAACATATCTAAATCATAAAGTATAAGCAAAAAGCTTTATTTACCAAGCAGACAATGTGTTAATTAGGAGAATCACAAGGCTGAGAGCATATAGACTTTTGAATTGTTCTGGCTCTGGCACAATGATAGCAAAGGTATTAATGTCAGCTCATGAATACAAATGGTGTGAGCAGTGTCCACTGTGTCCATCCTCTAGAAAGCCTCACAGCTGGGTGGCATCATACCACTGTGATGAACCCTACCTGTGACAAGAGGGTGTGCCAGATCATCGCCAGGATGGACTCTGGCTGAAGAGAGGGGGCCTGTTAACCCTGCTTGCTAGGCTCCTGGGATGTGGGCTATCTGAATAACTATTTTCTTTAAGGAGCTGAGCTGGCGATTACTTCTCCATGTCCAGTTCTGCAGAGATGAACACAAGTGCAGAAATTCTTGCAAACTACCACACAGGGCTTCCCTGTGCTTGTAAAATATGTCTTTGACGTGAAACAGCACCCAGCTTGTGGCTTCTGTCAGGCTGTATTCTAGGGACAGTAGAGTCCTTTGTCAGAGTCATTTAACTGGAAGTAGTTCCAACCAAGTGACGTGTTTAATAAGGGAATGATGTTCTAATACAGCTCTAGCATTTGGAAAAACTTAATCTAGCTGAAACGGGCTTTTGTTTGTTTGTTTGTTTCTGAGGGCCAATGATGTGATTTTCCTCATTGTGGAAGTCCTTCACTGGGCTCTGGAAGGATACAGCCCACCAGCAGCTCTCCTGGGAGTTCCCCAGCCCAAGTGAGGACCACAGCGGCTTTATGCGTGGGGTAAGGGGTGGTAATTCCAGGATCCTGTACTGGCCCTGAGCATCTTCCAACACTTCAAGCCAAGGGACTCATTCTGCACTTTTCTTCTCAGGAAGGAGACCTAAGCGTGACACCTGGATCCTGTCACCCATACACTCTATTAATATAAATGTCTGTTGCTTCTGCATTTTATAAAATGTTAAAAATCAATGTACGGCCCAATGCTGTTTTGTAAATTTAATTCATTTCTGTACTCTGTCACCCAAACTCCATTGAAGTCCTTCATGTTAAACGCTGAGAGCCTTGCAGTGTCTTACAAGGTGCCTATTCTCAATTTTACTTTTACCTCTCAATTAAGCTGTCATGGCTGAGCACCTTAACCTTGTATGCAGTGGTAATTGGCTTTCCACGATCTAGGAGTGTTGATTTCTCAGAAAACAGTAAAGAGAGTCAATGTAACCCCTTCTGGCTTGTAAAATTCTGTGCTTGCGTCTAGTAAATGCCAATTACTCTCAAGCTCCAGTATAACCATTAATCTCACAACAAATGGGGACTCAAAACCAAGTAAAACAAGACACAATCAAGACCAAAACCACATACAAGCAAACGAATTAAGAAAAAACTCCATAACTCATAGACACAGACAAAATGGGTATTGAATGTTTGACTCTATATTAAGAATTGCTCTGAACCCACAAGTGTGGAAGCAAATGCTTGCCTTTGGGCTGGGGCCTTGCTGTAGTGGGGCCTTATGTGTTCTGGGTGTGAGGGCAGAGGTAATGGTTGGCATAGAATGTGCTAGAGGGGCTCAGATAAGCTACTGTGATTGGAGCAACTTTTCTCTTAGTCTTCATGATTCAAAGGACCTTTAAGGAAATTTGGGGGGCAGTTTGTGACTGCAAAGCTAAAAAAGCAATATTTGCTGCAGGCGTGCTCTAGCTTTGCATTAGGACACAGGATTAGTGTTGGCTCCTCCAGGGTCCCAGAGTGGGTGATGTCACATACCTCAGGTAACAGACAAGGTTATACAAGATCTGTTCCCAATGGCTCAGCTAGGGCTTTGCATCCAACATGGAGATCAATCTCATAGCATTTTCAGTATTTCATGAGGCCTAAGAGATGCTGCAAGGGGGATAAGATTGCAAAGGGAGGTTAGCCCTGCATCCTTCCACCTACAAGTCTGCAATTCCATATGGTAAGACGTATGTCTGAGAGGTGCCCGCTGTGCAGCAGGCAGGCGTTACACGATTGTCTTCGTCAGTTGTCTGTTGCTGTGAAGAAACACCAAGACCACGGCAACTCTTATAAAAGAAAGCATTTCATTGGTTCCTGCTTACAGTTTCAAATGTTGAGCCCATTATCAGCATGGTGGGAAGCATGGCAGCACGCAGGCAGACATGGTGCTGGAGAAGGAGCTGAGAGTTCTACACCCAGATCTGCAGGCAGTGGGAGGAGTGTGACACTGGGCCTGGCAGGGGCTTCTGAAACCTCAAAGCCCATCCCCAGTGACACGATTCCTCTAACAAGGCAAACCCCCTAATCCGGAGTAGCACCACTCCCTGGTGACTTAGCATTCAAATATATGAGCCTATGGGGGTCATTCTTATTTACACACCACATATGATCAATCATAACTGACTTCTCACAGTACCCACGGAACCAGTGACTGGAGAATCTGAGGCCTTGGTACAAGATAAGTGGCTGGAGTTTAGCACCAGCATAAGGGCTGCCTGGGTCAGCAGAGGCAGCAGATGATCCTTCCTGAGTCTGACTCCTGCCTCAGGCAGCCCTGATTGACAGCTATTTGGACTTAAAAGCAAGGCAGTTCTTCCTTAAGTTCAGTTATTTCCACAGAGATCGCTGAGCCCCAGAGACTGGAGGGTCTGGACTTCTGCAGGGAGAATTCTGGAGGTCCTGCTTAGCTGGGAGCTAGAAGCAATGGCTATGATCAAAGCACACAGGGAATGGGTCCTGATTTCCTTGGGGGTCTGTTCCCTAAAAGTCAACTTAGGGCCCAGGATGTTTCAGAAATTGTTAACAGCGAAGAGCCTGTACTGTACCTTCTTGCATTTTAGAAACCATAAGTGGTAGTTTAAATAAGAAGGGCTCCCGTGATGCTTGTCTTTTTTTTATTTTTATTTATTTATTTATTTTTTTGGTAGAAAAACAGAAGAATGGATTGGAGGATGCACTAAGGGGAAGTGGAGGGAGGGACTGGGGGGAAGAGGAAGAGGAAACCCTGGTCAGGATGTATAAAAGAAAGCCATATTGCAAATGAAGTTCTAGCTTTGCAGTAGGACACAGGAAAATAAATGTATGCATAAAATATATATTGTATAAAAGTTAACCGAAAAACAGTGGCTCCCATAGGCTCATATGTTTGAATGCTTAGTCAATAGGGAGTGGTATTGCTTGAGAATGGTTAAGAGACATGGCTTTGTTGGAGGAAGTATTGTCATTGGAGGTGGGCTTTGAGGTTTCAAAATTCTAAGCCAAGACCAGCGTCTCTCTCTTCTTCCTGCCGCCTGTGGAACCAGATGTAGAACTCTGAGCTGCTTCTCCAGCACCTTGCTTCATGCATGTAGATAATGGGCAAAGCCTCTGAAACTGTGAGGTCCAATTAAATGCTTTCTTTCAGAAGGGTTGCCATGTTTATAGTATCTCTTCACAGCAATAGAACGGTGTCCAAGACAACATAGAAAATGTTACGGCTACTGTTATGTAGTCCAAATATTTGTTTAATCCAATTGGTCTTTTTTCAAAGTATGGAGGAGAATATAACAAAATCTCAAAGGCACTGAGGCCACTAAGTTGGATGAACACAGCTTGGGTCATGTGGAAACTGAGGTGATGGCTTTTCTCACCGCATATTCAGAGACTGTCCAATCATTTTGATCATATGCATGTGTGGGCAGGTGTACATGTGTGTGCTTGTGTGTGAAAGACAGAAACCAACCTCGGGTCACTCTTTTGGTGCACTCCACCTTTGTTGTTTGAAACAGCGTCTCCTGCTCAGGCCCGCAGCTCACAGATTACTGGTGGGCTGTGTGCTCAGAGATCTGCTCAGCTCTATTTCCCCAGCACAAGGATTACAAATGCCCTCTGCCAGGCTTAGTTATTTTACCTGGATTCGAGGGATAGATCCAGGTCTTCGTGCTTGCAGGACAAGCACTTTGTCAACAGAACCATCTCCCCAAGCCCTGAGGTTGTCTAGTTATGATGACTTTCTGTCCCTTCGGCCTTACTTTGAAGTGCCTTTGACTTCAGTGACAGGTGGATTGAAAAGGAGCTTCGGGGGACCTTGGAATCTAGCAGAACAGCAGATTTCCCAGAGAAAATGACACTTCAAAAAGCCCTATTAAAATGTATAAACATTGACACTTTTTCTACTTGAGGGGACAGGAAAAGGAAAAGGATTTTCTTATTTTTTGTGAATTCAATCCAATCTGTCAGCTCTGCTTTCTAAGAGTTCAGATACGACCTGAGCCCAGATCCTGCACTGCACATGTAAATGGAGTACTGCCAGAGAAATGCCAAACCCTGGCTCTGGTGTGCTGGCTGACCATGGGCCTGGAGCAGGCAGCTGAGAACCTGAGTCTATACTCATTGCAGGTGTGGACGGGAAACTGCCAAGGAAGCACCAAACTCTGACTCTGGTGTGGCAGACGGACCTCAGATAGGCATCCAGGTGCTGGAGTGTGCGCTGAACAAAATACACGGGGAAGCGCTGGAGAAACGCCAGACCCTGACTGGGTGTGGTAGCCGGCCACCTCCCTGGAGCAGATGTCCAGCAGGGAGCTGCATTGGTAGCATAGTGCCATTTATGCTGGACGTGGCACCCACTGTGAACTAAGGTTTTCCTGAAGCAATCTGAATGGGTGTCCTAATTTTTAATACTTCTCTATGTGCACTCATTTTGCAGAATTCTATATTAGAATTTCCTGTGGGAATTTGGCTTTTAACTATGTGGAGATATGCATGCGTCTTCAGCATCATATTCTGAGGTGAAATATGCCCTTAAGGAAAGGGCTTTTTTTTTTCTTTTTCTGTAAGCCAGGAAGAGACTCTGAAGCTGGGGACCTGTAGGGAAACATGACAAAAAGGCAGGCCTCTGCAGTAGGGGGACAAGCATAGGGGCTCAGGGAGGATAGGTCACCACAGGACATTTCTTATCAGTGACAAGCGCCAAGGTTTCTGCCTTCTTTCCAAAGGGGCATTTGCAGGCCTGCCTCTGAGACGCGAAGTTAGGTGACCTCTGCCGTGGCAGGCAGCTGATTATTCCCAAGGACATCTCTGAGTCTGAGCCTCGGACACTGAGTTCACTTGCTTGGATAGAGGCTGTGGGGTCTGACTTCACTCTTCTGAAGAAAAGTATCCATGTAAAATAACGTCATGAAACACTGTTTTTCAGTAGAATGAGTTTTTGACTGTATTCACCCCGTTTTCCCCTCTAGGTCCCTCTTCTCCAGCAGTCTTCTTTGTCTTCTCCTGTGGCCCTCCCTGTTTCATCCTTGGTACACACTTGATCCTCGGCGGCTCGTTCTTGCCAATTGATGTCACCTACCCCAGCTCAGGAGTGAGTGTTCAGGGAGATAGGAACCACTTTTGCTGATTTCAGCCAATGGCCAGGCCACCTCCATGACAGCCAGCTGGTCTGGTCTTTCTTGAAAGGGGCAATGAGGGAAGCAGTCCACACCTCAGCACCTGAGGCTACTGTGCACTTGGATGCTGAGATGATTTCAACTCTTCCACTGAAACAAGGCTGAGAAGCAGCGAGACATGCGTAGTTGAGGGGCACTTAGCTAGAATCGCCATGGTGTAACAGTTCCGTGGGGAAAGTTTTTGAGAAGAACAAACTTCTTCATGCCAGGCTTAGTGGATCTCACCTATATCCTAGCAGTTTGGATGCTGAAGCAGGAGGGTCACCACGAATTTGAAGCCAGCTCACATAGTGAGCCTTCCTCTCACTAGCTCTATAGGCATGAGTGATCTCTTAGCACGATGTCCTTGTTCCACTCATCTATGAGGACCAGCATGGGACTCAGGCTCCCTGGGGTGAGCAGGTGCTGGTGCGGAGGTAGAATGTAGCCCCTCCTCAGCATCACAGCCAGAAGCATGAGGGCCTGAAGGAAGCCTCCATGGGGGGTTCAAAGGCCAGGTTGACGGTACATGGTAAAGTGCTCCCCCCAGGTGTCAGTGGGAAGACTAGACACAGGGTTTCTTCTGTAGTTGCTCCCATGTGGCTGCCAGGTGATCTTGGACAACTTCATTAAAAGAGAGCTAAGAACAGAAACGGTGTTCCTTGCATGCCAGACACTGAACACAGTGGGAATGCAGGGTCTCTGTTTATTTCTGAGGGCTCCACAGCAGTTCAATAAGTGCCTCTCCTTTGAGTTCAGTTTGGTGTGTCTTTATACATATTGCTCAGGGACATATTATGTTATGTCCAAATGACTGGGTCTCTGTGTCCTCTGGCATGGCTGGCTCTGCCGGCCTGCTTCTCTGTATGGAAACACATCCACTCCTGCAAGACACTGACCTGTGGAAGATGAGAAATCTTGGACAGACCCTCTTTCATGATCACAACAGTGATGCGGAGCAGTGTAAACCCTAGTGGGCATGTGGTAGGTACACAGTTTTGGAGAGAGAGCATCTGAGGACTGGGGTCTGGCCAGCACTGAAAGGCCTTGTCTCTTAAATGCTCAGGCTTGTAGTCCAAAGGGGTGGTGCTATCTCAGCCAGGAAAGGCAGAGAACTGCCTCCATGATCTCGCACATCACACCTTTAACATGCTTTGTCCCTGTGTTCTGGAGGCTCACATGTCCAGCCTTTCCTCCAGGGCTGTTTCCCTTCCTCCTAGTACATATCTATGCCTCCCTTCCTAAGGCGATCTCCTGAGGTGATCCTGCATGAAGGAGATCCAAGGCGGAGAAGCTGAGAGGCAAATACTCTGAGCTGGGCAAGAGATGCTGTGTGAGTCTCTTAGGCAACGTTTTAAGCCATTCCACTACTGAAAGCCCTGCTGGAAGGACAGCCACACATAGTCAGTACCACAACAGCATACAGGACACATGCTGTAGGAACAATTCCCTCTAGGAATGACTATTTGAGTCTTTCATGTGAGACTTCATGGACAACAGATTCACACATGCACTCTAAGAAAGCACCAGGGGGAACCAGGTTAGGTCCTGGGTCTCACACAGGGCACACAGGAGCCAGGTCTCTGGACATAGATTTTTTTTCAGAGAAAACCCTTTAACTTCATGGACAAGGCAAAAACTAACCCTCTTCTCTAGCAGGCATATTCTGAAAATATTTCAGATAATGACATGCATTCTCAGTAATAGAATAAAGGTCTCAACTAATTTTTGTATTTATACAATTAGATTCTAAAGATTTTACCATTCAGCGAGGCATATAGGAAGGTTTAATGAAAGCCTAGCAAATCGTTTATGCCTTTTAAGATCATTTGGAAACTATTGAAATGAAGACATTGTTCTGTCTCTGCTGGAAGTGATAATGAAAATTATCTCACTAAACTCAAGTTTATCTTTTACAGAATGTTAGAAGTCTCCCATGAAGAATATCAATGTGCAATTATAGAAATTTAAGCATGTAATGCACAAAAATAGACAAAGAAGTCAGTGTTAAGTGGGGCTGGGCTAGTCATAGCTCTCTAGAGAATTGGATCCATGAGAGGAGAGGGAGATTGGGTTTTTCAGGCTGAAAAATGCACCAACCTGACAGACTGCAGACACTGCCAGGAAGGTGAATGCTGTAGTTCAAGTGTGAAGGCATGCCAACCAAGCCCCAAGGGCTGAAGAAAGGATGAAACAGATAAAACACAGAGGAAGAGCCTTCCTGGTCTAGATTCATTTCTGCTGCTGTGACAAAGACCCAGACATAAAGCCATGTGGACAAGAAAGGGTTTATCTGTCTGACAGCTCCAGGTCATAGTCAATTTCTGCAAGAAAGCCAAGACAGGAACTTGAAGCAGCAGGGTATAGTGGTGGTCGAGAGAAGAAAGAACAGACACAGACCCTTGTTTGCTTGCTTGTTCTCAGTTGGACTTTCTTCTCTTTTCTACTGTCCAGGACCCTGTGCAAAGGGAAAGGAATTGTTCTTAATGGGTGGATCTTCCTACATCAGTTAACAATCAAGACAGCACATCACCCCCTATGAGGTCATAGGCAACCTGATCTAGATAATTCTCCCCGAAGACGTTTCCACATGACTCTAGGCTGTGTCAGGTGGACAATTAAAGTCAAGTAGCATTCTACCCTTCCTGTACATTTTCATCCAGACCTTAGAGTCTTGGGTGATAGGACTTACCTCAGTGAGAGGTCTCTATAGTACCAGAGCATCTTACCTCCAGGAGCACCCTCACAGACATCCCAGGAGAAATACTTTGTCAGTGCTCTGTGTGACACTTGTATGAACTCTTCAAAGATGTCTAACCAATGGGTTTCTCTGGGCCACACAGGATAAAGGGGGATTGTCTTACATCATAGATTAAATCTAGGAGGGTCCAGCCTGCAGTACACAAGTTGCAAGAACAGCTGTTAAGCCATACTTTGAAAAGGTATTGTCACCAACAAAGTTGATAGCCCTGAAAAGCTCAATAGCAGAACAAAGAAAAACAACAACAACAACAACAACAAAGATTCTTATAATGTTTAAAGTCAGTGTACGATTTTATATTGGGCTGCAATCATAACTATCAAGGGGTGGTGGCTGGATGCTCCTGAACTTAACCACAGCTGGCGGCTCACAACCCTTGCTCCTTTCAGACCTTCAGCATCTGAATGATCTTCCTCTACCCAATTCATTTACAAGTGATCTTTCTTCACTCCCTCATTGTGACTTTCCCCATATGCTGAGCAAGAACAGGGTGTTTCATGCTCTATCAGTGATGGTCTTGGCTTTGGAAAGTAGAGCCTCTGCCTCAGCATGTGGAAAACACAGGTCCATCTTGGCATATGGAAGGCAGGAGTAGCTGGCTTCTTGCCTACACAAATCCTGTGGAGAAGGGTGGCTTGGGGTGTTGTTCTCATCTCTACAGTGAATACTGCTGGTCTTACACTCAACACACATGGCTTCACTTCTGAATGTTCTTCTGTGCCCTGACATTGGCGCAGCTGGACCCCTGAGGTCACAGGCAAAGGGTCATAGTTTGGGATCTACCCACACTCTCAGGAAAGTGCTCACCTGGCTTCCTTCAGAGTGCACCCAGATCCTGGGGCTTGGGAACACTGTGCTATTTATCCTAGTTTGCTTATTCCTCATGGTCTTTCTGGACACAAGGAGGCAAGCCCTTCCTGAGTAATTTCATGAAGTGGAACATCCACAAGCATTGGTGGGAATTAGAGAAGTCAAAGCCTGGACACAACTGAACAGTCCACCAATTTCCAGAATGTCTCATCTCTTTGCAGTGGCTGAGATGTATATAAGGTTGAATTATATATAATCAGAAACATATACCCTGTATATATGATAATCCCTGTATGTAGTCACATATTGCTTATCAATGGGGCAATGTTCTAAGAAAGGCATGGTTCAGTCAGGTCATTTTGCAAACATAGTAGGTTTATCACCAGGTGACATGATCTTATGCGATCTTCATGTGTGATGCACAGTTGATCTGCATAGTAGAAAATATGCCAATGACTTGTGACCTGCTATGGAAATTGTGACTGTCCTTCAAGGTGAGAATACGTCTAGCAGTTGTCAGCACACCTCAGCTGTGTGGTTTGTTATCTGCTCATATTGATTAGCATCCTTGTAATAATAACCTTAAAGTGTTTGAATAATCCATTTTGAATAAATAAATGGCTGAGTTTTAGTCTGTGAAAATCTTAGGTATTTTGGTGGAGAAAAACACAGATTTTTAGATAAAAACAAAAGGGTTCCAAGGACACATTATCAAAGCAATTCAAATCAGAACAAACTTGAACAAGGCAGAGATGTACTCAGTGGAGTTTGCCATGGGACCTCCTGGCCGCAGCTTCACAGAGCACCTGCGGCTGGGGCCTCGTGTTTCTTGGATAAGAGCTAATGGTAGGCATGGTCTCAGGTTAGGGCAGAATCTCTATTTGCTTCAAGCCTTGCAGATGTCTAAGGGCACAAAGGGAAGGACACAGGGGAGAACAGAAAATGTCACAAGGGGATCAGAAGCCATCTCAAGTGTTTTGCTCTTCAGCTGTTTGGCCAGACAGAGCTTTTTGCTGACAGAAGTCTGGAAGCTGGCAGAGTGCTCTCTAGTAGGCACACAGTCAACACATCTTCTGAGTGAACCACCAAGGTTAGGAGTTTAGAGGGTTCCCTCCCTCCTCTCAAGGCTCTCTGGGACTGATTTCCACTAGAGTATGAGGAGACAGTGTCTGAGGGTGTTTGGGACACATCCAGAAATGCACCCTGTAGTTCAAATGGATTTCTTAGCCAGACAAAGAAAGCTCTAAGCCCAAACTGGCTGGAGATGATGGGTGACTCACCAGTCCTAACTAGAGTTTAGGAACTAAGAACTGTAATCTGTGTGGCCTCGGTGATGCCTCATTTTTCTAGAAACTCTTACCTTTACTGTAGTAATAGTCAGAGCAGTTTTATCAAAACCTTCAGCAATTTTACTAAACCAGTTCTGACGATGGACTTTTGTTTTGATGTAATTGCTAACTGCATCTTTAGCAAATAGGCACAGAGTGAGCTGACCATAAAGATGCCTCTGCCTCTTGGCCTTAGAAGGCAGCCATACAAACGAATACCTGTATTTAAAGACATTAGTATTTCATATAGTTACTCAAAGCACAGAATAAATGGCAAAGAGTACCAGCAGTTTTTTGTCTTCCTCCCTTACTACTGACGTTTCTCTAAACTACTTTGTCTAAGAGACAAATTCAGCAGAAGATGGAAGTGGGGGATGGGAGTGAGATGACTGACAAAGGTAACAGTAGAACAGTAACAAATGTAATAGGTCAGTGTTTCAGATAAATGTGACTCTTGCATCTTCCCCTCAAAATTCCTAGAGCCTTTCATCTTCCCAGATCTCTATGCACAAGTTAAGCACCCTTAGAAAACACGTTCTGGGGTAGTCGAACATGTAGCTCTCATGCCAGACAGCTGCTGGCATTTCCGTTTCTGGACAGGCTGGCTTTAAATACCATCTGAAGATGTGAACAGCCACAAAATTTTGCTCTCTGTCTATGTTTAAGACCCAATCAAGGCAGACTTTTTAAAGCTTGCTACGTTTGCACTTTTGATTTAGCATTAGTGGGACATCTGCAAGCTGACAGAGGCCCTCTGTGAGGGGGAAGGCCCTATTTTGACTTGCCCTGAGTGTGCCTGTCACTTGGAACCACGAATGCCAAAACAGTCAATAGAGTGCTGGGGAGAGCTGTGATAAAAGAGCACAAGTCTGAGCTACAGACTCTCAAGGGTCACCAACATTTTCCCTGTGCTGTGGAGACCTGTGGATATAAATTAGCAGGTGTGTTCTGCCTTGGTGAGGAGGACAGAGAACTTTGCACAGTTGGGTATAGCAGGATGCACCAGGACTCACTGGGCTTTGCTGAGCTGCCTCCCTGCAATGATCTGTAACACTTTAAACTTGAATTCTGGGTTCTCTGTGTCCGGCATTACTTGGGGGCATTTCTCTTTGGTGGTGTACATTATGTGAGATCATCTCTGTCCTGTGATGGAACTTAAATTTTCATAGAATTCTTCTCTAGATTTTTCTGAATTCACTTATAACATTTGAGGTGAATTTCATTATTAAAAAAATCCTAGGCTTTTCTAGTGGACTTTGGGAGACTTAGAGGGACAGCAGACAGAAGGGCTTGATGATGAGTGTGCCATCTGAGGTAGATGGGGCTTCATGAGGAAGGTGAGATAGAATGTCTTGAGCAGCCAGAGGCACTGTGAGGTCCCTGGAGGGAGTGAAGGTGCTAGAACAAATACAAGGGAGAACAAAAGGTGCTATGTTCCTTAGTCCCGCTTTACTCCAAAGACTCTCCCACTTAGAGTTTGAGACAGAATAGCTTGCTTCTCTAAAATGCTGGCAGGATTTTTTAAAATGAAAATTTAGTCATAATACACAGGATTTGAATGACTCAGCAAACTCATATGGCCAACTTAAATGGTAGACCTACCTGTTCTGTCTCCTTGTATATTGGATTTGTGAAATAGCCCATAGGGCTTCCTGGTTCTCTTTTTCTATGCTTGCAAGGGCAGGCATGAGCTCTCTGGATGCAATCAGAGGAAGCTAAGCTCTCAGCTGTCATTGTGGAGTTGGCTAACAAGATAAAAGTCTCTCTGTATTGGAAGAGCATTTGGGTAATTTAGGCCCTAATAGCTTCAGTGTATCTGCTGTTTCAAACATGAAATATATCTCGCTTTAAAAATAGAAGAAAGAGAAAATAACTCTGCTCATTGGTTGTCCTATTAAAGGACAGACCATTCCTTTCCTACACTGAGAAACCAAATTAAAGAAGGAGGCTTTTGATAAGGCAGGGCAATGTGTCTAAAGCGATTTAGTAGTTTGAGAAAAAAAATGAAGTAAGGAAGTTGGTTACTAGCAGTTTGTACAACCTTTCCTAGTGTAAAATGAAGCAGCCCAGAGCCCCTTGGGACAGGAGACCTCTCCTCAGTTCAGAGAGGGTTGTATTCTAAGACTGAGTATCTCGCATGATTCAGAACATTTAATTTAAGTGCTAACCTGTGTTCTAGTGTAGACACTCTTCTTCAGAGTTAAGGAAACTTCACATTAAAAAGAAAGACTGTATGTGTGTAAGAATATGTGTTTATATTATATTTCCCCTAGAAATGTCATATTGCTATGGGATTACAACATTTTAATATTGAAATATGATGTAGTTGACTACACAATTCACATTTAAGAACTGCATAATCAAATACAAAATTAAAAAGAAAAACAAAAAAAGCTATCGTTTAAAATGAGTTTATGAGTTTGTGATAAGCTACATTCATAGTCATCCTCGTGCAGGCCGGTGGGCTGCAGTTTGGACCTGCCTGAAGCTGGTACAAGTGCTAATTAGCTTAACAGACGTTCACAGAATACATAGTACTTTGTAGAGTTCATGGGCTAAGGAGTGCTCTGTAGCAGGTGATGCCAGAACTGGCTCATTAGAATGGCTAAGCATGTACCCAGAGATAGAGTGAGAAAAAATGAAGAGCAGGTGGTGGCAGCCACATCCACACAAGTGTTAAGGTCCATGTAATGTTAGCAAAGAAAGACAAGCGGAGGCTGTGGTGACCGCACAGGGAGATTGGAAGCCAAATGCAGTCTGGGGCTGAGAGAGGTGGCTGTGGAGTTGATGGTGCTCACACACACAAACATACACATGCATGCGTGCGCACGCGCGCGCACACACACACACACGTCTGATGCTTTATGCCTTCCTGAGGTTGGGAAGGGTGGCAAGAGGGGAGTCAGAGGCTGAAGGACTGCCACTACTCTGCTGCTGCTGCTGCTACTGCTGCTAACAACAGTGACAGCTGACTCTGAGACTTCCTGGGTCAGGCATCCAATACCTTGCATAATCAATGAGCCTGCCTCTGAGGCAGATACAATTACTATCCGGATTGTTTTATTTAAAAAAATTTATACAGCATATTTTGATCATATCTTCCTCCAGCTCCTCCCAGATCGTCTCCACCTGCCCTACCCACCCCACTTCTTGTTCTTTCTCTCTTTAGAAATAGCAAAACAGACCAAACAAAAAAACCAAAAGATCACTATGACCTTCCCTAACAGCCCCCCACCCTCAAACAAACAAACCATGGAGTTTGTTTCCAGTTGGCCAGCTACTCCTGGGCATGGGGCCTGCCCTGGAGTGTGGCTGATGGACCCTCTAAGAAGATGTAATCCTAAATGAGAAGGCAGGAACTTGGTCAAATCTTCAGAAGGTAGGTGTTATAGAATCACTCCCAGGGGCCACATAACACAAGCTCATTTTATTTTAGCGCAGAAGCCACTTTTACCCAGAGATGTGCTCTGGGTCACACCCTGGGTTGAATGTTCTGTCTGTGGTGTGGTGAAACATTTTACCAAGTCCCAAGTTTGATCTTGGATCATCATCTACCCTGGGCCTTTCCCACAGGCTGCAACTCAAGGCAGGAACTCTTTCTTGTACCCAAGTGACTACAAAGTCAGGGTCCAGCATAGCTTGAGGAACGAGTGGGCAAGCCACAGGCTGCAGCAGGCAGTGCCTCAGTGGAAAGGCACTCACACAGGCTGAGAAAGGAAGCTCTTCCATTCTGAGTCCTTATTGCCGTACCCTGGGCTCTGCCATGAAACGAGGTTAGTGAGACAAGGCAGGTTGGGCCTCAGAAAGATTATTTTGGCTGTGTACAAATGAAATACAGGAGGTGTCGGAGACACCAGCTGAGAGCAGAGTACAATCACAAAATGGCGGGCACTGAGGCTCTGAACTAAGTTGCTGTGATGGCTAATTGTATATATCAACTATACTGTGCCACTGTATTTTAAGGAAGATGTTTATGGATGAGATGAACATTTAAATTAGTGCAGTGAAGTAAAGAGCTGGCTCTTGTTGATGGGAACAGTCCCCTGGGAAACCTCTCTAAGATGTACCACACATTGTCCATCCCAACCGTGACATCAGCATCTTCTATCCTGATTTGCATCCCTGCCTTGGTTGGAAAAACTCATTATTAATATGAAACTGGGCCTTTAATAGCTGTGGTTGATTCTATCATCTCATATATTCCCTGTGTCCTATTAAGCAATGTCCTTAGGATGGACTCTCCAACATTCATTTCATATTCACCTTCTTTTCTATATCTAGCATCCTACTTTGTATTAATGACTTCAGAGAAGCCAATCACTATACCAGCATTTACTATTAATATCTCTCTGGGCCTCTGAGGCAATTATTAATCTCTCTATGCTGCAGATGAAAGAGTCTCAGAGATCTGGAAGATGGGGAAATATTAGCTGCCAAGACATTAAGTAACTTGCTTGGGGCTGTGATTCATTGAGCCTAAAATTCAAAGTCTAAGCAAGCTTCTAGTCTCTTTCTTCATATTCTTTGTAGACAAACACTTGTTGTGTGGTTTGAATAATTTACTTTTTCCTCAATTGAGAGGACTAAGATTTGTCATATGTTAATATGTGATATTGCAGGAGTTGTGCCTGGTTCTGCAAATGGGAGAGTGGAACAGATAATTTCTGGTCACAGCTGAACAACAGCTGACTGACAGGTAAAGAGTGAGTCAATGGCAGAAAGCATGTGCCATGAAGGCAGTAAGTTTGGTTGCCCTGGAGATTTGATGCAAGAATGGTTTGCATTAGGCCTCCCTGTTGAGGTGTGCTGATTGTTATAAATGCAAATTACCCAAGAGCCTCCTTGACCAAAAAAAGATAAGTAGTCACCACTCTGTCATCATCACACTGACCAAGCACAGCTAGATAAAGCACCACACTGATCAAATCTATCTAGGTAAACACCACATGATCAAGCACAAGTAGTTAAGCACCACACTAACCAAGCACAGCTAGGTAAGTACCACCAGTATTTTCAAGTCCTTTACCAGAACAGTTCATGTCTGTTGTTTGGACTCAGTTATTCATTTGTCTCATTTGTGAATGAGCATGCACTTTGAAAGTTCCTGTCTGCCTCTGATCTAGTGAGGCAGTGAGGAGCAAGGAGAGAAGACTCTTGTCTTGTGATCCTATGAACGGTGCCTAGGTTGACATGCCTGGGGCAGAGATTCCCCTGTTAACCACACTCCCTGCCCTCCGCCTTCCCTCCTTCCCAGATGGAACAGCAGGAGTTAGTTTTAAGTGGTAATTAGCAATAATGTACAGCTCAATCTTAAAATGCCAGTGTTGGTGATTTAATGATGAATTATCTGAGCGCCTTGCAGTGCTTAAAATAATCCAGAGATGGAGTGAGCTAGGCTTTGTCATATACATTCATGCAGCACAGACCCTCACTGTCACACTGACTGCTGACAACTGAGGTGGCTCACCAGAGTGGCTAGCTCCTCCTAATTTATTTTCTCAGAGGCATATACATATTCATGACACTCTGCTGTCTGTCTGTCACCCAGAGAGGCCCTCCCTATCTCAGTATTACAAGTAAGAGAAAGTATGCATATTTAGCTAACAAATAGAAGATCCAGAGAATCAGAGGTTTGGATTTTGTTTTGTTTTGTTTGGTTTGGTCTGTTGTTGTTGTTGTTGTTTGTCTGATTGTTGGTTTGTTATGAGTCTTTAATTCCAGAAAGGTGCACCAGTTAGTTATCTGACAAGATAGTTATCCTAAACTGTTGGTCTTTGGGCAATCACGTGTCAGGCTCCTGGAATAAAGTGCTCGGGAGGAGGAAATATATATATATATATATATATATATATTATACACATACACACACACACACACACACATATATATATATATATATATATATATATATTCACTTTGGGGTTTTATGACTCCACACACTTCTGAGTGTTCTATTGTTCTCAACATTGGACAAACACAGACAACGCAAAACATGAAAGTGGACACTGAGCAAGAACCATGCCTGTGTTATCTTTCAGGTTTGCTAACATGATCAGCATTTCTCTACCAATCACAGGGGAGTTGCGCTCAGGTGATATACGATACTCTGTGCATTCCAGAATTTTTCTCTCTAGGAGTTCACAGTGTTTCCTTACCATGTAGACAAGACAGTGTGGCTGTGTTGGCCTTGGCTCCCAAGGGAATTGCTATAAAAGTCCGCATTTGTGAAGGTGCACAGAGTTGGCTGTCTCCTGAATGTGGACACCTACTGTCTTGCGTGCAGGTTGTAACTCTCACCAGCATGCCCTCCTGTGAGGGAAAATAAGTTTAGGCAATGTCAGTTACTGTTGAGTGCCACAGTAAGGTGAGGGATAAGAGCACAGGCACATCAGTATCCTCTGAAAAAGACATGGCATATTAAATAGTGAAAAACCATTACACATTTTTGCAAAGCCTCCACGCATCCCTTTTGATCTAACGAGGCTAAGATCAGCTCTGCTGGCAGTATTCATGTCAGGGACACGCTGATTAATTTAATATTCTGATTGGATGAGCGGCAGAGCTTTAACGCCTGTTAACTTTTTGGCAAGGAACTCTGAGGTGGCGATAATGAGATTAACATCAGGAGACTAGATTTGCTTTTCTGCTGTATTTAATTACTACTTTGACACCAAATAGAACTGCTATGGGTTTTCTAGACAGCACCTTATTAATCCACGTTATGTCACACGAAGGGGCCTACTTTGAAAAACCTGTAGAAAAATGGGGCCTTTATGTCCTGTCCTCTGTTGGAAGGAGAGACATGTGTGAAGCAGGTGCAGTCGACAGGAAGTGCTTGCCAATCATTTGGACTTCCACACCCCTTCTCTGGTTCCATATAACCCAGTGCTGAGTCTTCACGGTATGTTATCCATGGAACGTTTTCATACTTATCACATCAGCTGATGATTCCCTAACACATTTTAAGTGTGATGTGTCTTGCTTACCTTTGGGAAGAAGGGACTAGAGTGTAGATGGAGAGGCTAGCCCAAGCTCACACAGAGCTGCTCTCTTGCCTTAACTTTGGGTTTCCAC
>OU015742.1:125835232-125853923 GCA_907169655.1 Acomys percivali
CAGGTCTCTCATGGGCTCTTTCTAGGGGAACAGGATGGGTCAGGACCATTCCAGGGAAGTGTGATAGCCAGTCAGGCTTATGTAACTTCAGGAGCTATCTCTTTAGAAAATTACTAATAAGAATATCAGGTTGGCACTTCAAAGACCTAGCATTATAAAAGAATAATTAGACCATAGCATGAGTGGGGGCAAATCACATTTCACAGAATAGTTTACTTTTGGAATTTTAAATGCCTACTGATGTCACCATAGACACAGATGTCCTCATCACAGGTGTCTATCATGCCCTGATACACTATCCTCTGGAAAGCCCCATTCTCCTTCCTGGTGTTACAAAGTCAAGACAAGAAGTAAGGGTGTACAGAGAAGTTTCACGTGGCCTAGGCAGAGTGAGGCATCACCTGGAGAACAGGTGATCTCATGATTGGGTCCTCATATCTCTGCAGGCTGTCCTGACACACAGGGGGGTTGTTTCTGTTCTCATAGACTTTAAAGCTTAATGCCTGGATGCTTGGGATACAAATTTTGTACCAATGTAATATTTTTAATGGTCAGAGCTTCTTAAATAGGCTAGACTTTTCAAGGGTCCTGCAACTTAAGATGCTTAGAAGTTGGGAATAAGGGACAAAAGCACTATGTGCACACTGTGCATTTGTTTGATTTGCTCTGTGTGTGTGTCTGTGTGTGTGTGGGGGGGGGAGTGGGAGGTGTTAATCTATGTGTTCAAAATTACAATAGATTGTTATAGTTCTTTCAGATCCTTAAACACTAGCAACTATGATAGTTCTCACAGGTAGAAATTATTCTTATATATTTTGTAGTGCAGTTATGAATTTAATCTCATAGTCTTGAGCTGTTCTTAACAGTTACTGGGTCCTAATAGGTAGGAGGATACCCTTGAATTTAGGAGAGCTGTCAGTTAGTATCAGTGTGATCTGGGAACAACTGAAACTTCTTTCCAGTTTACTATTCTGCATTAATAGACTAGGATGCAATAATAACGCCAATCAGAATCATTTTCTTATTTACATGCTGTAATCTATTTACAAAGAGCCTCCACATTTTACATTTGTTTCTGTGTACACACCTATGGAAGACTCCTTACTTGGACTCACACAATGAAGCCTTCTCCTCCAGGAAGGGCACACAGGGATGGGTGCACAGCTTGGTTTTCCATGTTGTCTGCACTCAGAGGCCAGCTCCTTCTCAAGGCACAGACCCTTGTGAAGCAATGCAGTGTGAAATTGCCCTGATGCCTACTCAAATAGAAAGTGGTCTTGTCATCCGCAGGGCACACAGCTGTTAGTTGCATTTGATTGACTTTGCTGTGGTGTAAAGTCCTGCACTGTGGATTTCTACTTCAAGCCCTGTTCTTCTTACATGGTTATTCTACAATACATCAGCCTGACAACTGCACCCCACTTCTCCATGACATCTGTCTTTACCTCAAGTTCATTCAGAGGCTTTCTGGATATTAAATGGCAGAGAGCTCAAATTTGCTATCAGATACTTAGAGTAATTAATTGTCTGAGACAATTTGCATGCATCATTCCATGCATGCAGGGCCCATGGTTTGCAGACTTGGTACAAGATGAATAGCTAAAAGTCTGTAGTCATCACTCTGTCGGATTGTTTGTGCTCTGATAGGTAGGCTAAAAATAATTCAGGCACCACTTCTCTGTCAAATATTGGACAACTGTCAAGCTGCCGACTCTTGGTATTCTGTCATCTGTCTGCCCATACTCTTCACAATTATTAGGCTAACAGAGAGCATTACAACATTGTTGTTTCCCTTGTATAAGCAAAGGACTTTATTAAACGACAGGTAGCCTACCTTTTACTGCTGACAACTCAAGCTCTTATTTTCTTTACCCATGTTGTTCCACTTGCTGCTCAGTTCTATTGCTTACAAGATGAACTCGGAAAAACAGATGTCATGCCAAGCATCTTGATGCTCTATTGTCAGTGTGGCACAGCCCCCAGCCCTGCACGCCCGTGTGAGAGGATCTGAGAGATGGCTCTGCACCTTCTGCTTTGACAGTTTCAAAGTTCTTGACAATCAACATTCATCCATTTCTAGGGAAGGTGGGTAGCTAAACTGTTCTACTATTTGAGATTTTCCCTGATTTGAAATCATTATTTGAAATTTTAAGTGAAGTCTTTGTCAAAGACTTATTTTATTCTCTGTCTCTCTATCTTTCTGACTGTCTCTTTGTGTCTCTGTCTCATCTCTCTCTCTCTCTCTCTCTCTCTCTCTCTCTCTCTCTCTCTCGTGTGTGTGTGTGTGTGTGTGTGTGTGTGTGTGTGTGAGAGAGAGAGAGAGAGAGAGAGAGAGAGAGAGAGAGAGAGAGAGAGAGAGAGAGAGAGATTGAGCATATGTGTAAATGCCATGTAAGTAGAGGTACCAAAAGAGGCCACAAGAGCACTTCAGACTCCATGGAACTAGAGTAACAGGGTGTTGTGAACCAACTGTTACAGGTGCTGGGACCTGAACCCCAATCCTTTATTAGAATGGGAAATTCCACTTCACCTAGAGAGCCACCTCTCTAAGTCCTTGTTTTAAAACATTTTTTCAGATTTATTTTATGTGTATGGATGTTTTGCCTGCATGTATGTCTATGAACCACATGCATATGTGGTACCTAAGGAAGTGGTCGGCCTCTATGTGGGTGCTGTGAATTGAACTTGTGGCCATTGCAAGAACAACAAGTGATTTTAACCACTGAGCCAAGTCTCCAGTTCCCCTGTTTAAATTTTTACAGGGATACTCCAAGCCTTTTCTTCTGGCTTCATCTAACACACATACTTAGTAGACAGGTATTAGGTCCATTAACCAACAGCTCTCCAAAGTTGTTCTGTTAATCCATGTCCACTTTCTGAAGAAATCTTAGATGTGTGTTACAATTCATTTAGGAACAAAATCCTCCCATAACTCCCATTTAGGAAAAAGAGAGAACACGCTGAAATGACTGATAAGAATAAATTAAAATGATGCACAGTCAGTTGAAAGTGTCCTTGTGTGCCATTGTCAATGATGATGAGTGTTCCTGTGCCATTCATCAGGAAAACAGGGAGACTATGGAATGACCATTTAGGACTTGTCTTAGCTTCCCTGTAAGCCACATCCAAGAAACAATAAAGGAGAAGAGTTTACTAGGCTCATCATTTCAGTGGTGTCACCTTACTTTGTGTGTGGCTCTCTTATAGCCATGCTACAGTGAGAAGAGAGCCATGACAGCAACACAGATGAGGCCAAGTTTCCCACCTCATCATGGCAGGAAGAAGCCAGAAGCAAGGCCATGATTCTACTGATCTGATTTCCCCTGTGCTGCTTCATCTTAACTGCCAACAGAACTTGAAACCAATCACCTGAGAAGAACACTTCAGTGAGCTGTAATCTAGATCAGCCTGGATTGTGAGCATGCGTGTGGGAAATTGTCTTCATTGTTAATTGATATAGGAAGACCCAGTGCACCATGGGTGGCACCATTCCCTATGCTGGGTCATGAGCTGTATGAAAGTGAAGGAAGCTAGCAGGCGAACAGGCAGGGTAGGCACATGTACTTTTCTTTGCTTTTGACTCTAGAAATGATATGACTACCAGCTTCAAGCTCATGCTATTTTTGATTCCTGCTATGATGGACTATAAACTGGAATTGTAAGACAAATAGACCTTTCTTCCCTATATTGCTTTTTTTTAAAACCAAGATATTTATTATAACAGACACCGAAGTAAAACTAAAGCAGTCCATAACTAGGCCCCGTCATCCCCCTCTTAACTATTAATTCAAATTGAGAATCCATGTTTGGGTTAATTCATTTGTGACCACAAAGACCTCATATTCCAAACATTTTTTCCAGAGCACCAATCTGCTTCATGTTGGTGTCAGGGAGCAAGGCTCCAGGAGACAGGCTTTTGAGAGATACATTGTGGCCAAACTGAATACACATGGATTTATTCCATGAAAGAGATCCATTTGGGTGTGCACTTTAATAAATAGGAATTTATCGATTATTTAATTTCATGGCTGAATATACTGGTTAGAATAAGTTACAGCTGCTGAATTCAAAGAACCCTGGGAGCAGTGCAAGCTTACACACTGCTAAGAGCCACGCAGGAGGCCATCATTGTTTTGACAAGCTTTATGCAAAGGAGGCACTGAACAGTTGAGGAAGCGCCTTGCTTAGAATAGGTTTAGCGAAGGATTTTCCAAGGCCATCTCTCAAAGGACAGATATGACTAGAGATGGATTCCAGGCATCATGCAAGCAGTGTTCTGGACGCTCCTACCCTGGCTTTAGACTTCGGTTTACTACTCTTTTGTGCTTGTCCTTTGCCCACCTTCCCCGTTGGTTTTCTGATCACCTCTTGTAACCTTGCTCCTGAGGTTGAAAATACCTAGCCCACCAGAGGGAAGAGACTCCTCTTGCTCTTCCTTCCTTCACTGAGAGACCTCTGGTGAGGGGTAGAGCTGAGGCAGTCAGGCTGGCCTCAGTCCTCTATGTCTTCCTATATCCAACTCTCACATTTAGCTTCTGGTTCCATGATGATGTGAAGATCCCACAGGCTTCCCTACTGAAACCGAAGCCTTGCCCCCAGGTTCCTCACTGGCCAGGGCTCTCTTCTGACAAAAGCTGCAGGGTATGAATGCAGGTCTAGACGTATCCTCTGCTGCTAAATAAACCTCTTTGGCAGATCCCACTGCCTTCATAGTTAATTGTTCACTCTTGACAGATCCCATTGCCTTCAGAATTAATTGTTCTCTCTGCCGCTACATTTAACTTTGGCCCTCCCTCTCATCTCTGCCTCCTGCCTCAGAAGGGTACATTCTGGTCCTCCTTGGATTCTCATACCAGTTCTCTTCACAAAGTTCTATCTCCTGTCCTCACTGGGAGAAGGGGTGGAACTTTACTAGACTACCTAAAATAGAGAAAACTTCTCCCCAAGGATGTATAGAAATTCAAATAGGGAAAATTAAGTTAGGTGTATATTAAATTTCTCTAGGCCCAGGGTTCTGTGTGGTTTGATGTTTTATTTCCTACAGTACTTGGAGGAAGAAAGGACAAAAAAAAAGTAGAAAAAAAGAAGGCAAGACATGAGGGAGGGGAACGAAGATTGAAGAAAAATTGAAAAACAGAAATATGTATCTCACTATGTTCATTAAATCATGAGTAGGCTAAGACAACTGAGTCAAGAGTTAATACTTTAAATCAAAACAAAATTAAGGGACATGTGAAAAAACATTTCCATAGAGTAAGCCTCCATGCAGAAGGAAACCTTCTGCTCTAATCTCTGTATGGAGAAAATGAGCTATCCTGAGAAAGTGTTCTGAGTCTAAGTCTCTTCACCAATAGATGGCTGGGTTCACATAAAACTGTTCAGAAATCAAAAAAAACTCAAAATTCTATGAGTTCAACAGTGTGTGACATGACTTATATAGGTGAAAAAGAGATGGAAGCAAGTTTGATGACAAAAGAGGGAAGCTTGTCAGAGATACAAAACAGCAACAAATAGTAAACAGTTGGCATGTGATGAACTCAGGGAGCCCCCTAAAGTGGTCGCCATATTTTAAGCACAGATTAAGAGAAAACCTGAGTGTCCTTCATATTTCCTGATAGTGAGACAAGACTTGGTAGTGTGCAAAACACTGAGATGTTGGATTCTTTCAGGGATGGGGAGGGCCTCAAAGGCCCCTCCTTATTCAAGGGAGCTATTGGCAACTAATAGTTGCTGATCAAGGAAGAAACATGTCGTCCATAACACACATACTACCGAATCCACTGATAAACAGTTGCAGATTTAAGCAACACATTTTTTTTTCCTGTTTAAGAAAAGTGTATAGACAAAACTATTCCACATTTGCTGCCTGTTTGTTCGAGGTTATGTAATGCATTAGTGCATATAGACATGGCTTCTGCAGGTGATTTTAGCAAATAGACTTGGTTTGGATTCTCACTGTCATCTCAGTGTCCTCCTTTGCATTGGAATGTACAATGGGGCCATAAGATATTGGAGACACTGCATGTATTGTCCTTGGCTGGTGCCATAGTTTGAGCAGGACCCCTGGGCCAAAATCCACCCATCATAATGTTGTTCTTGTAGGTTTCTAGGACCCTCTGGATCCTTCTATTTCCCCATTCTTCCATGCTTCTCTCACCTAGAGTCCCAATAGGATGTCCTTCCCTCTGACCCACTTTCCTGGTAAGTGAAGACTTTCATGGGATGTGCCCCTTGGGCTAGTGTCCAGATATAAGTGAGTATATACCATTTGACTCTTTCTTCTTCTGAGTTAACTCACTCACTATGACCATTTCTAGTTCAATCCATTTGTCCACAAATTTTGGGAATTCCTCATTTTTAATAGCTGAATAGTATTCCATAGTGTAAAACTTTGAACCCCTACCCAGATCTAGCCAATGGACAGGACATTCTTCACAGCTGAGTGGAGAGTGGGGTCTGACTTTCACACAAACTCTGGTGCCCCATATTTGACCATGTCCCCTGGATGGGGAGGCCTGGTGGTGCTCAGAGGAAGGACAGCAGGTTACCAAGAAGAGACTTGATACCCTATGAGCATATACAGGGGGAGGAGGTCCCCCTCAGTCACAGTCATAAGGGAGGGGAGTAAGGGGAAAATGGGAGGGAGAAAAGAATGGGAGGATACAAGGGATGGGATAATAATTGAGATATAATATGAATAAATTAATAAAATATATTTTAAAAAAGATATTGGAGACACTAGAACTGCAGGGTGTCTTCCAAGGATACTGGAAGATGTAGAGTGGACCTGGCTTGAGCCTCCAAGAGAACCTGTATGTGCTAAAGATAAGAAAGCTAGAGAGTTTGGGTATCCAAGCCATTTGGAACTCATGAATGAGCACAAGATATCATATAATGAACTATAGGAGGTTTTTGTTTTTGTTTTTGTTTTCACTACTTGGTTTCTAGTTTTGCTTTAATCTAATTGTTTTCCTTGACCTGGGTCTTCATTTTTGGAATAATCAAGTATTTACTTTGTTTTGTTTTCTACAGGAGCACATGTTCAAGAGATTTCACATTCTTCGCATTCAAAGTGAGAATTATAAATCTAAAAAAACGAGCCAACATGAAATTTAGAACTTTTAAAACAATCAGACTTTTAAATGTTGCAATTTGTAAAGACTGTTGGACTTTTAAAGTTGTAGTGTGCCTTTTCATTATTTGCTTTTACAATTAAATAGATTTTTATTAATTCTTTTAGAATTTCATGCATGAATAATATGCATTTTTATAATACTTACCCCCACGTCTCCCTCTAACTCCTCCAAAATCCACTTCCACTTCCCACACCCTCTCAAATCTGTCTTCTATCTTTTTAATAACCCAAAGTCCAATTTATGTTGCTCATATGCTCTTGGGTGTATGGCCTTCCAATGAATAATGATGGACCTACCAGTAGCCATATTTGTAAAGAAAACTGACTTTTTTTTCCTCAAGAAGCCATCAACTATCAGTTTCTCCTCAGTAGTTTAGGCTTAGATTTTTCAAAAATGTATTTTACTTAGGGTTCTTAAATTCTTCTACCTTTCTTCCAACCCACCAACCAGAGGTAGAGGAAAAGACAATTGTTTTAAAACACAAAGGGGAATGTGAAGTAGAAGTTTCTAGTTTCTTTGAAAACTCAGTTATGCTATGTGAATACGTTTTTTTGGTTTTGGTCCCAAGTATGGGGTGTTGTAGTGTTTTTCCACCTCCAAAGGAAGTCTTGTGACCTTTGTTAGTGGAAAACAGACCTGTGAGAGGGCATGTGATGTTATGCTTGATGCTGTCTTGTGAAAGAATGTATGATGGTTTGCTGAAAGATATCTCGTCTAAAGGATGTGGTTTTGTCAGCTGCAAAAACATCTTTGTGTAGATTCTGCAAATATAAATAGAATCCCACAGACAGTGAGAATGCTTTTTATATTGCTACCCCCTTGCTATGGTATAAATTGCTTTGCTGATCTTCATTTTTTGACACTTCACTTCGTAGAAAGAAACGCTCCAGAGAACTTCTCCTAGCATTCTGGCTGAGTCCTCTAACTAGTGCCAATTCAGCAGAGTTCTGATGTTTCTGCTAGATTGTGCTGCTGCTCCTGATTCGTGTGGCTGTTTAGTGTTTGCTATTAGACTGAACTGCTGGTAGCCTGACAATGCAGAGTAGAATTGGTCTAAGGAACTGTGTCTAAAACGGTCCACATCCCCTGCCCCTATTAATTTTCGTTCTCTCCTACTATGTGTTAAAAGGGAGGTAGAAGCATTTAAGAACCCTAAATAAAGTAGGTTTTTGAAAAAATATCTAAGCCTACAGCTAGGGGTTAGGAGTCCTGAATACCCATCACCCCTGCATAAAACCACACACTCCCTGCTGGAACATTTACTGGCTTGGTCTTGTGCAAGTCTTGTGCAGGCAACGACAGCTGCTATGGTCTCATGTCCAGTGTGAGTGCAGTGGTCTCATGTCCAGAAAGGACTCTTCCTCTCCAGCCCTTCTTAACCTCTGATCCTTACAACTTCCTGTCACTTCTTTCACTATATTCCACAAGTCTTGTGAGGAAGGAGTGTGATATAGATATCCCATTTGTGGTTGAGCATTCCCAAGATACTCTGCATATTGAGCAGCTGTGTTTCTATGGTAACCACCATCTAATGCACAAAGAAACTTCTCTGATGAGGTTTGAAAGGTACACTAATCTATATGCTTATTATATGAATTTAGAGGGGAGTTTGATACTATGTCCATTTTGTAAAATAATATTAGTAGTTTCTCCCTTGATACCTATGAGCTTCCAAGTCATGAGTGTCTGGTGAGACTTTACCAGGCATGTGTTTCCTCCTGCCAAATGAACCTTAAACCTTATTAGAAAGTGGTTGATAACTTTCATCCCACTATTACATCCATGGGCATATTGCCCAACAGGCCTTAGTGTACATTGCAGGACTCACAGCTGTATAAGACTAGTGGTGATTTTGTTCTCTCAGCTACCATACAAGGAGGAAGCGTTCTAATTAGTATCAGCCTTATTTATCTTTGCCTTATGACTCAAGTATGTGATGCCTTCAGCATTTGGGTCATACCATCAAGTTCTGGTGAACAACCAAGAGCAATAGCAGCAGCCGGCATTGTATTAGGAGTCTCTGTGACAACCCTGACAAACAACTTGAAGAATACTATCCTACACTTGGCATTGGGCTTTTTATTTGGCAAGCTATGTTTTCTGGGAAGAGTGCTATTGCCTGTGTAGGATAACTTCAATTAAATATACATCCACTCTCTCATGGGAGTGTGAAGCTTGTAAAATAATGATTTACACATGGCCTTTATCAAATACCCCTAGTGTTAGTTATCCCCCTACACACAGCTTGCCTCCGTCCTGCCCTTCTATCCTTCTCCTCACTTAAGCCTCTTTCCCATTATTCCCCTTATCCTTTCTGATCCTTATAGTCTACCATTTCCCTCCGTTTCCTTCCATATCACTGTGTTTTACTGTCCCTTCTCCCTAATGCCTTTATTGCCCTCATTACCAATGGCCCCATTCTAGTTTCCTGGCTTATGCACATGCTTCAATTTAAGTGAACAAATCTAAAAACATTATGCTAGCTTCCACTGTAGTGAGAACATGGGACATTTGTCTTTCTGGATCTGGTTACATCACTGTGCATAATATTTATTGTTCCATCCACCTACCTGAATTTTATAACTTTTTTCAACCAAATATAATTCCATTATTATGTACAATACTATGACATTGACATGAAACTTTGGGAGCAAGGAATTGAAAGGCTATAGTTTAACGTGATATGTTTGCATGACAAGTTGATACGGGGTGAAATGTCCTAGTTAGCTTTAACTCTCAACTTGACACAGTCTATAGCCATTTGGGAATCTTATCTGAGAAACAAACTAGATTATATTGGCTTGTGGTCATGTCTATGGGGAACTATCTTGATTGATAACTGATGTAGGAGGGTCCAGCACACTGTGTACAGCACCATTCCCTGGGCAGGTGATCCTGGGCTATTTTTTAGGAAGCTAGCTGAGAATGAACCTGTGAGCAAGTCAGTAAGCAGCGTTCCTTCATTGTTTCTGCCTTCTGTTCTTCCCTTAAGTCTGGTCTGTGACCTAGAAGCTGAAATGAACTGTTTTCCCTTCTAAGTTGATTTCGCTCGGGGTTTTACTTCAGAAACAAAATGTCAACAGAACACGGAAGTGTAAAGTTTGCGTGTGTGCTCAATATGGAGAACCTTCCATGAAGCTCTGGGAAAATTTCATACTACCTCCACAGGGTGGGTGGAAGACCTGTTAACAGAACATATTCTTTTGGCTATTGCAGACCATGTAGAGACCAGGAATGACACATATCCATGTGCTCAAGTATGAACCCTGTTGTTGGCTCTGTTTCTTAACAATTAGACTTTATTATGCAACCCAGCTGTCATATACAGGAGGGAAAAAAGGTTAAAGGGAAACAAGAATAAACCTTCCAGGTATCAGCTCCATGGGGCAGATCTCTTGGTGTCTCTGGGCCTGCACGATGATCCTCTCCCCATCCGATCTGCATCCTCTTGGTCAGAACCTGCAGCCTTCTTTCCTTTCTACCTAGAGTGCAATGGCCAGGTCTTGCCTCTGGATCCCTCCTCCCATCAATGTTCGATTAGAAACACAATAGCCCAGCCAGGCCATCTTTTTCCAGACTTCTGGACCAAGGATGGCTCCACTCAGTCTATCACAATGTCAATCTCAGTGGGTTATCCGTGTTTCCAAGGAGCAAAGCCCGCCAAGATTGCTTTCACCTGGGACAAAGCCTGCAGTCCTTCCACACCCTGTAGATAAATATTGTACTAAGATGACTAAAACTTACAGCTAAAGGCACTGATGAATCTGGAATAAGTTGTGACATCAAGAAACATGAAATGGGGTCTAGAATACATGTATATTCACGAGGTAATCTATCACCCACAGTGACACTTTAGAGGTTAAGGTTTTCTAAGTCTGCCGTAGGGCTGACATAGCAAGAAATAACCCCTGCCTGGGGGCCTTGGAGTTTCTGAATTTCGTCTTGCTTATGGTCTTCAAGCTGTATCTAGATACAGCACCCAAGGTTTGTTTCAAGCAGCACATTGGAGGAGGGGTCAGGATAAAAGGATGGCGGATTTTTAAAAATAAGATCTCAATGCATTCAGTCTCTCTTATAATTCACTCCATGCTCATGATTAAACTCAGTGGCTTATTTTAAGCAAAGTTTTCCCTTCCACCATAGGAGTCTTTCTTAAGATTTCAAAGGAGGGCAACTCAGCTTGGTTCTCAGGAGCTGCACTCAAATTCACTTACACAAGGACTTAGCTTTATGGCCACACAGTGTCACGATAGCCTGATGAATACTTTTAATTGAGATGCCAAGGGAAAAAAAATCCATCACTAGCGAGATCATTGGGATAGTGAGTGGCAGGAGGTGGTGATAGCTGCTTCTGACAGACAGCCATCTTTCAGCTTGTTCTCAGAGACAGACACCATTCTAATCACCTTCTTGGTGTCTGTTGGATGGGCCTGTCTAACATTTGCCCTCACTGTTTTGCAAGTTAGCAGTACCACCGACATTTTAAACTGCACATTTCATGGTCTGTGACATGTGGAGTTATCGAGGCATTCTGACTCCCCCTTTCTAACAGGGCAAGACTTCAGACTTCTCTAAAACCCCTCCACACTCCCTGGCAGCTGTGGCTTGGCTCAGTTTTTGTTAATACTCAATTTAAATTATCTCTTATAAATTGGATCATACATAGAACCAGTGAATAAGCAGATGTGATATATAATTATTATTATAAAGTAAGTATTGCTATATCCATCTAATTTTAAGTAGCATTCCATTGTCAAAGCCTAGCATTGCTCTCATGCTCCTCCAAGTCCTGAAAGGTCACCCATCACTCAGCGCAGCAGGTAGCCTTTCCTGAGGGTGCTGTTCTCTGTCTCGGAGCAGTCCCCAGTACTAGAAAGGAATATTTATATTGGAATATATAATCTAGAATCACACTCTGTAGAATAATAACATAAAAATCATAAAATGCATATTTTATATGTTGCTTTTTATGCTCTGTATCTGTGAAGTGCTTCTGCACCATTTTACATTTGGTAAATATTCATGCTTCTTAAACCTCATTACCCCCCATCAAATATGACATCGTCCTTGACACTATGGTTTAGGATGTGGAATATCACCTTTAACTCTATTGATTTTTAAAATACTTTATTCTTAATTGTGGGTGAGAATTGAGAGGTGTCCGGGCAAATAAGGGTCCAGGCTTCGGTGGCATGAAAGACTGTCCTGCAGTGGACAGCCTGGCTGTGACCAGCATCTACTTCAAATGCAGGTGGGCCACAGCCATGTCACCATGGATCTCAGGTGGCAGGTGAAAGCAAATCCTTTTCCCTGTGCTGCCCACTTCTGCTAGTGTCTTGTTTTGTACCCTTGAATAGGTCCCAGCTGCCAAGAACACATAGAAGGGAAAGGCAGGGTGGCTAAAGCTGGTGGGCTCCCAGGATACAGAGACAAACTGTGCACTCCTGGTTCTGCAATGCTGAGAAAGAACTTGGGAATCCCACAGAGAGCATCACTCTGGCCTCACCTGAACCATGCAGACACTGGGAGCAGACACCAGTGACCTGGGTTTCCCATACACTCCTGAGAAAGCCTCACATAGCAAGACCAGCCAAGTCTGCAAAGAAGCTTTAGGATCAGAGCAGGGAGTTGGCCCAACCAGGTTCAAGAGAAGCTGCATTTCTCTGGAGGCTGAGAGGAAGGTGGGAGAGCTCCCACCTCCCATGAGAGAGGAAAGTACGTGCACTGAGCCTGAGAATTGGGAGTAGGAGCTTGTGTAGGGAGGGAGGGAAAGCCACAGGCTTCCTACAGACTGGGAGGAGGATGGAGTAGGCCAGGGGAGTAAGGCAGCATTCCAGGGTCTGGGCCCACAGACATGACTGGAAGTTAACCCAGGGTAGTGACAGGGAAGGTCCCATCAGCCCACAGACCTCAGCAAGATTGCAGTAGTACATGCATGCACACACACACAGATGTACAAGTGCCTGCCAAGGCCAGAGTTGTGTATGCCTTGGAGTCACAGGCAGTTGTGAAGCACCTGACATGGGTGCTAGAAATTGAACTCTGGCCCTCTGTAAGAACACTCCATGTTCTTAACTGCCAACCCTTTCTCCAACTCACTATATCTTTCATCTATTTTGGTCAAAGATTGTGAAACTTGCAAAGTCGACTTGAATCCTTTAACTTAGCATATGTGGCATTTAATAGCTCTAGAGCTGCCTGTTTAAAAGGCACTATGTCTCATGGAGGGACCATTGCTCCTCTGTCAAGTGTCCCCTCCTTTGTTCTCTCTTCATGTTCCTCCCCCTGTATATCCCTTCCTCCCCCTGTTCTCTCTCCCCCACCCTGTCCTCTGAGCCTCCCAGTAGTTCTCTTCCTCCGAAGTAGCCCTGTCCTGATGTTACGTCACATATGTCTTATTGATCATTTTTTAGTTATTATCCCCAGACCTCTTTTTTCCTGTCCCATAGTCTCCTTCCTAATTATGACTTATCTGTGTATGTTGATGTCTTTTCTCTTGCACAGCTTTGTTTATGATCATTTTTCCAACACCACGTCAGTCTGATCATTGCAGCCTTATAATAACTGAAGCTGGATTGTTGAGTGTTATCTTTGCTGTCTTTAACACTGCACTTCTGAGGCTTTTGACTCTTCCTAAAATGGATGATTGTTGTTTGATTTCTTTTGAAACAAGGTTAAAACAGGCTAGGTAGAACTTTCTATGCAGGCTAAGCTGGCCTTAAACTTAGGTAATCCTCCTGTCTCTTCCTCCTCAGTGCTGGGAGATGGCACTATGACAGTCATCTATTTTGCATTTATTTATGTGGACAGTTCACAACTGTCCACAGCACTGTGGTACATAGACATAGATAGGGACAAACCACTTATATAAGTAAAATGAATCTAAATTAAAAAACTATGTGTGTATACACACAAAAGCACATAGATGTGTGTGTGTGTATGTGTGTGTGTGTGTATTCACAAACACATGTGACAAAACCATTGTAGAAATCATAAAGGAATTGGCTCCTTTCAGCATGTGGGTTCCAAGGATTGAACTCAGGTCATCAGGCTTAGCAGCTTAACCTGCTGAGCCATCTTGCATAACCTAGGTTCATATATTTTAAAAACAGGTTTTTTGTTTTTTGTTTTTTGTTTTTGTTTTTTTGCTGGACACAGTGGTGCATGCCTATAATCCCAGAACTTAGGGAGGAGGAGGCAGGTGGATCTCTGTGAGTTTGAGGCCAGGAGAGAGAGAGAGAGAGAGAGAGAGAGAGAGAGAGAGAGAGAGAGAGAGAGAGAGAGAGAGAGAGAGAGATATGGGGGGAGATTTGTTGACATCCACACAATGACTTGCTAGGATCTATAAAGACTGTTAGTAAGAATGATCATTTTAATAGTATCCTTCTAACTCAACACAAATACAGTACTCTTCATTTATTTAGATATGATTTGATGTCATCAATCAGGCATATAGATTTTTTCTTTTATAAATCCTTTGTGTACATTGTAGGAAATTAAGTTTTTCAATCTTGGTGCTAAGGTAAGTATTTAATTTCAATTTCCAGTTTCAATTATTCATTGCTGTTAAATAAGTCTAACAATTTTCTACATTAAGTCTATGTTCTGCTATTTACTAGTAATTTCCAAGAGTTTTCACTGATGCCTTGGGACTGTCGACATAGAGTTACCTTATTATTGGTCAGTTTTTCTCTTCCTTCTCTGCCTGAGGACTTTTTCTTTCCTTTTCATGTTTAATAAATTGTCCAGGCTTCATGAGTGTAAGATAGGAGTTTTAAACCTGTTCTCAATCTAAGGAGCAAAGATTCCTTTGTAACTGTGGGCTTTATATATTGTATCATCATGGTGCTCTTCTCTTTCCCAAGTCAGCGGATACCTGTGCACAGCCGTAGGGTGTGTTGTTTAGCTTGTGCATGTGATGTTTATGCAACTTGATATTGTTTTGATCTTGCTTGAGATGTCCATCTGGGGTAGCTTGCATCAGATCATTATGTGAGATTCTTTTTTGGCAGTGCTGGATTGTTTTGTTAATAATAGTTTGGGCTTTTGGTGTTTACTGGCCATAAATATTCATTTGCATTCTTCTTTTCTTGTGGCATTTTCTTCCTGTTTTGAGGCAACACTGGAATGAGCTGGGAAGAGTGTTCTCCACTTCAGCTTTTGGAAGAGGGACAGGAGAATCTTTCTCACTTTCTACAATTCAATAAAGAGACATCACCTGGTCTTGGAGGTTGCAGATACAATCTCATGAATCAGTCTTTTTACTGGCTTTTGTCTTTCAAACAACTGGCTCTGTTCATTCATGTTATCAAATTTATGTTCAGTTACATTATTGTTCTTTTAATGTTTATGGGGGGCAATTGCAGAGACAGAGAAGCCATCTTCCTTTTATTGCTGACATTACTACCTTTATAATTTTCTAATGTAGAATTTCATCAGTTTTATTGGTTTATTTTCAAAAACCAGACTTCGGTTTCACACACTTCTACTATTGATATTCATCAATATTTTTATTGAGAATTTTCTTTTCTTTTCTTTTTTTAATGGTTTTTCTGAGACAAGGTTTCTCTGTGTTAGCCTTGGATATCCTGGACTCGATTTGTAGACCAGGCTGGCCTCGAACTCACAGTGATCCACCTGTCTCTGCCTCCTGAGTACTGGGATTAAAGGCAGGCACCTCACTTAAGCCATCCCAGATCAGACCTTGCCTTCTCTTCCCACCCAACTTCATGTAGATTAAAAAAAAACCCAAAACAAAAAACGCATCGAGTTTAATGTGTGCTGCCCCAATATTCTTGGATATATGGTTTTCCACTGCAGACAGGTGGTCCTACCAGGAGGTAGGCTCAAAGGAAACTGACCCCCTCCCTCCATAGCAGCCAACAGCTCCCAGGCTAGGGGTGGGACTTCACCCACCTTCTCCCTCCATGTTGGGATTTTGTCAGGCTGTAAGTTTTATACACACTGTCTCAACCACTGTGAGTTTATATGTGCATCAACCTTGCTGTGTCAGGAAAAAAAAATCATTTTTTTTTTTGCTTTAATTTAAATCTTTTTCTTCACTGTGCTGTAGGCTTCTGTTGCTCTTTCATTTCTAATCTGAAATTAAATTTTTATATATCATACAGAATCAAACTCTAAATGGTAAGTTTTATTTAGAGCATGACTTTCCACAAAACAAGACCTTTTGCTTTAAGTGTGTGTGTGTGTGTGTGTGTGTGTGTGTGTGTGTACATTATACACTGTGTAGCATATGTTATACTGGACATTATATTCCACATCTACATATTATATACATTATAGTAAATAATATGTACTATAGAGAGAGAAGGAAAGAGAGTCTTAGAGGTATTCTGTTCAATTTCTACCCTGTGGGAGATTTCTCTGTGTTCTTCATGATGTTGACTTACATTCTACTTCTGTGACTTCCCAGTGCTTTTGAGTTTGTTAACTATTACTTTATGAGCCCACATGGAGCCTATCTTGGGAACACTCCTTGGGAGCTTGGGGAAAATAGCACTCTTCTAGTTATTTGAGAGTTCTCTCTAATTCAACCGTGTCTACACTGAGCTAATGAAACTCAGATCCTCTGATCATGACTCAGTGCTGAACAGTAGCTTATGCAGAGCCCTGGGCCACTTTCCCTGCAGTTCTAACTTCTTCCTCTGTTTTGCTGTTCCATAGCTGTGTGTCAGCCAAAAGGTGGCTTCCGTGCCATTAACTAAGGCCCTGCCTCATCCCTGGAACTTTCCTTTACCCCATAGTCCACTTTGTTGGAGAGAACATGGCTGCCCCAGCTTTATTTTCCTTAGCACCTCATGATCTATCTATCTCTATTTCTTAGTGATCAATGTGTATTTTTGCATTTAAATTGAGTTACTGGTAAATGGCACATTTTGCAATCTCATATCCTCCTCCATCTCCTTAATTTCAACCTTTCTAGATTCCAATCTCTGTCTCTTGCTTGCAGCTCATGTTTCTTAAATGAAGTAAAATCATTTGTATTTTCACTGACATTTAGTTTATTTACACTTTCAGTGATTGCTCATATATTTAAGCAGGTCTGTGTCAGAAAATTTTTATGTTTATTTTTTCATGTTTTGATATTAAAGGTTCCTAATTGCATACACACAGCTGCCCCATAAGGTCTTCAGTCTAGTAAGAGTCAGACAAACACGTCCAAGTTTAGCAAGTGTGGTAATAGCCACGTCCTGTTAATTAGTGGTTACAGAAAATACTCAGTCAATGGCTGAAAGTACCTCGCCCACAATTTCACTTCTCTGGGTTTCAAAATGAGTTGGCACAGAAATCTTTCTTACTAGATAGCTTTAAAAATGAGAACTGAGCTTTAATGTGTTTTTATTTACTACATTATAGAGTAGGGACTGGAGAGATGAGAGAATAATTAAGAACACTCGCTGTTTCTGTAGAGGAGCTGAGTTCAGTTCCTGCACTCCTGTTAGGCAACTCCCAACCATCTGTAGCTCCAGCTGTAGGGGATCTGATGCCTTCTTCTGGAATTTGCTTGGTGGTTCAGTATCTGTGAGCACCCATGGGCCCAGATTAGTTTACTCTGTAAGTCTTCTTGAGGTGACCTTGACCCCTCTGGCTCCTTCAATCTTCCCCCCTACCCTCTCTTCCACAAGACTCCCATAGCTCTGCCTATTATTTGGCTGGGGGTCTCTTCATCTGTTTCCATATGCTGGTAGATGAATCCTCTCACAAGACAGTTATGCTAAGCTCCTCTCTGCAAACATAGGATACTATCATTAATAGTGTCAAAGGTTGGCTTTCTCCCATGTGGTGGGTCTCAAGTCATTGGTTGGCCATTCCCTCAATCTCTATTTCATCTTTAAACCTATGCTTCTTGTAGGGCAGGGCAAATTTTGAGTCACTTTTGTGAGTGAGTTGGTGTTCCGCTCCCTCCACTATAAATCTCATCTGGGTACAGGAGATATTCATTTCAGGTTCTGTATCTCCTGCTTCTAGGAATTTCAGCTAGGGTCATCTGCCCTACACCCCTGGGCACCTCCCCAATCCCAGAGATGACCCCAGTGATTTCTGTTCTCTCTCCAAGAACACCCCTGCTCTCCCCATACCTATCCCCTCATCCAAAGAATGGATAAAGAAATGGTGCTACATTTACACAATGGAATACTACTCAGCTATTGAAAACAAGTAAATAATGAAATTTGCAGGTAAATGGATGGAGCTAGAAAATATCATCCTGAGTGAAGTAATCTAGACTGAGAAAGACACACATGCTATGTACTCACTTAAAGTGAATATTACCTATAAACTGCAGGATAACCATAATACATCCACAGATCCAAGGGAGCTAAGTAACAAGGAGGGTACAAAGGAGGATGCTTGAATCTCACTCAGAAGGGGAAATAGAATAGGCAGTAGAGGTGGATGGAGGGAAGGTAATAAGTGGGAAAGGACCAGAAGACAGGAATGGGATGGGAATCAGGTATCCCAGTTTTAATAACCAGAAGTTTTAAGTTCTGTATGTCTTCATATCTAGCTCTTCACTAGCTCAGTTTTCACTCATC
>OU015742.1:125864911-125875287 GCA_907169655.1 Acomys percivali
GTGTGTGTGTGTGTGTGTGTGTGTGTGTGTGTGTGTAGACAATCTTGGATGCTGTCACTCACACTCAGGATCTGTTCACCTCACCTTCTGGATGTAGGCTTCCTCATTGGCCTAGAGCTCACCAAGCAGTCTAGACTGGGTGACCAGCAATGCCCAGGTATACATGTACTTCTGCCTCCCAGGCCAGGGACTACGAGAACAAGCCACTACATCAGATTCTTTAAATGTGGGTTCTGGGATTGAACTCAGGTTCTGACACTCCAGAGACAATTGCTTTACCAGCTGAAGTATCACACCAGTCCAAGGGTTTCCATTTCAACCATATTTAAATTCTACCCCCTTTTTTGCCCTGTTTTGGAAGCTGTATTTTTTGTTGTTCTCATGAATAAGATTTGATTTTACATAGTTAAGAGTCATGTGATAGACAATTTGAAATCAGGATAAGTCATGCACATAAGACTGAAGTGACTTGACAAACTGCCTGAGGTAATTATGTTTAAGTGCAGACTGGCTATCTCCTGCAGGCCAGTACTGGCAGTTGTGAACTACTATACCCAAAGGCTTTAGAGTTTACACTTTTAACCTAGGAAGCAACTTACTTGAGGACCATTTATCAGTCAGAGAAATGACAAAACTTCAGATATGTTTTTTTTCTTCTCATGAAGAAAATAAGTATTGTGCCATATGTAAGAAAAGTAAGTAGTGATTATCTTTTTGGTCTTCAGGGATAAGTGGAACTTTTCCTCCCTGCACTTCAGTTTCTGTCCACATCTGAATTCCTACAGAAAACATAAAGGACACATTCTGAGCATGCTGCAGTAAAGTCTGGCTTCCTCAAAGATGGCGTGGGAAGTAGATAGATATATCCTCCACCTAATGTAGATTTCAGAAGCCGACTTCACTCCTGCACTGAATGTGGAAAATTCAAACCGCAGCTCACCCTTTAGGATTGTCACAATTGTGTCCTCCACAAGCCACCTCTGAGACCCAGGTTTCCAATGGAGTTTCAGGGTGAGGCAGAGATAGAACTGAACCACCAAGCAAGCCGATGCAGCGTGTTTCTTCAGTGGAAATGACATTTCCCAGCTGTCTCTGAACCACTCAGACATCTCTGCCCCTCTACATCCATTCAGGGTCTCCCCAAGGAAGCCAGAGAGATGTAGCTCATGGTATCTGAGGAAAACCCTGTAAGGACATACATCTGAGACACACGGAACTCTGTCAGATTATGGAAGATTCACCTCTGTGTTTATCACAAAATGGTGAGGGGGACAAGGTGAAAGGACCTACTTTTGCCTTTGAGAGAGTTTAGCACGCCTTTCTTACTTCTTGTTTTAGCCTAAGATACACTTAGCGGAGAAGTCAACAGGAGAGCCACAGAACAACTGTTGGATACTGATCCAGTGGGTGACACCATAATGATTGACGCGCATGAACCCTAACAGAAGTCGTGGCCTTTAGCTGATGATAGAATCTCACATCAACTCACTGCTTATATGAGATACTTAGATCTAGCTCAGAAGGTTTGCAGTGGGTGAGGCTGTGGAGAGACACAGGGACTAGGTAGAATGTGGGGACTCAGCTCTCTTTGCTCAATTTTGCTCTGAGCCTAAAACTGCCCCAAAATTAACATCCGGTGGACATAGCAATAAAAGTGGAAGACGACACCTAAATCACACAGTCTGAAAATAGCATTGGAATCTGTTACTTGTGAACAAACTTCCTTTTGAAAATATGTGCGTAGGTCTTTTTTTTATTATTATTTTTAATTAATTTATACTTGTTACATCTCTATGGTTATCCCATCCCTTGTATCCTCCCATTCTCCCCTCCCTCCCATTTTCCCCTTATTCCCCTCCCCTATGACTGTTCCTCAGAGGGATTACCTCCCTCTGTATATGCTCATAGGGTATCAAGTCTCTTCTCAGAGACCTGCTGTCCTTCCTCTGAGTGCATATGTGCATAGGTCAACTGAGTAGATTTTAAATAAGATCACACAAGCACACAGATCTAACCATGTGTTCCTACTGTGCAAACTAGAGAGCACACTTCAAATAAGAGGCCTGGAAGGCAGGGACCCTGTCCATGGGGGAGCTCACCCTGGTGAGTGGACATCTCCGCCATCTTTGTGTATCTATGAAGAGCTTGGCTGTTTGTTGGGATCACATGACTATGTCAGTAGATGACATCACCACAAGGGAAGCTCCTGACACTGGCGCTTCACAGTCTACCTCTGACCCCATAGTCAGGTCACACGGTCCACTTGATAGTGACCAACAGCTGAAACGTGCTCTCTCAGATTTCATTCTTAATGCTGGGTTATTCTACCATCATCCCAGTTCACCCTTGCTCCCATGTGTCCTTCACCCAACCTTTGCTCTTTCTCCCTGGTCTGGGTGAGCTTATGGTTTAGGCAATTCTACTTCCTTGAAAACCTGCTAAGCATCTTAACTCTCCTGCCCACTCCAGTGATTCATGCAATTACATGTTAGTGCAAAATGTCCTTAGTTTTCTTCTCTTACCAAAATGTAAGTATGGCTGTATTGCACTCTCACCGATTTTGATTGTTCTTGCTTCAAAATTTCAACCGCAGGAGGCCAGGAACATGACCTCTTCTTTATCTTTACGTGTTCCTATTGAGTGAAAGTGTGTACTTGTATACCTGCATGTGAATGCGACAACCAGAGATTAATGTCATGTGTCTTTCTCAGTTGCTCTTTATTTTATTTTTTTAAGACAATGCCTCTTATGGAGACCTGGAATTCAGCAGTAAACTAGACTAGCTAGCCAGTGTGGTCCAAAGATCCACCTATGTCTACCATCAGGTCTTGGGATCAGCCACTGCACTGTGGCTGGCTTTTCATCTGAGCTCAGGTTATTAATTCATGTCCTCAAGTTTGTTCAGCAAGCACTGTTGAGCCAACTCTCCAAACTGTTCCCCATTCCACCTTTAAGAGTCTCATTTCACCACAATCCTGTTCCAGGCATGTGTGCTAGGGATGCTTGCCCATGGTCAAGCTCTATGGAGCATTACGCCTGAGCTACATCATGTGGATGTGGCTTTAGTACACAGCTTCTATCTCAGTATTCAGCTCTTCTCCTTGAGTAGACCTCAGGCTCTATCATAGTGCACCAGTGCATCTCCCTGCATGGCGAAACACACCTAGGATGTTCCAGAACAGCTCATTTACAGTGATTGTACATGTGAGGGATGCCAGCTTGCTCTATAGTGTGTGTGTGTGTGTGTGTGTGTGTGTGTGTGTGTATGATGTCTATTACCCTTTCACCTTCCCCTACAGAAAATATGTCCTGTACACACAAGTGAGACAGCTCACTTATGTCATATATGAAACCAAGAAAGTTTAAAAGCAGTTAAGCACTGATGTGAGTATTTGAGTATTAGTGTGAATGAATACCAAATTAAACAGTCACAGGACAAAAAAAAAAGTGTGTGTAGTGAAAAATCACAAGATTTGATATTATGAAATTGAAAGTGGAATTTTACAGGACCTGGAAATCTGATAGTCTGTATTAATTAGCTAACTTAATTCAATTTTAAGTTTATTATTATTATTATTATTATTATTATTATTATTATTATTATTATTATTATTATATATTGTGTGTGTGTGCTCTGTCTGCATGTATGTGTGCCATGTATATTTAGTACCCATGGAGACCTGAAGAGGCCACTGTAGTCCCTAAAACTTCAGTTACAAATAGTTGTGAACCACTATGTGTGTGCTGGGAACAAACTCAAATCCTATGGAATAATGGCCAGGGTTCTTAACAGATGAGCCCTCTCTCCAGCCTCTTAATTCCATTCTGAACTGACTGCACATAATTCTTTTACTTTCCAATTACACTATTTTTAAATTTTCATAATAAAATGTTATTTAATAATCTGTCTGAAAAAATCAAGCATACTGTTATATTTATAGACTACTCTATCAGAAAAAAACTTCAAGCATAGTGCTATATTTATAGAATACTCTATCTGAAAAAAATTCAAGCATAGTGCTATATTTATAGAATACTGGACCAAGCACATAAAACATGTCCTCCAACAGTATTGATACCTATGAAGTGATTACACATGTGTATACAAAGGGGAATCCTTAGAAAAGGCAGTGTGCAAGAGTGACAACTGAGGGACACACAGGGTAGATGTTCTGCTGTCACTACAGTGGCAGAAATACGAGGAACAGATATAGTTATGGCCAAAGAATGAATACACGAGTTGGCATTAAAGGAACAAATTATTTTAATGAGACATGAATTTATTTCCACTAGTTTGCGTAATTTGATTAGTCAGCTTTTACAATTAAAAGAAAAAACTGTTGAATGTAGGAAATTACACAAAGTAGCATATCACCTCTTTCCATTGCTCCTCAGTGAAATTCTAAAGCCCTGAAATGTGCATGATTTTATACTTTGACATCAGCCGAGGGAGACCCATAACGCTTGGTCACTTGGGAGCATTAAGTCCTAGTCCAGTAGACAACAAGGGCAGTGAGGAATTGGTGTCAACATATGACAGGCAAAACACCTCAGATCACATAACACTTTCCTTGGCAGTAGCTGCTGGGAGGTGCAGACTTTCTTTCTTTCTTTCTTCCTTTCTTTCTTTCTTTTCTTCTTTTTTCAAGACAGGGTTTCTCTGTGTAGCCTTGGTTGTCCTGGACTCCCTTTGTAGACCAGGCTGGCCTCGAACTCACAAAGATCCACCTGCCTCTGCCTCCCAAGTGCTGGTGGTGCAGACTTTCTGAATATAAGCTCCCGAGTTTCAAGAGAACATATTGAGAGGTTGCTATCACCCAGCCTCGAATTCTTGGTATCCTTGGATGACGTGAAAGCTTACAATCAGTGTCTGCTCGGTGAACTTGAAGTTCCAACAGGAGGCAGTAGCTTCTGTCAGACTTAGAAGCCTGTGAAGGGTGAGAGGGCCTGTGAGAGAGGGCGGGGAAGTAGCAAGGCAAGGCAGGACTTACTTGAGTAGTGAAGAGCCCTGATCTCCAGGAATGAGCCCAAGGCCTGTTGAGTCCTTCTTGCTGAGACTCACAACCACCTGACACTCAGAGTTCTCTGCACACCTCCTTCAACGGCTGCCAACACAGCCCTGGGCTTAGGCTCCGGATAGAAAGGATTGAACCATGCAGAGATAATTTTGGAGCACTACGAGATAAATATGACCTACCTGACTCAGCCACTCACTTGAAATTCCTATCAGGATCTGTCTACATGTTGAGTGGAGTCCAAGTTCAGCAAGGCAAAACCAAAATTGATGCTGCTTTCTGAAACTTTAATTTTACAGAGCAGTTTAGAAGCTTGCTTTCTAATATCAAAGGGTTTATTTTTGTGATTTATTTTTCTTTAAAAGTTGTTTTCTAGAAAATATTTGTACTGCCACGAGTGCATATACTCAGCTGTATAGTCCTCTGCAAACCTGCTCTCCTGCCCTTCCTGTGTGCTAACTGGATGGGGTGGTCATTCCTTTCTGCTTCTTCATATAGGACTTTCTTGCTTCAGGAAACTGATATTCAAATTTCCCTGGAAGAAGCTGAGTCTCAAGGTCTCTCTCTTCCTGTGAGCTGGCGAGAAGAGTCAGAGGGTCAGTGAGCCAGCTCTGCTTTCCAAACCATTTCTCTAACATCCTGTCTGGTTATTTCAGTCTGTGACATCACTTAGTGCTCACAATCATCTTCTTAAGTGTGGTGTCAATGGTTTGAAAGACACACGTTCGCAGCTTTCTCAGGTCCCAGAAGCAGAGCAAATTCTTCAGGGAAGCAGACAAGCATGGGGAAGAGAGCAGGACCCATGTGCTTTACAGGCCGTTCCTGGCCCTTTCCATTTTGTTTGGAAGAAAGGGATACAAGACTTATCCTTTACTGGATAGACTTCTGTGTATGATGGCGGTGGATACAGTACCCATCTTACAAACTGTCATTAACAAGTAACCGACTTACAGCAGTTAGTCAAGCCTCCTGCATGTATTTGCCAGTTAATTATGAAATCTGTGCTAGTAAAATCTACCGATCTCATTAGCTCAAGCAAACTGTTCATTTCTTGAAGGAAAAAAAAAAAAAAGAGCTGTGAGTGTAAACGCTGCCACCTGGTTAAACACATTCTATTTTTTTTTTTTTATTGAAACGCTCTAGAATAATGGACGCATGTACTTGTTTTCAGATTTCCTTGAAAACTCTTTGTGGATTGACTCATAGCTGGGTTTTCATAGTCCTATATTGGTATCTATGTGGTTTCTGGGGATTCAAATGCAGGTCCCTATGCTGTTGTGGCAAGCACTTCACCTGCTGAGCCGTCTTCCCTGCCCAACGCACGGGGATTTACTATCACTCTCCTAGCATTTACTATCATATCCATTCATCTCCTGATGATGATGATTTTTCTGGTTGACGAGAATGACCACTGTGCTCTCAGATACAGGTCTTTAAACTTTACCCCAACATTCTCCTTTTGATCTTGAAATGTAATCTGTAGTAAAGTGACTCTCATCCCTCATTCTGTGGTTGCTTTGTATAGACTTTGGGCCTGACTGTGTATCATGTATGGTGCCTAGAGACTGGGGTAAAATGCATATTCTTGGCGATCCACATCCTGAAGATGTCTGCATTTTAATGTGATAAACAGTCAGGACCCTCATTACCTGGAACACGCAGATAGCAGAGTCCAACAGCAATGGTAAGTATAAAGCTAGCACAGGGAAAATAGTCTTTTAATTAACCTTAAATGTGTGTTTATAAACATAGGGAGTGAGACTTGCATGCTAAATAAAATACACTCCAAGAACTGAGCTTTTGGATAAAGGAGGAAATGCTATTCTCACCAGACAAATATATGAAAATTCATAGAAGCTTGGCCCACGGCCTGGGTGAGTGTGCCTGGGCAAAGGACAAGGACTTGATCCTTTAGGCCATAGATTGGCAAAAGTGCTTCTCACACTCAGCAGCAGCAATAGTACAAATGCAGACACTGAGGCTCCTTCCTAAGCCTATTGGAGCAGAAAGGGGAGCAGGGTCAGTTAACCTTCATTTAACAAGCCCGCCATGCAATTCTCACCCACACTTGGGGCTCAGACTGCTGCTGTGGGGTCTTAAATGAGGCAGGGGATACAGCAGAGTCAAAGTCATTGTAAGATCACTGAGTCCATGTGTGGGGAAACTCAGTGGCCGTGAGAAGAACCTGACAAATGCCTATAAGTGCTAACCCATTTACCACAGAAATGTTGTACAGTATAAAGTAGATGAACAAAACAAAAGTCCTACCACATGCATTTTTTTTTTTAGCATACAATTCACTAGTTGACTTTAACTTCAGGTGCCCAGCATGGGATCTGAAGCCAGTCAGATGCTGAGCAGGGGCCATAAGAGAAGGATGCACCTCAGCCAGGACAATAACCAAAGGGGTGCTGGAAGAATATGGTTGATAATTTACACCCCAGCTTGAGTCTCACCTTGGAGACCTTGTAGCCCACTTCAGCCTTTCCAGTTTTATTTCTGTCTCCTCAGTCTGCCTGAGAGGTTTGGACTTACCATAGTCAAGTCTGGCCTTCCACCATGATGGAAAATGCAGTTTCTCTGCCATAGTATCCGTCCTTATCAGTGCCCAAAGGCCAGAGGCAGATGTCTTTTCCTGGCATTCTCTTCAGTAGCATCAAGAGCTCAAGATCTGCCACAGCTTTCAATTTCAGAAACAGTTCTCTTGTTTGCCATTGACCATAATTATATCTAGCATTCTTTTCTGAGGCAGCCACGGGGAAGGCATGGACTAGGGGTGCTCCAGTAAGGACAGAGGTGGAACATGGAAACAGCCATTGAGAAGGATGTTGGTGAGATTTCTAGCAGCTGTGACTTCTCTGAGACCTGAGTGAAGCAGTGTGTATAAACACTAAGTAAACAGGGGCATTCTGTGCAGACATTAATTACTAAGAGCTAGTGCATGCAAGGTGGCTCAGTGGGTTCAAGCATGTGGCCTGAGTTCAATCTCCAGGACCCGCATGGTAGAAGGAGAAAACAACCTCCTGAAAATTGTTCTCTGACCTTCACAAGGGCACTATGGCACACACGTCCTTGAACAGGGACAAGTCTTTAGATTTGCTAATAACCAACAGCTATGGAACCCCTGTGTGACTCCTATCACAGAGTGTTTTAATGTTGGTTCAAATGTTTATCATCTGTCTGTCTGTCTGTCTGTCTATCTGTCTATCTGTCATCTCTATCTCTACCTCTATCTATCATCACCTATTATCTGTTTTTTATTCCTCTGTCTATAAAAAAAATAGCTTAAGTGGTCACACAACTATGAGTCTGGCAAATCTAAACTCTCCAGGGTGTGTATCAGGCTAGAGACTCAAGATAGAGTGGACAGCAGAGGCATCTTCAGTGCTCTTTGCTTTGGGTCATCTGTTGGGCTTCAAGTAATTGGAGGAAACCAACATTCATAAGAAGTAATCAACTATGAAATGTATATAGATTTACTTATGTATCTGTTTTTAAAAATACCCAAACAAAGGGGTCCAGATAGCATCAGTTCCAATAATGGTTGAATCAGCCCACACCACTTTCTCAGTGGAGACACTCATCATCCCTCACATCCACAGGCTTGCAGGAGCACATGTGTCGTGGTCCACTTTCCCCTTACAAAGTCATATCTAAATCCCTGCTGTGAGCTCACATTGAACCTTCTCAGCAAGGCTGCTGTGTGTACCCATTCTCACCTCATGGGAACACAGGTCAAATCCTGAGACAAGTCACAGGTGCACAGGTAAAATGGGCTTTTTAAGCAACACACCTGCTCACTGGAATATTTTTATTCTAGTAAAGAAAAGTCCATTCACTCCTGTAATTTGAAATATTTTTTCTTGTTAGGTAAGCCAAAAGGCCATGTATGATGTAAAACATCGACTTCAAATGGGTACCAAAATGCAAAAGTACAAAGTGGAAATGCTCATAAATACGTATCTAATACTTCCAACAACCTTGCTGCACTGTAGCCATCTCAGCTGCCTGTGGTGTGGTACAAGTAGGATGGAGCCCTTATTTAAACTTAGCCTATTTTTAACCAAGAGGCCACTGTTCCCTGCTCTGGGGAGTACAGTTGTTTTTACACAGGATCTTGGTAGAATTCCTATAATGTCCAGGCAGCCTGGAGCTGTGATATAAGAGCTAATTGAGAAGCCTATCTCATTTCAGTTTATGAGCCCTTCTTCCATCTGGGCAAGTTTCTTATTTTATTGTGATGCTATACAACATTTGTCAAGCAATGGAGACCTTCATATCTCACAAAAGAAAGAGGTGACTGCACTTACGACCCCTGAAGACACAATGAAGTGAGAGGTAAGCCTGCATCTCTATTACACAATTGCTCAAACACAACAACTGGCCTGGTCTTTTATTTTAGCTGTTTTCTGCCCAGGCAAAGGGTACTGCTTGCAAAAGAGGCCTTGGCTGATGACCATGCCTCCTGACATGCTTCACAGCTCTGCAGTTTAGTCTGCTTTTCAGTTTTTATCATCCCTCACGAGTGGTTTCGTTTCACATATTTTATTCTATAATCACGCTATATATTTAATAATGTATCTAAGCATACTATTTTATTTTAAAATCTTTCTTATAAAAATTCCTGTTTCTCTTCATCTAGCTTTTCTGTTCTCTCTCTGTCTCTGTGTCTCTGTCTCTGTCTCTGTCTCTGTGTCTCTCTGTGTCTCTCTGTGTCTCTGTCTCTGTCTCTGTCTCTGTGTCTCTCTGTGTCTCTCTGTGTCTCTGTCTCTGTCTCTGTCTCTCTCTCTCTCTCTCTCTCTCTCTCTCTCTCTCTCTTCTCTCCCCATGTCACTATGTGTCTGCATGTGTGTATGTTTATGTGTCTGTGTGCATGTTTATGTGTCTGTCTGTATCTCTGTGTGTATGTTTATGTATCTGTGTGTATTGTCTATGTATCTGCATGTATATGTGTCTGCCTGAGTGTCTTTATTTTTATAATTTTATTTTCTCTTCTAACTTTCTTTTTTATTAAATTTATTTTTTAAAATTGATTCACTTTACATCCTGATCGCAGCCCCCTTCCTTGTCCCCTCCCAATCCCATCCTCTCTCCCTCTTCCTCTCTACTCCCCTCATCCTCAGAAAGGGGAGCCCTCCTTCCCTATCAACTGAACCCAGCCTATCATATCTCAACAGGACTGCCTGTGTCTCTTCTGTGGCCTGGCAAGGCTGCTCCACCAGGGGGAAGTGATCAAAGAGCAGGCAACAGGGGCCATGGCTAAGACAGCCCCTGCTCCTCTTACTAGGGAACCCACTTCGAGACTGAGCTGCCTATCAGCTATATCTGAACTGGGGGCCTAGGTCCTCTCCATACATGGTC
>OU015742.1:125877392-125899908 GCA_907169655.1 Acomys percivali
GTGTGTGTGTGTGTGTGTGTGTGTGTGTGTGTGTGTGTGTGTGTGTGCCTGCATCTTATACTTGCAGATGCCCAAAGAGGCCATAAAAAGGCATTAAGATCCCAAGAACTGAAGTTAAGTCCTGAAGTTATGGATGGTTGTAAGCTGGCTGACCTGAGTGCTGGGAACTAAACCCAGGTCTACTACAAGAGCAGCGAATTTTCTGAACCAGTGAGCCAATTCTCCAGCCTAAACAATGATTTATATTCTGTGCCTCAGAGTGTGAGTCAACTTCTCTGAAATTCTGAAGAAGCCAGCAAGAATTTCTTCACACCTGAGTGATTCTCACAGTCTTTGTATTTTTCCTGCTGGTTAAAGACTGGATTCCTTATCATTTCATCACACAGTAAGCACCATTCGATAATGAAAAGAGTTAATTTGGTGAGAAGATAAGGTTCATTGAAACACTGAGTTTTCCTATTACACCATAGAGAGAAATTACATGGACAAGAAGTATATATATATATAGCTATACTGATGCTCTGATAGAAGCTGCTCTGTTTCTGACCCCTACCCAAGAACTAGCAGCATCGTTTTCAGGGTCCCCATGCTTTCTAGGATCAGCAGCTAGACAGTGCATGGCAGTGGTTCATACACATGAAAATACTTGGGGGAATTAATGAGTTCAATAAAGTAATGTTTGCTATATATTTGCCCCAAAGAACAATCATCAAGGCCTTGGACCTTTTACTTAACTGTGTTTCTATGCTGACAATATACAGATGAGACTACAGTATTTTATGTGTATTATGGCAGGGTGCTGCAAAGTTTATATTTACATGTGTGTGTGGTCATCATTTTCCTACGAATGCATCTTGTTGTCCAGCAACAAGTGTGCTTCTGCCTTCTCTTGTTGTAACTAAATTGCATCTGAACTGATGGGAGCAAAAAAGAGATGGGTGGGAGCTCTAACGTTGATGTAAGAAGGAAATTAATATAATTCATGATCGTTTGTGGAAATTCATCATGAGGATTGCTTTGCACCAGCTCTCCCCATCCCACAGGATGCTCCCACAGATGGTCTGTGACAGGCTGAAGATATGTTGTGGTTTTCTTAGCAACCTTTCTCTTCCCCTTTCCATCACAGCTGGAAGGTGACAGAGGACAAAAGTGAAATGGCCTGCTATCTTTTCTTTACTTTTCAGCTACATGGACGAGATGACTCTGCCACCTCTTCATGCCCTTCCAGATGGAACTGAGGTTTCCTCCAAGTGTGTTTCTAAGTCGTATTTTCCTCATCAAGTTGGCAGACTTCCCTGCAGGTGTCCAAAGCAAAGCTTCTCTTTACTACCATGCTCGCTCAACAGCCAGTATAACCTGGAGAATTTTACATCCAGTCATTACATTTTCTACTTCTATGTAGCATTAATTCATTTTCATTTATTTTTCTCCTTATGACTTTTAAAAACATCCATGAAGCCAGGCACGATGGTTCATACCTATGATTCCGGCACCCAGGGAAGCAGAGGCAGGCAGATCTCTGTGAGTTTGAGGTCAGCCTGGTCTACAAAGTGAGTCCAAAATGGTCAAGGCTACACAAAGAAATCCTGTCTCAAAAAAAAAACCCCAACAAAATAAAAACCAAGACAAAACAAAATCCAAAACCATCTATGAATCCTTTCAAGCTATTACCTATTAGTCACATCATGGTTTTTATTTCTGCTCTAATTCCCCTGGTGGACCTCTCTTTAGGTGAAAAGCTCCCCCCAGCTCCCTGCTCCCTCCCCCCCCCCCCCCGCTTACTTTGCCTTTTTACAACTCTTATGTAGTTCAGTTTTGAGTCTGGGTTTATCATCCTCCTTAACAGGTTATAAAGTTTCTTTAGGAGTTTACTGCGGACTAGCATTTGCTTTGGTGGTGTTTACGGTCTGTAGATATTTGTAGTAGGCTTTTCTCCAGGGCTGGTATGACACCCAGCTCAGGCAGTAATCTTCTGGACTCTATAACAAGCCTGGTTTTCAACACATTCCCCTGGTCTTGGGCTACAAACTCTAGTACACTCAGGACTTTGACCTCAGCAGTTGCTCTTCGCCTAGCCTTGTGCAGCTTTGCTCTGCATATGAGCAAATGACAGTCTGTTTCTACCAAGTCAGTGATACCCTGACACTGTATCTGAAGCTCAGCAGGGCGGGGGACCTGTGCTTGAGTTCTTCACTCTTGAAGTATTTCTCATAGGCAGCTCTCAGATAAAAGTCTCAGACAAGAGAATGCCTCTGTTACTAATTTCATTTATTTCAGAACTAGACTCATACTCTGCACTATCCAATATCTAAACAGTTTGCTTTTGTGTAAATGCCTGTTCAATTTTCTTATTGTTTCCACATCTTATAATATCCTGGTAGATTATACATTAATAAATGAGAGAGTTTCATTTGTTTATTACAATAACATCACATTGCATTTTCAATGTCTTTGAATGACATGTGGCATAAAATTAAAAATATTTTACCATTTTTATTTCTTTACATTAAATAAAATTTTAGAATGTCTGACATCTGGGACTCACTTATAATGTGGTCTTCTTGGCTCCTAAGCATGGTCAGCCCCACCTCTTATGTTCTTTTAGTCACAGCAAATAGCCAGAGCATCCCTCTTAGGCTGTCTTCACTCCACAGCTGTAATTCCTCTTGGTGGCTTTCCATGATCCTGATACAGCCAATATCCTGGGTCTCCATTGCTATTGGTGTTTCATCTTCACCATCACCAGTGGACTGTCAGGGCCTCTCTACTTGGACCTTGCACCTGCCACACAGTGCTTGGTCTGTTCTCTGTGGTCCCTTAATGTTTTCAAAACCACGTGGACAACTGTACATTGCCAAATTCTTCTATAGGCTCAGGATGTAACCTGACCTCATTGGATCACAGTTCTACAAACTGTGCTGATCTCAAAGAAACACTTTTCTATTAATCCTGTGAAGCATAGATAGTTCTCCTCCGTGGTGCTGATAACTTATCACTCACAGCTGAGCAAAGTTTTCCACCCATCCTTGCTCCCACCCCCAGAGGGGGAAAACCCATTGTGGTCAGATTCATCACAACAGCAATCTTTGCATCCAAATTTTATTCTAGTTTCATTCTACTGCCATGCTAAAATACTTTGACAAAATTCCACATAGGAGTGTGGTGGTTTAAATAACAATGTCATCCATGGTGTTATATAGTAGAATACCTGGTGTCATTTTGTGACCCTGTATGGGGAGATCATAATAAAAGCTAGGATATGGAGTTTTGCTAGAGGAAGTCCAACTGGGGAAAGGATTTGAGTGCTTGTTTTTAGTTTCAAGTACTTCTAGTGCCTTCTCTGAGTCCTGTGTGCAGATGAAAGACATGAGCACACAGCTGGAGTATTGTGTGCAGATGTGATCACCTAACTTCCTCCTCTTGGTAGTCTGCTTTCCATTATGGACTCTAACCCTCTGAAACTATGAGCCTAAATAAACCCTTCATCATATCTGCTGTCTTAATCATGATGTTTTATCACAGACATGGAAAAGTAAAGGGAAGAAATGGTTTATTTGGTTTACAATTCTGAGTTACAAGCAAATGGTTGTTCACATCACATCTACTGTCAGGAGCAGGAGAGAGTAAATGTATCCTTGCTTGCTTCATCTCATCTAGCTTTCTCTTCCACTTAGGATTCAGCCTCCAGGAGAGATGCAGAGAGTGGGATGCTTCTTCTCTCATCAACTAGTAATGAAGACAACCCTCCACTTACATGCCTGTAGTTCAACCTGATCTCGATGATCCTTCATTCAGATCCCCTTCCCTGGCAACGACTCTAGGTTGGGTCAGGTTGACAATTAAGGCTGAAAAGCACAACATTCATGGCCCATCAAGCAGGCCTGCGCTCTACACACACATCCCTTCCCTACCCACAGCCTCCAGTGACCATGCACCTGTTATTACAGTCTCTACAGTATCTAAATAAAAAAAAAATGGAAACCACCCACAAACCTTCATACAATTGGGATATCAGCTCATTACTAAAGAGTCAGATTCTGTATCTGGTTGCTTCTTAAGGACAAGTGCATGTTTGTTTGTTTTCCCTGTGGACTGAGCCCAGGGCCTTGTGAATTCTGGGAATATGTTTACTGCTCTTCTGCATGCAGCCTTATTCTGAAATTTATTTATTTATTTATTTATTTATTTATTTATTTATTTATTATCAAGGCAAGGTTTCTCTGTGTAACCTTGGCTGTCCTGGACTCATTTTTTGACAAGGCTGGCCTCGAACTCACAGAGATCCACCTGCTTCTGCCTCCCTGAGTGCTGGGATTACAGGCATGCACCACCATATCCAACTGATATATGCTTTTATATCAGTTGAAATCATCTTATAAATTCAAAGGAAGAATTTCCACAGACAGGTGTGATGCTTGCTGACTTTTCCCCCTCACATCAGAGGTGACCAATGTCCTTGGATGTCCCAGTAAGAACTTGACTTCTACACTTCAGACACTATATTGTAAATAAAGTGGTAAAAATGGTGTCAATATATCACAAAACTCCAATATTGACATGTTCACATCATAATCCAAGGTGGAAATACACAAAGGAATTTGTGAGTTATTGACAAATTTATGTTTGTGGATATTAAATTTATTTTTATTGTACATATATATTCTTTTGCCTTTTCATTCCCTGGGAGAAGTTAGTCTTTCAATATCAAAAGTTTAAAATTACTAACCCCTTAAGAAAGGTGGAATAATATGCTTCAAGTCTTTTGTAGGAGGGAATTTGAGTTTGTTCAATTATTACTGTGATCAGCAAGACCCAGATTTTCCTCTTGGAACTATTTACTCTCATTATCTCTGTCTCTGAATGTCTAACCTTGTGGGTCTGTTTCTTTTTCATTTGTAATTTTAATAAATAATTAGATTTTTCTCAAGAACAGGCTGGATATAAAATAGCCCAATTCTAGGTCACAGATGTGTTTTGAAAGAACATTTTCTATTACTTGAATGAAATATTAATTGGTAAAGAAAGATTAAATAAATGAACTTTACCTAGAACACGATTTTAATAGAAATAGATTCTGTATGTGATGGCTGTCCTCTGTCTTGGAACACATTGTCCTGAACTGAGTACTCACTGCCTTGTACTGCTTGTTAGATCCTGGAGACAATTCATAACTGTAAAGTAGGGCTTGGGAGATGGTAAAGTTGGTAAAGTACTTGATGTTCAAGCAGGAGGATTTGAGGTTCATCTACAGTGCTTGTTGAAAAGCTGGGCATAGTGATTCACATTCGTTATCACAGTGCTGGGGAGATGGAGACAGGAAGACTCTGGCTCCCTGGCCTAGTGTCCTTATCCAACCAGTGAACTTCAGAACAAAGAGAAGTCCTGTCTCAAAGATCAAGGAATGGCAACTGATGATGACCTATTTTAGTTACTTTGTCCTGCTGTCATAAAATGCTCTGACAAAATTAACTTAAGGGAAAAAGGGTTTATTTTTGATCTGCAGCTCCAGAAAAGCAGAGTCCATCATGGAGGTTAAGATGGCAGAATGGGCCAGGAAGTTATAGTAACAGAAACAGGAGGCAACTGATCATATTGCATGTGCACTCAGGAAGCAGAGGCTGGATAGGGTGTAGGACCAGAGTATAAAACTGCTAAGTCCCCCTCTAGTGAGTTTGCACCCCTTTGAGGCTTCAGAACCTTCCCAAACAACACCACCAAGAGTTCAAGCATGAGCCCATGGGGCCAGTTCACATTCAAACTGCACCAACCTCCTACCTATATACATACCATACACATGCACACACAGGCTTGTGCGTGCGTGCACACACACACACACACACACACACACACACAAATACAGAAGGAGAATAACATTGGAAGGATAATATAAAAACCTCAAATTCTTTGGATTTTGATTCCTTGAAAAATACACATGCTACTTTTCCTACACACAGATGTATATACGTGACCGTTCATCTTCACAATGTTGGAGCCATTTGAAATTTCATGCTTACTTTTACTACCAGTTCTGCACTTATGAGAAAATTTCAGTTTTATTCCAAGTTTTTCAGGTTAGCCTCTAAAATTAGTTTGGTAAAAATAAATTTTTATTATCCTCACTGCAATGAGATGCCTTTAATAGGTTTTTGGGCTTAATGTAGATTTTCAATATCTTTTTAATTTGGCTTTTTAATATGAGGAAGCACTTCTGTTTAGGAATTAAGTAAAATAAAAATTATTCTAGTTTACAGATAAAGATCACAAAATTACTCTATGACACAGATATCATACATATATATGCATATGATATAAAAGACCAATACCTGATAAAAATTATTCATGCATCTTAATTTATTTTTACATTATTATAATTCTCATAGGCTGTGAACAATTTCTTCCTTGCACACTACCATGTCCCAGTATGTTAAACGTTTTTGTTGCAGTCCTAGACCAAGTATTTCCTGTTTACCTGGGGAAGAGCAACTTGAACTGAGAAGTCACCATGAGCTTGTCTCTTTACCATCTCCCACCTTAGATTTAATGCCAGTTTTTCAGTAATTTTGTAGCCAAATGAGGTATATATAAAACAAACACAAAGCTCTACACATTGTATGGGTGAGAGCTCACAAGTGCATTTAGTCCCGAAAACAGTGCAACAAGACAAAGCAGCAACATGAACCTTTCAATGACAAGAAGTACAGAAACACTAGTAAGATCAGTGGGTTGGTAGGACAACTTCTTTACATCATTCACCGTCAAGATGAAGAAAACATACCCCTGCTGAGGATAAAGCAGTCAATAGATTCTCATTCTGTTTCCAGACACTGAATTTAGTAGGTGGGCTATTATAGTAGCTGTTAGGGTTGCTTAAAAAGCTGAAGGAGACAGTGTCCAAAAAATTAGGTGAATGTATAATGCAAAGTTTTTACCAGTGAGAGAGAGAGATGCTAAGAGACAAGAAAGAAAGTTTAGGATTAGAAACTATAGCAATTGACGTAGAAAATGCACTAGATACTAAAATCAGATTTTAAATGCTACAAAAAAAAAGAATCAGTAAACTTGAGGCTAAACAAGTAGTAATCAGCCCCTTTTAAGGATACGTAGGTAAACGCTAATGAAGGAAGAAGCCAAAATGTTGAGATGTGTAGTGTTACCTTCAAGGGGAAGAAAGAAGGAACCATTAAAATACATGGAGAATAAATGAACATGGTTAAAATGTCCCAACTTATATACATCAATAAAAATTGTCATTACAGGCTCGTGAACTTTAAACAAAAAACACTCAAAAAAGAAAACATATTAAAAATACAACTGTCAAAATATTGCCTACCCTCTTAGTAACCTTTTTGTTATTATGATAAAACATCATGACCAAGCAACTTCCTGGAGAAAGAGTTTCCTTTGGTCATGGTTCCAGAGGGATAAGACCCCATCACAGTATGTTGGCATAGCAGCAGGAGGCAAGCATGGTAGTAGGAGCAGGAAGCCGAGAGCTCACATACGCAAACACAAACATGAAACAGAGAGTGAACTGGAAATAGGGCTATGCAATAGAAAAGCACATCCAAGTGACCTATTGTCCAACAAGTCTATTCCTCCTGAACCTACCCAAACACTTCACCAGCTGATGACCAACTGTTAAAACATCTGAGCCCAGGGCCATTCTTGTTCAAATCCCATCATCTGCTTTGGGGTTTCTAATGCTAATAAATCCTGCCTTTACTTTGCCCTCACATCCCTGTACAGGAGCCTGTCATGGACTTCCTTTCTGCCCTTGGACCAGATGTTATACACAGCTAACCATTGATGCAGGGTTTCTTTTTTTTTTTTTTTTGAGGCTTTTACATAGGCCTGCTGGAAGGTAGCCCCATCCACCTTCTGATAACTTTATGCAGCAGGAAAACCCAGGTTTATCCTAGCCCAAATTCCTTAAATGGCAGTTAGAATTACCTGTGAAGAAGACAGGAAATAGAAATGGAAAGGTGGTTTGAATGTTGGAAGCCATGCATATAAATGTCTAAGTTCAGTAGCAAGAATGTGTCACTATAAAGGGGTTTCCATGTATAGTCATTGCCTATGATTGGTTGGTTAAGAAGAGTGGCTTTGAACCTTGTACAAGGAAGATATTAGCAGAAAAAGTCAAAGTTCAGAGGTCAGAGACAAGAGAAGGACTAAGCTCATCATTTCAGGAATGAAGGTGATAGAGACTCTGATGAAATCTAGACATTAAGATGTTCTTAGGGATACAGACTATGAAGAGCCTGCTGTGTTCTGGAGTGTTCTTTCAGTACAGATTCCCAGTTCATGTCACAGCCTGGTTTCACTCAACATATGGCCCTTTGCGTACCCAGACCAGATTAATTTTCATGGACAATTTCTGCCTGGTCTAACTCCCACTAGTTTCTCTGATTTTAGAGTTTCTGTCTAGTTGTTGGATACACAGACACTCATGTTTCAAATAATTGTCTGTTAAATTATCTGAGTCTGTCAGTGGCACACTGACTTAACAATGTGGCTTTCAGAGTGGCCTATATTAAGAATCGGACCATGTCCCTTGGATGGGGAGGCCTGGTGGCACTCAGAGGAAAGATAATAAGTCACCAAGAAGAGACTCGATACCCTAGGAGCATATACAGGGGGAGGAGGTCCCCCTCAGTCACAGACATAGGGGAAGGGAGTAGAGGGGGAAGCGGGAGGGAGGAAAGAAAGGGAGGATACAAGGGATGGGCTAACAATTGAGATGTAATATGAATAAATTAATAAAAAATGTCAAAAAAAAAAGAATTCACTAGTACAACCAGAAAAAAAAAAAAGAAAGAAAGAAAGACATACATAGGCACCGTGTGTGTGTCTGTGTGTGTCTGTGTGTGTGTGATGTTTTCCTGTAATCATGTCCTAACCAATAAATCTAAAAAAGCACGCATTTTTCTAAAATTCCGGAGTATATTTAAATAGAATGACCAATAAAATATGCAGCTAATGCCTGTGTGATATCTTTTTGTTACATTACACATGACATCATGATATAATTATTGCCTGATTCAATATGACAGCCACTTAATTTAGTAACAAGGTCTTCCATTTTTCCATTTTATTTATGAAATTAGATATTTGGTCAAATTAATTGCTGTGCTTATCAAATAAATTAAATTTTGTCAGCATTATTGGTGTTGTTATAAAAAGCTCTGCTCACGCAAATATTTCATAAAATGCTATTCAATGTTAAAAGTAACCTTTCTCTTCAAGTTAAAAGTGTAACAGAGGAAGAAGTACTAACAGAAGAGGAATCTGTCACAGACTTGGATGTTGCAATGATGGTTAATACCACCTGTTTGTCATGATCTAGAATCACCTGGAAGACAGAGCTCTGGGCAAGTCTGTGAGAGAGTTTCTAGTTAGGTGAATTAGTGAAGACCTACCCTAAATATAGACTGCACCAGCCCATGGGCTGGGGTCATGTAATGAATAAAAAAGACAGTGAGCAGAGCACCAGAATTCACCTCTCTCTGCCTCTTGTAAGTAGATGCCATGTGACCAGCTATCTCATGTTCCTGCTGACATGACTTCCCTGCTATGATAGGACATGCACAGCACCATAAAATTATAAGCACCCAAAAATATGTCCCTTTTCCCTTAAGTTACATTGGGCAGGCATTTCTGCTGTCACATCTTGGACAGCAATATAGGTGATATCAGCAAACATTTCTGAAACCCCCATGGGCATTTTTCTCTGCTGTTCCATACTGGATAACTTGCTTTCTGTTCATTTTCAGTGTGATGACTCTCATTCCTGAATGTGAATTTTAAGAGCCTCAGGGGATGATTTCTCGCATAAAATAAATCAAATGACAGAAATGGGAAAAACCGTCCTCAGCAGAGAAATTCTTACCCATTCTAGTTGGAAAAAAAAGTTCTCTATATGTGTGTGATATCCTGTCCTTGACAGTATGAAATAACAGAAACACTAAGGGTATAGGAGGCAACTGTGGGCTGTTCTTAGTTATAACGGGAGCATGAAGAGGCTTGAACTGGAGACAGACATGGTTCTACTGGTTCATACTCTGCGCTTCATCTATACGGCTGAGTTTTAATGGCAGCTGCAACATATCAAAACATTAATATGGAAGTTAATATGGGGTACTATATCCAAGACTCTTTGCTAGTTTCCTGAAATTGAAAGCCCTTGTACAATTATTTATTTTTAGGGTAACAACAGTTCTAGCAGCTTCTCTTATGTCTCTAACTGGCTTAGACAACAGTGGAGATGTTCATGGTTTTAAGTAAAAAGGAAGATGATACTTAGTTTGATTTGTTGCACCGCTCGGGGCTTGGATGGCTCAGATCTTCCTCCAACAGCAAGGAATCCAGGTGAAAGCTCTGAGGTGCTCAAATGGGGCTTTGCCTCCCTAGCCTGGCTTATGTGCCCTGGATGATATTTTGTGTGTCTGTTCCTCCTTGCTGTTCACCAAGGAACTGGTACACTCAGTGACTTTTAAAACATTCACTGTGTGAATGAATTAAAATAACAGTGGCAATAAAAGCAAACAAACAAAACAGCAATTTAACTGGATAGTTAATGCTAATACCTAACTACAGGTAAAAGAAAATCACCCTGATGAATATCATTAGGTGTTTCTTGTCTGTGAAGCTGGGAGAATCTTTTCTGTTTCTTTGTCCCATGCATGAGCAGTTCACAGAAATGTTTTCTACAGTGCTCAACAGCCTTCCATTGGCCACATCCACCACACCAGTGCCTTTAAACTGGTGCCGTGCCGCTGATGTTCTTATCCTTGCACTGTCAGCATAAAGTCAGTCCTGCCCAGAGTAGATGGAAAGAGTATTTTCATTTCAAATAATGTTTAATTGAAGTTGGGAAATTGTTTAAAACATGCTGCATGGGAAATATTAAATGTCTTGTACTGGAGCCAGCCACAGCACTATGTTCATGGGCTCTCAGACCACACTGTAACCACCAGAGGCAGGGCTTTGAGCAGAGTGCAGTGAACTCAGGGTGTCTGTCACTCTCTAGTGTCATCACCATGCCATACTGTAAGGCCCTACCTAATGATGCCCAATCATTTCATAGAATTGAACACAGTGTACTGAAATCTCAAAATAACATTTCTATTATGCTTAATACAACACTACACTTGACAGTAGTTATGAAGGCTGTAAACTGGTCAAAGAGAACAGATGGAGTCAGATGTTCACTTCCAGCACTTCCTATCCATTTTGGTCATAGACTTATAAATGAGTATGTGGCTCTCTGTGTAAAAGACAGAAATGCAGGGCTTTGGAGGGGAAATTGGCACGAGGATTTCATCCAATCCCAGAGGGATTGCATCCCATCTGGGATGTCAAACTCCCCTGCCATTGAGTTCCTGTGGGCACATCTCCACAAGCAAAAACTCATCCCACGTGAAAACAAGCTTGGGCTTTTTGCACAAGTTCCTGGGAGACAGAGAGACAACTTACAATTCTGTCATGCCTAGATGTTATAACTGGGTTCCTGGGGGTTAAAGATGATCTGGAGAACTCCTCGTGTTCAGTAGATTCTTAACCAATGTCAACATTCAGGTTAAGAAAGTATTGCTACTCAGTTCTGCCTGGCTTTTCAGGCAGTGCCAAAAGAAAGATCACAGGGCAGAGAAAGGTTTGGGGCATATATTAACTGCCACCATTAAGATGCGTACTTTACTTAGTTCTGTGTGTTATTTACCGGATAGTAACATGCTCAGCTATCCATAAGCTGAGCATCTCAAAAAAAGTTATAAATTTCCTGAGATTGTGAAGAAGGCCTCTTTTAGAATAATTCATATCTGTTACTAAACTTGTAAATTATTCATCTTTTGATTAATATGCTAATTAAGGATTTGCTGTTAAAAGGTATAAATATCTTTCATTGCCTAAAGTAATTAGAATAAGTAATTACTTAAACACTATGATTCTGCTGTTAAATACTATGAAAAAGGAAAGAGAAGATGCAGAAATATGTTCGATACAATTTCAACTGTTGAACCAGATGACAATATTTTACACTGTTTATGTAAATATGTACATATGTCTTCACAGGACTTCAGTGTTTGCTTCTTCTTGGATGATCCATTTAGCTTTCACTTCATGGCAACCTGGAACTCTAATTTTCTCTTCAGGAGCTTCTTTTTTTTTTAAACAATAAAAAGACAAAGTATAAATTCATTTATCATGTAATGGTTTGTATTTATATTATTTGTTATTTTTAAATGTTACTAGAAGGTGTGAGGTAAGATGTTAATGAGCACAAGTTAAAGCTGGCAAGCATGTCCAGCCTATAGTCCTTGAGCTTCTAGCATCTAGGGGAGCTATGAACACAGCCCAACACATTTGGAGATGACTTCATGCTCCTATGCTGAAAGGCTGACAGCCCTGTTAGAGCTGTACCTGATGAAGATAATTCCGGTGTGTTGCCAAGCTGACCGCAATATAGAATCCCTGCTATCCTTCAGGCAATTATGTTCCAATGGTCCATCATGTCAATTTATGGCTTAAATAACCTTTGGTGACTATTATATGCTCTGCATGCATTTATTTTAAAAAATTAAATCTACATATTATGATGATCATCTATTATTTCAAAGTTTATTTACTTTTATTTTATGTATGTGTATGTTTGATTGCATGTATATGTGTGCATCACACATGCATGTTTGGTGCCTAAAGTGGCCAGAAGAGAGAAAGCATCAAATTTCCTGAACCTGGAGTTACAGATGGTTGTGAGCCACCATGTGCGTGTTGAAAATCAAATCAAGGTTAGTGCAATAGTTTGAGCAGATCTCCCTGGGCCCCAATCCACCCATCACAATGTTCTTGTAGGTTTCTAGGACCCTCTGGGTCCTTCTATTTCCCCATCTCCTATAGTTCTCTTACACAGAGTCTCAGTAAGATGTCCTCACATCTATCCCAATCCTCTGGTGAGTGAAGACTTTCGTGGGACATGCCTTTTGGGCTAGTGTCCAATTATAAGTGAGTATATACCATGTGAATATTTCTGCTTCTAGATTGACTCATGTATTATGACCATTTCTAGTCCCATCTATTTATCCACAGATTTCGGGATTTCCTTGTTTTTAATAGCTGAGTAGTATTCCATAGTGTAAATGTACCACAGTTTCTTTAAGCAGACTACCAAGATGAGACTTGATAGCCTATGACCATATAGTGGGGGAGGAGGTCTCCTTGGTCATAGACCTGGGGGAGGGGAATAGGGTGAAAGTGGGAGGGAGGGAGGAATAGGAGGATACAAGTGATGGGATAACAATTGAGTTGTCATCTGAATAAATTAATAAAATTAAAAAAGAAAAAGAAAGTCAAATCAAGGTCTTCAACAAAAGCAGCAAGTGTTCTCCAGTCACAGAACCATCTCTCCAGCTCCATGAACTAATGTTTTAAAATTAGCTTTTGTAGGAAGGCCTAACTGTTTACATTCCTAGATATGCACTTTGATAAATGTGTACAATTTCAAGACCCATACTTTTATCTTTAGCCTTTTCTGGTCTACTTTATGACTAATCCTGACTTGTTTTGACTTTTAAATAACCGACCTTCTGTGTTTTATTTGTCTTTTCACACAAATCTCTGTCCTTCTTTTGCATATTTATAAAGACATTAGGAGGAAATGCACCTGAAGGGTGATGTGTGAAATTGATAATGGTGGCTATTCGCCCACCACTGAACAGTCTCCTTGACTCTGTTTTTAGGTTGTCATGGTCTGGGATGTGACTGTCACTGAGCTTGTACCATGGCACAGACTGACAAACTGTCACAGACTGGCTTAGTTGCGGATAGGTCCTTGGTTTAACAGGGGTTTTCGAAGCATTGGCGAACAGAGATAAGGCGTGTGACACTCAGACACAAACTCATCTGTGTGGTTGTGTCTGTCACATGCATTATCTCCGTTCACTGATGCTTCAAGAACCCCCTGTTTCCAAGGACCTATCCCCCACTGAGCCTGTCTGTGACAGCAAACACTAAGAAATGTGGATCTTAAATCCATATTCACAACCTCCAAGTAAATATGTGCAATCTACTTGCACATTTCCTGGTGTGCTGCTTAAATCAAGACTCTAGATGAGAGAAGCATGGGAGAATAGCAAAGTAGAAGGATCCAGAGGGTCCTAGAAACCTACAAGTAGAACATTATGATAGGCAGATTTGGGCCCAGGAGTCCCGCTCAAACTAAGGTACCAGCCAAGGACAATACAGGCGGTAAATTTTAAATCCCTGCCCAGATCTAGCCAATGGTCAGAACAGTCTCCACACTTGAGTGGAGAGTGGGATATGACTTTCTCACATACTCTGGTGCCTCACATTTGACCATGTCCCCTGGAGGGGGAGACCTGGTGGCACTCAGAGGAAGGACAGCAGGTCACCGAGAAGAGACTTGATACCCTATGAGCATATACAGGGGCGGTAATCCCCCTCAGGAACAGTCATAGGGGAGGGGAATACGGGGAAAATGGGAGGGAGGGAAGAATGGGAGGATACAAGGGATGGGATAATCATTGAGATGTAACAAGAATAAATTAATAAAAAAGAAAAAAAAAGAATGATTAGACTGTACATTTAATTGACCTGGTCCTCTCCTTTATGTCTTACTAGGATAAATAAGTTGGCAGTGGCCAGGCATCTTCCGTTGTGTCTGGGAACCCTGGCCAAGGTAGTGTCACTGTGTGTGAACCTAATTGTAGATGAAAGTACAGTCCCAGCCATAAATCAAATATCAAGGTAGTGTTTTAAAAGCTTAGTAAAAAATGCTTGCAAATGTAATAGATACTTTCTGCACCTCAGTGGGTCACCTTGCACATCTCAGAAACAGGACAAATGATTGGCACACAGCTCAGGTCTAGCTCTCTTCCAGTAGCATGGTCCTGATACTGCCAGCTGGAGACCATCACTTCATCTAAGACCATGTTCTTTTTCATCTCTCACACATACATTTTACCTTCACACATTAGCAGCTAGTGTGTATAAGTGTTTATAACTGTTAATCCTCCTGTGACTAGGGAGTCGCCGCAGATGATCAGTTCTCTACTAACCCACTTCTGTATCATTATAGCACTGAAGAGAAGATGCTACAAACAGACACATAGTAAAAGCCAATGAGAAAAAGACTGACTATTTCATTTGATCCTACTCTTTCAGAGTACATAGGACCAGACATGACAGTCATCCCTTAGACTGAGGTGAGTGAGACATGGATAAATGGGGAGAATTGCCAAGCTTGGTACCAAGGAAATCCCTAAGCCAAGATTCATTATTCCCCAGAACCACTGTGTAGCTGTCACTGTGATTGGATCCTGTCTTGCATCTCTTGTCTCACTAGTAAAAACATCTTTGAAATCAAGAGGAATACATTTAGATACAGAGATGGTATTTTTTTTTCTGAACCAACATTGACAAATATGGCAAAGTCCTTTGAATATTATTTTTCTTAGCTATAACTCTAGAATGCCATACACAAGGATATGAGAGACAGACAGGGCTGGTTGGAGTCCGGAGCCCATGAGCCATCATAGTTAGCATGAAAGGCTAGATCATTCCCTCTGGAACAGAACAAGGCCAATGAACTTCCACTTACAGCCACGAGCCACTTAAGAGTTGATGAAGTTGGAAGAGGCAGATGGCACCACCACCTATCCTCCTACAACTCCCGGTTTCTCCGCAACCTTCGAGTCTACCCCAAATGCCTAGTGAGTCAAACACATGGGAGCTTTGAACTACATCACTAGTTATAATTGAGTAAGAGTCAAATTGTTACTGAGATTATTTTATGGAGGGAACAAAGACCTTATTTTAAAAGAAGGAAAAAAATCATTTTAAACGACTTTGACAAGTTTGCTGAAAAACAAATTCAAGTGCTAAGCAGTCCCCAGGAGTAAGTTTGGATATCCTGGAGAAATCAATCCATCTTATCACGGAAAACCCTCATGAACAATGGCAGAGCAAAGCAAGCAACAAAAGCAGCAACAGCGGTGCTTACAATGCTGCTTTTCATTTTCTCTGGGAAGACTTATCTCACACACACAAAAAAAGCTGTGTGCTCCTTTGGCTCTTAAAATCTATTCACTCCCTTCTTCTACAATGACCCCTGAGGCTCACGTGCAAGGACTGTATGGTACGTCTATCAGTTGGGACTGGGATCCAGAGGAACAGTTGTTCCCTGGATTTTGATAGTTGCAGCCTTCTGTGACATTCCCTGCATGCAATTCTTTCACTCTTTGTGCTCACTGCCCGTAAAGTATTGTAGTAAATCTACGGAGTCGTCATATTTTTTAAGAGAAAAGCCTGCAAAGTAGAGCATGACCTGAGAGATGGAGCCCTATGATCAAAGCCCTAGTAAAAAATGGCTGAGGGCTTAAGGAGATCTTAGGCAAAGGGTACCCAGGGCATCTGCTGCAACTACAGTTAGCCGTGAAGCAACGATTCCTTCTTCTTGCTTCCTGTGCCTTTTAACGTTTCCCTCCTTCCATCAAGAGCGGGCACTAACATGTGCATCCCTCAAATGTTCATGTTTACAAAAGAACATGACAGTTGTAAAGTACAGATGCAAGACATTCCACGGACACATTTTTCCTGCTATAGTCCATTTCTACTGACTATGAGAGAGTTTTTGGATACAGAGCAGGCCTTCTCCGCCTTATCTGCCTCTGCTGTTGGCTTTTCCTCTCCCAAAAACCCATGGAATGGTAAAGATACAATCTTGGACTCACTTAAAAATGACAGGATCAGAAAACCTTGGGATAGCATTCAAACAAGGCTCCTAGGTTAATTCTGTACCTTGACATGAGATGAAATTAAAATACAAGCTACGTGCTTATCTTCTCATCACACAACCCCAGGACTGAGAGCACCAACAGACAGGGACTCACCCCTGCTGCTTCTATCAGTGCCCTTGTTAATGTTTAGTTTTTGATCTTGAGCACTGATATTGATATGTACTGTCAGGTAGATGGACATAGCTGTCTATACAGGTACCGGTTACAGAAGACTGTGCTTCTCCTTGTGGCTCAGTTGCTTGCCTTAGAGAACAGCACCGTTGTCTGGTCTCCATGCAGAAAGTAGATATGGGATGTGATTTGAAGAGACCCTAGCTGCCTCCTCTTCTCTTCCTTGGCTCCCTCAGTCTTCTGCTTCCTCTTGCCACTCCAGCCAAAGGGGAGCTTTGCCAACATATGAGATAATATGCAAACTAAAGAATTCTGCAGGAGAGGGCCTGTGAGGTGACCCTGTGGGTTAAGCGGTTAAGCCTAATAGCCTGGATTCCCTGGCCCCACATGGCAGAAAAAGAAAATAGGCTTCCACAAGTTGTTCTCTGACCTCTGCATGCACCCACAAGTAAAACAATAAAAAGCTGTAAAGTTTGGAGAGAAAAAAGAAGCTTATAGGGAAAAGGTACTTACCTTCCCTGACCCATACATTTTTGGGATTTGAGGCCCTCTTGTACCTGGCCTTGCTATCTCTCTGGGATGCTTCAGATAACTATTAAGAAATTTCTCCATTGTGGTGAGTAGTGTGGGAGGAAAAATGCGGTTTCCAGCTAATGCCCATCAAAGAGAAGGTGCTATGGCACTCAGAGTGTGGACTTACTGGTCATAGAGAGCAAAAGTGCTAAAGCAGCTTCACTCTGGCCTAAGGCTAAGGCTCACTGCTGCCAAATTCTGAAAAGTCCGATTGATATGCTTGCTACAGTTTAAAGGAGGGCAAGTTCTCAAAGGGGGCCTTTTCCTTAAGAAATACAAATAAAGTAGAGCAAAGTGGCACATACCTGTAATCCCAGGACTCAGGCAGACAGAGGCAGGTGGATCTCTGTGAGTTCAAGGCTAGCCTGATCTACCAAGTAAGTCTAGGATAGCCAAGGCTACACAGAGATATCCTGTCTCAAAAAAAGAAACTAACTAACTAACTAAATAAATAAATAGATGGATAAATAGAAAGATAGATATTTGCATTGTTCTAAAGAACAGTTATATTAAAAATTATTCTGCTTACATTGTGAAAACACTCCCAGAAAAATGTTGTATATTGATTCTCCCTCAAAACATAAAGGGAATATTCTTTACACCAAGCTTATGAATAAACTAAAATGCTCATTTATTAGCATTTTCTCCAGAGATTTACAGTGTGTGTGTCTGAAGGATGTTGGCTGGATATTTTTATTTGGTACCGGAATGAATGAATATATACTTATATCTCACTTCTCTGCATAGGTTGCATGTCAGTGGGTGAGCACGTTCCTTATGACCACTACATGATCTGAAGGTTATTGAATGCCAGTTCTACTCAACACAGACTTTCTGAATAAATAAAGGCCATATAAGACCACAGACGCAATAGTATTAATATTCACAAGGTACTAAAATAATATTAAGGGGTGAAAATTATTTTTCCCAGAAGGTCAAGACACCCTAGCACCTGACTCAAAACTCAAAGGTGAGATTGGAGGCAGGAATGTGAAGGGCAAAAGGTTGAGGGTAGAGGCCAAAACTGTAAACTGTGCAGGACAAGTGGCAAAGCCAGAGGAGGGTGCCTTGCTTCCACCCTGCTGAGCTTGGGAATTAACTGCAGCATTTTGATTCCTGGCACATATGCTTTTGAGAGAGAGTGCCACAGATTTATTCCAATCCATCTTGTGAATGCCTTCTTTGAAATACAGTGTGGATGACCATAAAGAAGCCAACGTCCACGGGAACATGTCGCGTACTTGTCTGTTTTCCTTACCACCCTTTTCTATAACAGACTGTCTGACCCTCGCGGCACTGGGGTGCTTTGTTCCATAATTACACTGAAAAAGTTTGTTTTAGGAATGCCTTTTGTTGATTTTGCATACTTATGCAGACTGTAAGATTTTATTTCTACATGAGTATTAAACTGTCAGGTGAGCGACGCACAGGGCAACCCTGGGACCTAGCTAAGCCTGTGAAGCCCGCTGGCAGCATGCTGTGCACGTCATCAATGGAACAGTGTCTGGTCCTGGCATCTCTGAGGAAAAATGTCCTGGTGAAATGCAGGATGCACAGAAGTCTCAAGATGCACGTGATCTCCCACTGCGAGTGGAGGAAAATGCCTTTCATGTGACCCACAGCCTGATGTCCTGCAGGGACAGGCGTAGTTCCAGCTACAATTTGGGAAGATATTTCAAAACACACACTGACGTGAGTATGGAGCACTGGGTTTTTCTCAGGGGATGGTGGAGAGAGGAGGGACACAGGCCACACAATTGTGCTTCCAGGATGCACCCGGGACTGGTAAATCATGGGTTAAAGAGGGTTGTTTTAGGATTTGCCCTCACTCTGCCCCAGTAATATGAGTTATTAGTAGCTGATATATAAAGCATCCTTTGAGGTGAATGTCATTTTCTCTGCTTTAATGGGAAGCTCAGGGAACATGGCAATTGTGTGACTTTTAGAAATTCTGGTTCATTAGTAGTAAAGTGATGCTTGCAGGTCACCGCTCTGCTGCTTGGATGTGTCCCTATCTATAGTCCCCCAAGTCAGGGCACATGGATTCTCACCCCATAACAGTGCTCAGTGGAACCATCCACAGACTGCTTGTTGCATCCACATCTTCTTTTCTGCATTTGTGTTTTTCTGTGATGACATCTGACCAAGTGCTCCATGGCAGTGGGCTGTATTCCTAATGCCCGTCCAACTGTCCTGGTGCTTATGATTATTGAACTGCAGTGTCTTCCTGATCTGGGTGTCAAAGAAATAAACAGGAAGATGAGTACCACCTCTGTGTGTGCATAAACCAGCCTATAAAAACTATTATTTTCATCCACAAAAGAGGCACTGTCGCACCTGGGATTCTAAAGGGAAGAGCCGTACCTTGTAAGTGTGTGAGCTGGGGATGGGCCATCCTCCATTCACTATTTACTGTCTTTTGCTCTTACCTATCTCACACCCCACCCAGTAGGTAAGGACTGGTGCAGATAAGAGCTGTAGCACAGTTAAACTACTTCAGGCCTTTGTGTTGAACTAATTTTTACACTGCTGACCTGGCTATGATTCTCTGCGACCCCAACCCGTCCCCATCTTTTCTCATTCATTCTCATCCCTGCTGACTCCTTTCTTCTCAGCTAGTCTCCCTCATACTCTCATCACTCTTTTTTTCCTTTCTTTCCTAAAGATAAATAAACACATCTATTTAAAAAATTTATTGTATTAATGTGAATATTTTACCTGAATGCACAGACGTGTACCACGGATGTGTTTGAGTGTTAGATCCACCAAAACTGGATTTAAAGAAAGTTGTCAGCCACCAGGAGGGCTCTGGGACTCAAATTCAAGTCCTGAGCAAGAACAATAGAAGCTCTTAGCCTCTGAGCCAGCTCCTCATCATGAACTGCTTCTGTGCAAAGGCTGAGAATAGACACGGTTGGATCTGCTTAGGACACAAGCCAGCGGTTCTCAACTTGTGGGGCATGGCCCCTTCGAGGGTCACATATCAGATATCCTGCATATCAGATATTTACTTTACAATTAAAAAAGAAGCAAAGTTACAGCTATGATGTAGCAATGGAAATATTTTATGGTTGGGGGCGGGCTCCCCACAACATAAGGAACTAACTGTATTTAAAAGGCAGAACATTAGGTTGAGAACCATTGACTCAGGCAAAAGCTTTCTCTCTTGTCCATCCTTGTTTTCTACATTAATTTATGGCAACTACCTCTGTTCAACTCACCGGGTTTTAGGACTTTTTAAGTGGGGAGCATGACCACCCAGAATCACTGGCTCCTCCTGTTGTGTAAAGTTAAGTTCTCTCTCACACATGCCTTTTACCTGTCTCTTCCCTTGGCTCTGACCACATGTTATTACCATCTTGTTTTCTGTGTGGCACTGAAGCTGGGACATTGCTCAGTGAGAGATCCCGACAGCCCCAGTACCCAGTGATGACAAATACCAGCCCTGCAGCCCTCTGACCCCTTGATAGCCCTTCTTGTCCGCATGGGGGTCACCTCACATGGGACCACTCTGAAGCAGCCCATCCCTCAGCCCCGGGGAGAAAGAGCACTCTGAGCATGATAACAGAGTTGATTTTGCAGGCGTAAAAGCCCTTAAAAGTAAACATTCCGCAGCCTTGTATATGTGTGCCTATTTTTCTTTAACCTTGGATTGCAACAGGCAAACATTTCCTGGGAAGGCTTGATAGCTCGAGGATAGCTTGCAAAAGAGATTGTCAGGTTACCATGGGGACACCTGAGTGTGAGAAAACATTGCCTTCCATCCCCCTTGGCTCTTAAGATAAGTGCAAAGCTCAAACTTTATCTGTGGTCATTTATTTATTTATTTTTCTTCTGCCTCATGCCCTTTCTTTTAAGGTTTTCTCAAAGGTGGTGTCTGTGTGGGGCAGGAAGCAAAACTGCTGTGGGACTTCTCCCTGGCCTTGAGTGGTTCTTAAAACTTCCATAACTGCCCACATCCTCTGTAGCCTCAAGCCTCAGACAGGAGGCTGGGGTGCTGCTGCCAGGACTTGGGGCACAGGGAGATGAATCTGTTTTTATCCCTGCTGCTGCTGCTGTCTAGAAGGGGAGCGACACTCCCACTGTTAAAGCTATGAAAATGCTTGCAAAGAATTTATCCACAGACAAAAACTCAGGAATACTAGTTCTACAAGGGAATTAACTTTAGCCTAGCATAACCCAAGGGACATTTAACATGCCCCAGTCTCTTGAACTCAAACTCTGTAAGATGCGATTCCAGCTCAGTGGGAAATGCCACAGAGTAGGAGAGAGGATAGTCCACCTTTTGTGAAGCCTGGATGACCCCCTCCTTTTCAAGAAAAGCCACAACTTTTCTCAGGAAACAATTGCAGCCCAGACTCACCCCAGAGGGATAAGTCTGAATACATGAATACTAATGATACAGCATGAAAAGTTTTGTTAAAATCCTGTGTAGGATGAGGCCATCTGCCAAAGGAGTTGAAAAAGGACAGAGGTGGAGAGAAGTTAACAGTTCTGGAGAAGAAAGAAGACTGCCCAATCCATGGTCTGGCCCAACACCAGAGACCAAGCAGTAGTGTATGGTTGGAGGAGCCAAGATCTTGATGCATAGGCAGAGGCCAGCTAATGTCCCAAGGGAAACAGCTGCACTTGGCTAAGGGCACCCTGATGCGCCTCTCCTACCCATGCTGCGTGGCACGGCACAGCTTCCTCTCATTTTTCAACATTTCTTTTTTTCACTTCTGCTTTTTATTTCATTTTTAATAAAACTAAACAGAATAGTTTCATCACTTTCTCCTTAAATGTGGAAGTCATCCTCTGGGCCCAGTGAGTCTTTAATGCATCTTCCCATAGTCTGTGCTGCTTTATGAACACTGGCCAGCTTTAGCATTGAGAGAGGAGACTTATGATTAGTTTTTGAGATGGGTTAGCTTAACTGAATTTATGTCATTTCTGTCAGACTATAGATGATGATGGATATATGTTAGATGGTAGATAGATAGATAGATAGATAGATAGATAGATAGATAGATAGATAG
>OU015742.1:125908404-125931626 GCA_907169655.1 Acomys percivali
AGAGAGAGAGAACAAAACAAAACCCCTAAACTACAAACTTCAGTAGAATAGAAAGCCAGCTTCCATGAAAGAAATGGAAATGGCTTCAGAGGTGGGTTTCTAAAGGAGACCTTAGGTCAGACTCAATACCTTCTCAGGGTCCCTCTCTCTCCAGAATCCTCTCCCTAATTGAACCTTCCCCAGGTATTCTTCCTTGGGTATGCTCTTTCACCTTCCCCACCATCGGCAATTTGTAATGGTTGCATTCTACTGGAGCATGGAGCAGCCCTTCTGAGAGAAGCCCATCCCTAGTACCCAGGTAAGTCTGAGTTCCACTGCCCACCTGTCAATGGGAATTAGCTTGCTGAGGTGGTAGACACTTTCAAATGTGCCCTCTCTATCTTTTCAGTGGATGATGCTGTATCTTCATGATTCCCTGGTTATGTTTCTATACCCAGCTGTAGTTGCTTTGATCTCAACCCTCTGCTAGTTCCACTCTAGATCTCCACCTTCTCGCCTCAGGCCACAGTGTGTTTGTGCTACTTTCCTTGAATTCCTTCACGATTTCCCAGTCTCAAAGACCCAGGGTAGTGTGGTGTCAACAGCTAGTACAACATTGGGAGATACGACACCTTGACTTGTCCAGGCACTGTCTACAGTGGGCTGTGGCTAGGCACAGCATTGATTAGCATTAGCCATTAATCAAGAAAATACCATAGAGAGTTGCCTCCAGGACAAACTGATAGAAGCATTTTCTCAATCGAGGTTCTTTCTTCCAAGATAATTCTAGTCTGTGTCAAGTTGACATAAAACCTAGAGAGCACAATTGATCTTGACCCCTTAATTTGGCAAACAAACAGGCCACTATTGAACTATCACATTTGTTTTCTCATTTGTCTCAAAGATGTCATATTAATGTTAACATCTCAATATAAGTAACTATTAAAGTCGCACAGTCTTTATAATTTTCAGTACTTTAAAAGCCCATATATTTGGGTACCACATCTGCCTTCCTGTATTATTATAACTTGATAATTCTTACACCTGAATGTAACATTCAAGAGCATTGTGTGTCACTCATCATATGAATCAGTGGCCCATTCTTTTAAAAAGGCATGCGGACAGCCTCATTTTTTTTTTTCATTCTCATCTTAATATCTAGTTGAGAGAAAGAACAAATACATGCCTGAATTTGAGAAAAAGGCCATCCCATAAGGTATGGTAGAGAAATCATTTAATAAGCACAGAGTTGCTATGTCTAGAATTCTGTTCTATCTCTTTCTTTCAGGAGATGGAAAGTACAATCTGTTCTCCAGGAGGAAATAAATTCTGGGCTATTCTCTCTCTCTCTCTCTCTCTCTCTCTCTCTCTCTCTCTCTCTCTCTCTCTCTCTCTCTCTCTCTTTCTCTCTCTCTGTCTGTGTGTGTGTGTATGTGTGTGTGTGTGTGTGTGTGTGTGTAACTTTGATGGAGAACTGGGAGACTGGTAGCTAGGAATGTGTTTGGCTTGTGGTTGATCAGATTAGAACAAGAGTGAAAAGCTGCCATGGAGATGAAGATTGAGTGGCAGGAGGGTATTCATGAATAATCTCAGAGTAAGTGACAAGTGACTGATGGTTTGTGGAGGGAGGGCGGGGAAGGGAGGACCAAGGGGACTCAGGGTTGCTGTTCAGCTTACTGTATGATAGAAGGTTGTTAGCAGAGCCATGGACTGGTTGCCAAAGGAGCTATTCTGACCCAGTTAAGGGTTACCATTTAGAATTAGGAGTTAAATACTTTAAGAAATGTCTGGATGACGTGCTTCAAATAACAGTGTCTGTGGTACAGAGAGGCAAGACGGTGACAGATGGCAAACTGCAGCTGTGATCAGCAGTAGAGAACTTGCTCTTCATCATTACCTGGCTATCTCTCCAACAGTGCTATGTCTTTCTGGCAGGACTAGACACTCCACCAAAGTGTCTAGCCTACACTAAAATTCTTTGTAAGGTTTTAGGAAGGCTGTCTTAGGGTTTCTATTGCTATAAAAAGACACCATGAGCACAGCAACTTTTATAAAGGAAAACATTTCATTGGGGCTGGCTTACAGTTTCAGACGTTTAGTCCATTTTTGTCATGGTGGTAAGCATGGCATGGCAGTGCCCATGCAGACGTGGTGCGGGAGAAGGAGCTGAGAGTTCTGCATCTGGATATGCAACAGCAGGAAGAAAATATCGCACTAAACCTGGCTTGAGCATTTGAGACCTCCAAGTCCAGCCTCTAGTGACATACTTCCTCCAACAAGACACACCTCCTAATAGCGCCATTCCCAGTGAGCCTATAGGGCCATCTTTATTCAAACTACAATAAACACCGCTGTAATGGGGTGAGAGTGTTGTGTATACTCTCAGCAGAACACAAAGAAGACCATTGCCTTGAAGGATTGTTTGCACAACAGTGGCGTTATCTGTGGACCTGAGGTAATGGGATAAGATCCAAAATCTTACATCTTAACAAAAAGTATGACAAGAGATTGCCACATGGCTTTCCCTGAGGAGACCCAAGGACATATCTACCCCAGATAGAGAGGACACCGGTAGATTCCAAGGGATTCTGTCAAGTCCAGTTTGATAAATAAGTGAGTTTACTGGGGTCATTTACAGAAGTATGGGTGACTCTTATGGAGGTGCATCATGGGAAGTTGTTCTTTCAACATGAGCAACTCACAGAACAGATGTACTGCCCGAGCACCCCCTAAGTAACTGTGCGTAGACACAATACTGGAGATTCCCATTTATGGACAACTTTACACCTGTGTACACACTAGAACCCTAAGACCACCAGGCAGGATTTCTGTAGCTGGGGTAGAAGGATGTAGTGAATGAAATCTTAGGTGTCCTCATATTTCCAGGATGGGAACTGTGTTCTCATGGGCATAGACATGATGGTGACTGCAGTGTTCTGCTTTTTTTTTTCAGTGCAATGACTTGCTGCCAAAAATCTATAGATAACTCTGCCTCTTGCTGGCTATGGTCATGTGCTTCAGGCAGGAAATAGCCCCATGACAATACTGATGAATGAATGAGTGAGTGAATGTTCGTGTGTGCATGTACACACATGTATGGGGATTTATTAAAGCTGCTTACAGGCTGTGGTCCAGCTATACCAACAACTGCTGTCTGCCAATGTAAAGTCCAAGAATACAGTAGTTGTTTAGTTCACAAGGCTGGATATCTCAGCTGATCTTTCATTTAAACTGGAATCCCTAAGAAGTGGATTCCAACTGGGTGTGGTGGTCAGCACTCGAGAGGCAGAGGCAGATGGATCGCTGTCAGTTCGAGGCCAGCCTGGTCTACAAAGTGAGTCCAGGACAGCAAAGGCTATCCAGAGAAAGCTTGTCTCAAAAAAACAAAACAAAACAAAACAAAACAAACAAAAAAAGAAGTGGGTTCCAATACCAGTGAAACAAGAGTGAGGCTGCCACCAGAAGATGTGGCCTAGATTTAAGGTGGATCTTCCCATATCAAAAGTGCCAGTCAAGAAAATGCCCCACTGAGGATAGGTATATCCAGATTGTTGGGGTTTAGTTAATTGTCGATGTCATCGAGTAGACAACCAAGAATAGCCATCACAATGACCAACACCCTGGACAAGCATGGACCTGCAAGGGAGTCTGAGGGAAGTTCACCTGAGAGTAGAGATCAGGGAGCCATGTTCTCAGTAATGAAGAAGAAAACTGTCGTCAACCATCCATGATAATTTTAAATGTTCCACATTTCAAACAAACATTTTCTAGCATTCGAGACTCTAATTTATTACATTAATAGCTTTATTATCAGGAAGTGTCTCTAAATCAAGCAATGAAGAAATTGCTGGAGCCTATAAGAAATATTCTAAGACTTCTCATTTACTCAAAGACCCATGTCAGCCACTGGCAATTTCAATTTTCCTGCTTCCTGCCTAACAGTAAGACTGTTAAGTCCCCAAGACGTATCATAACTTCAGGGTGAGCCTCTATCCTTTACTCAGAGTTCCTTGAGGAAACCTGAGTCTGCATTAGCAGCTTCCTGGCTTTATCAGCTCCAGATAGAAGCTCAGCATCTAGCTGTAAAAATCACCTTATTGTGAATGCTCAGGTGTCAGCTGTGAGGGAAAGCGCATAACTGGGAGAAACCTGGGTGGCAATACAGTTTGGATGTACTTATTTGAGCAAGAATTCATGCACTGAACAACTACAACAGCTCTCTCCTTCTCTCTCTCTCTCTCTGCTGTGTGTGTGTGTTTGTGTGTGTGTGTGTGTGTGTGTGTGTGTGTGTGTGTGTGTATGTGTATGTGTGCGTCAGAGAGTCAGGTATTAGGGAACACTATTGGCTGGACAGACAGGGAATATTTAGTCCACTCACTGATTTTATTTACTTTGTGTTTGGAATGTACCTTAATATGTACCTATAAATTTGATTCTGATTGGTTGAGCTCTGTTTTTTTATTGGTATGTACAAGAACCAACTCAGTATGAGTTTTTGTTTTCAAATCATACAAGGCCAAGTCACTTGTAATGCCTGTTTCTATTTGCCTTTGGGCTCAGTCTCTTCTTTAATGAGTGTATTGATAAAATGTCTTAATTTACTTGTTTTGAGGTCCAGTGTTATTGGCTCCACGTTAGAGCTGTGCCTGATATTGGGAGAGGGCCTTGATGCTGTTGGCATCAACTGCTCAAGGAGTGATGTGCCTATGACTCCCTCTGGCAAGCTGAAGCTCATTGTCTGGAAAGCCCTTCTACCAGTAATGATTGAGAACCTAGCCATGGCTCAGGACTGTCTCTATGGAGAAGCAATAGCGAAGAGAGTTGGGATTTATGGACATCAGTGTGAAGAGATAGCACACACAGAAATCACTTGGGTACCAGGAGCTACAGACAGAGCAAGAAGAAGAGAAGAAAAGAAAAGAGTACATGGATCAGGAAGGCCAAGCTGACTTAGGTAAGTTACCTGGCAGGAACACAATCTTTATTTTCTTTTTCTTTTTTTTAATTAATTTATTCTTGTTACACTTCCATGGTCATCCCATCCCCTGTATCCTCCCATTCTCCCCTCCCTCCCACTCTCCCCCCATTCCCCGCCCCTATGACTGTTCCTCAGAGGGATTACCTCCCTCTGTATATGCTCATAGGGTATCAAGTCTCTTCTCAGTGACCTGCTGTCCTTCCTCTGAGTGCCACTAGGTCTCCCCCGCCAGGGGACATAGTCAGATGTGAGGCACCAGAGTACTTGAGAAAGTCAAATCCCTCTCTCCACTCAAGTGTGGAGACTGTCTTGTCCATGGGCTAGATCAGGGTAGGGGTTTAAATTTTTCCGCCTGTATTGTCCTTGGCTAGGGCCTTAGTTTGAGCGGGACCCCCTGACCCAAATCTGCCTATCATAATGTTCTACTTGTAGGTTTCTAGAACCCACTGGATCCTTCTACATTGCTATTCACCCATTGTTCTCTCATCTAGAGTCCCAATAGGATGTCCTCCCCTCGGTCCCAGTTTCCTGGTAAGGGAAGGCTTTCATGGGACATGTCCATTGGGCTAGTTTGCAGATATAAGTGAGTATATACCATTTGAGTCTTTCTGCTTCTGGGTTAACTCACTCATTATGATCATCTCTAGCTCAATCCATTTGTCCACGAATTTCGGGAATTCCTTGTTTTTAATAGCTGAGTAGTATTCCATAGTGTATATGTACCACAGTTTCTTTAACCATTCTTCTACTGAGGGACATTTAGGCTGTTTCCATGAAGCTTCTGTAAGGCTAGAGACACGGTCAAGAGAACAATCTTTATTTTCTTAGGATGCTTTCTGTATGCTCTTTCCCCAGGCTAAGAAAGTCATCCTTAATTGCACATCTGTGACACACAGAAGTTACCCAGTTTCTAGTCTTAGTTCAAATAGAGGATCCTCCAGAGCCACCCATGGGACACTGCCTCACCAGCTCTCTGGCCCACTATAACAGGGACGGTGGGCACATCTTTATTTAAATCCTTAGCTATGTTTTTCTCCACACCATATATTCTCAAAGCATAGGATTTGTGTTTGCTAATTTTCATCCATGGCAATGCTCAGAACAACTGGTTTGAGGAAGCGGTTCAGTGGGTGAAAGGCCACTGCAGAACTGTGCTCTGATCACCATGCTTCACTGAAGGGCTGAGATGTTCCCAAACCTACCCAGGCCACAGTGCTGATGCAGGGTTCCAGAGCTGTCACCCCATTCCTCTCACAGGCACATGCATCCCTTAGCTTCCTAATGCCAGGTGCAGGACTGCTGGGTCGATCTTGTGCCAAACTTCCTCTTGTCTGATTGATGCAAACCAAGAACTAAAAGAATTCGGGGCTCTAAAGACTGCTTGGCATTGACATTTGGGGATTTGATATTTGAAAAGAAAAAAAAGAGTATTTTTAAAAATTTAGTCTTATCTTTTATTACCCTGTTTCTTTTGTAGTAAATAGTGCTAAGGTAAATTGCAAATAATTAATGCAATTAAAATATACCTAAAATAAAAAAATTAAATCTGATGTTACTTTGCATATTAGGGAAAATGAGATCAGAAAATGTCTATCTTATATTTTTTCTATCTTACATCTTTAAGTGAATTATGAAGCACATAAAGTTACATATTATAGAAATGAAGCTGTGGTCCTTTGTATTTTTACATGAATCATTCATAAGCATGGCCTACTTCACTGTTTGTTCAGTAAGGCTTTTTGCTTCTTCTATTCTTCCAGGCTTAGATATTTATTTTTATTATTCTTATGTGTGTGTGTGTGTGTGTGTGTGTGTGTGTGTGTGTGTGTGTGTATGCAGTGCAGATGTCTGCTTAAGCTAAGGTGCTGGAGCTTCTTGGAGCTGGAGCTTCAGGCATTGTCTGTGCTAACCAACATGGGTGCTGGGAGTCCAGCCTGGTTGTCTGCAAGATTGTAAGTGCTCTTAAATGCTGAGCCTCTTATGCTTTCATTTTAAACCTCAAGTGTGTACTTTATGGCTAATATCCACTTCTAAGTAAGTACACATTGTATGTGTCTTTCTGGGTCTGGGTTATTTCACAGAGGATGATATTTTCTAGTTCTAACCATTTGCCTGCAAATTGCACGATGTCCTTGTTTTTAATAGCTGAGTAGTATTCCATTATGTAAATGTACCACAGTTTCTTCATCCATTCTTCAGTTGAGGGACATCTAGGTGGTTTCCAGTTTCTGTCTATTAAGAATGAGGCTTCTGTGAACATAGTTGAGTAAGTGCCCTTGTTGTATGGTGAAGCATCTTTTAGATAGATGGGCCAGGAGTAGTACAGCTAGATACTGAGGTAGAATTATTCCTAATTTTCTGAGAACTCTCCAGATTGATTTCCACAGTGCTTATACAAGTTTGTACTCTCACCAGCAGTGGAAGAGTGTTTCCCTTGCCCCACATCCTCGCCAGCATGTACTATTACTTGAATTTTTTTTTAATATTAGCTATTCTAATGGGTGTAAGATGGAATCTCAGAGTTATTTTGATTTGCATTTCCCTGATGAATAAGGAGGTTGAACATTTCTTTAAGTGCTTCTCAGCCACTAGAAATTCCTTTGTTGAGAATTCTCTCTTTAGTTCTGTACCCCATTTTTAAAATGGGTTATTGGTTTGTTGGTGTTTAATTTTTTCAGTTCTTTATATATTTTACATACTAGCCCTCTGTTGGATGTAGGGTTGGTGAAGATATTTTCCAATTCTGTAGGCTATCATTTTGACCTATTGACAGTGTATTTGCCTTATAGAAGCTTTTCAGTGTCAGCCATAAAGTACAGGACAACCAGGCTGCAGTCCAAAGCATGCAGACCCAAAGATGCCACATAACAAGAAAGGTCCAAGGGACGATGCTTGAATCTCACTCAGAAGGAGAATGAAATAGACATCTGAAGCAGATGCAGATAGGGAACTGAATGGGAGAGGGAAAAGGAGGGAAACAGGAGTGCAGATCAGGAGTGGGGAGGAGGAAGGCTGGGAGAGAGAACTGAAGTCAGTGGGAGGCATCACTGAGACAAGGGAGGCTTATAGGAGTCTATGGAGGTGACCCTATTAAGACTTCTACAGGGGGAAGGGATGATATGGAGCCTGAAAAGAGTCTACCTCCTGTAGCCAGGTGGGACTTCCAGTGGTGGGAGGGGGACCCCAACCCACCCACAAAACCTTCAACCCAAAATTTGTCCTGCCTACAAGTTGTGCAGGGAATAAAGATGGAGCAGAGACTGAGGGAATGGCTAAACAATGATTGGCCCAACTTGAGATCCACCCCACGGGAAAGTGCCAGTCCCTTACACTATTAATGATACTCTGCTATGCTTTCAGATAGGAGCCTAGCATAACTGTCTTCTGAGAGGCTTCAACTAGCACCAAGTGAAAACAGATGCAGAGACCCACAGCCAAACAACAGGCAGAACTCGAGGAAGAATTGGGGGAAGGATTGAGGGAACCAGATGGATCAAAGACACCACAAGAAAACCTACAGAGTTATCTAACCTGGGCCCATGAGAGCTCACAGACACTGAGCCAGCAAACAAAGAGCAAGCTTGAGTTGGACCTAGGCCCCATACACATATGAGTCTCTGACTCTGTTGCCTATCTTTGGATCCCTTTCCTCTAGCTGTGCTGTCTTGTCTTGTCTCAGTGGGAAAGGAATCACTTAGTCCAGTTGGGACTTGATGTACCAGCGTGGGTTGGTACCCTTGAGTGGCTTCCCCTTTTCTGAGGATAAGAGGATGAGGGAATGGGAGAAGAGTGTGAAAGTGGAAGGTGGCCTGAGGTCACACTGTAAAGTGAATTAACATAAATAAAATAAATATGCCTCAGGTTTGTTCTCAGAAATGTGCCTTGTGGGGTTTCTTGGGATTTCTTTAAAATATATAATTACAACTTTGATTAATGGAGAAAAACACTTGACATATTTAAGGTTGTTTTGTTTTGTTTTGTTTTAGTTACAATTTACTTTTTAAGCAAATTTCAGGAGGCAGGTAAGGGCCTTGTTTGCTGTCCAGCGTGAGGTGAGTTCACACTCGTAAGTTTCACATATGTGAAATGTGCATTTTTGTTTACAGCTCTCAACTATTTTGTTCTGCTCTCAAGGGGAAGGTCTCATGTGGGAATCCAGTGCCTGCCTTTTCGGGAGTTTCATTTTTAATCAACTGACCAATGATGAGGCTCAGGTCCTACATGATCGACCTCTCCCCCTGGCTCAGACATATTTTCTGAGGCCTTCTGAAACAAGCACCGAGCAATGGAAGCACTCCCTGGGAAATACATAAAAAGCATTCAAAGGTCTCTTTCAAGTATACATTCTGCTCCAGTGTACTTGTGAAAAGAGTGCATGAGAGTGTAATGGAGACACTAAGAACGTCTGAACTTTCTATTTATTATCCTCTGGACACAACTCCCTGCCCCCCCCCCCCCCCCCGCCCGGAGTTGTGTGTTAATAGTTAAAACACCACCAGGAAAAATGTCATCAATCATAAGACACAGCGATCACTCTTGTGTCTGCCTCACCCTCTCCTACAGAATACATGTAACCCTCACTGACGCCAACAAAAATACTCTGTAGAGTATTTTCTTTCGGTCTAGATCAATGTTATGGCCCTGCCTTGATGGTGTTACAGGGAGATGGCTGGCTTTAAAGACAAGCTGGACTTTGGGCTAATTGACCTGTGGAGCTGGTCATCCAGACCACTGGAGAAGTCAAGCTGAAGGCAGAGGCTGCCAGTCAGTGTTATCCTTCTAGAGCTTTCCTTAAGTCTTCCTTCTGCTTCTGGGAGAGTGTTGTAGAGGCGTGGGTTACAAGTGTCAGGAGCCAGGAGAAGGCTGGCTTAGGCTAACAAGTATGTGCAGGAGGAAGGTAGAATATGGCTGTTAAGACATAAAGGTTACCCTTCTTGTATCATGCAATGAAATTCCATTCCCTCCTCCTGATCACCCAATAAATTGTTGCAGGCATTATCACTTTTTTAATTAAAAAAAAAAAACCCAAGCTACTCTTTTTGTCTAGAAACCGTAGAATCCTACAGAGATCAGCACCAGAAACCACAAAACCCATGAACAAGCTGAGCTGGAGTCATCACGGAGTGAGAGGTGATGTGTGGTGGTCACAGGGCAGGAAAAAGAAGAACCAAGCAATGTGAACCGAGTAGCATGATGAGGAGGTAGGGATGCTGGATGGTGAGGGAGGGCAGCCATGTCATGCAGAGGAGACAAACTGTGCACAGCTGAGATACAGGAGAGGAGTACAGGGAGCCTGTGCATGAGAGAAGAGTGTGTGACAAGAGAAAGCTGGCAGTGTAGTAGAGACACAATTGGACCACACAGAAGCCTGAGAGAGAGACCACGTGTCAGGTGTAGAGGTCACCTCAGAGTCTGAGCTGAATAGGTGAAGTTTCCATGTCATTAGTCATAAACAGGATGCACTTTCCCTTCGGAAAGGATTCTCAGATATCCTTCTCACAGCTGCGGTCGGTCGCCTTGCTGGCCCCCTTCTTTGTCCTTTTCTCTGAGGCTCCTCCATGGTTACAACAGGTGTGTTGGTAACAGGATAAAGGATAAAATGTTGGGGAGACAGGTTTTAATTAACTGACTACATGAAGCTTCAAGAGGCTTATCCCAGCAATAAAGCTCCCTCCCTGCCTCTTAGTGTCCTGTGTCACTTGTCTTCATCACACCTGCAACAGGGCACACTGTGGAATTTCTGTCTCCGTCAGCATGAACCAGGGTTGCATTCAGACAGAGTCCAATCCAGGAAATTATCTAATAAGAAGAAAATGAATCATAAATGGGACTTAAGAACAGTCCATCGTCAACTTTCACCAGACAGAGTGGAGTGGGCTAGCTGCAGTTGGATCTGGTGGCTGTCCGACCACGCTGGCCTCAGTGGATGCCTTTTCTCTAAGCTCCTATTCACTTTCTTGTTGGTGAAACAGTTTTAAAAGACCTAAAAAAATTCTGACACAAAAAATCTAATTAATTCATCCAACTTCATAATTGATCAATGTACACTTTTTATTGAAAAATTTAAAATGTTTTTTTTTAAAAAAACATGTACAATTTCATTTGGAACTAATTTACTTCTTGCTGATAAGATGTTTTAAATTAAATTTTAGCTTCAAGACATTTGCAGATGCACACACTGCTGTAAGAAATACCACATAAGGTTTCCTTTACCTTTATCCACTTTTCTCTAATGGAAACATCTGAAGAAGAAACATCCAGCATCAGGCATTACTACTGAAACAGAGCAGGAAGGCCTCAGGGTCCCTCACTACCCTTCCAGGGCCACACCCAATTCCTTCCTGTCCCTGTTCCTCTAATTCCCTTGTGTCAGTGACCACATCTTACCAGTCTCGCCAATTAAGATTTGATGTAAACACTTTAACTGTTACCCCCAACTTTTTGTGAGTGACTTTATTGGCCTAGTACTTGTGTGGACATACCTTCTTGGTTTTCTTGGGTAAGTGATTAAGTGTATGGTTACTGGGGGGGTGGTATTACAGATGAATGGGTAAACTGAGAAAAAGAGATTGAGAATAACAGAAACTCTGAGTCAGCACAGAAGAGAGGATGTAGTGTAACTTACACAGGGCCACTCCCAGCGGTGTTTTCACTACCTTGAGTAGCAGCTGGTTTCCAGGAGAGTTTCAGTGATTTCCCTGCTTTTTATTTATCCTCAAGATGAGCACCAGAAGAAGAGCCAGTGACAATGTTTTGCTGGAGGAGGAAATCTGTTCATGTGACAAGGAGCTTAGATCACAGGGCTTGGGATACAGGGTCAGCCCTTCCAGTTGGCTCTACACAGCCCAACCCTCACACACAACAAGATACTCTGCAGGGATCCATGCTACAGGTTCAGGAGTGAGGGCCAGGGCTGATTAGATGTGAGACAGACTTACTAGATTTGGATTCTGTCCTCTGGAAATGGATGCTAAGCTCTGTGGATCTGAACCTGACACTTAAGAGTCAATGCCAAGGGCTCTTGTCCTAGGCCATCCACTGCTTCCATAAATGCTTTTTTATCTCTCCTCTATGCATTTCTAGTATAGAATGACACTGTGTGAACATCACAGATCATCACAATCTGGCCAAAGATGCTGACTTGTGAAGTACTCCTCATCCACTTCTGCTTGGTTCTGAGCCACTCTAGCTGAGGAGTCCACTTGCTGACATTAGTGGGGGCACTATATCTTCTCTTGTCCAGATTCTGTCCTGACTCTGACTAGATGGAATATAACAAAGTAGGAAGAACAGGGGGCACTGTAGCAAGAGGAAGGAAAGGAAAGTCTCCCCCACCCAGTTGCATCCCTGTCATTCATGTTTCACAGATGCTAACACATGACTTTCCACATACACCACATACAGTTTCTAGGCCTGCTTTGTTTCAGACATGGCTCTTCACTTCCTGGATTTTTCTGTGGGCCCTGAGACACATGCAAGAGAGCAACATCATGGGGGAGATAGTGTTGCTCTGGCTACCAGAGGTCACATGACCATAACAGTTTTATACACAGATATCAGTGGAGGAGAAGACATCTTTATTTTTTAAGCCTGTATTATTTTGCATATGTGCATACTATGTATATGTGAGTGCATTCCAGGATGAAATCAGCTCTCTCTGTATTTATGTGAGTTTATTCCCAAACTCAAACTCAAGTCACCAGGCTTCTACCATGGCCTTTTCTCCTCATCTAGCTCACTGGTCCTCAGTGATATATTTATAGCTGAGATGACAGTATCTTGTGGGTTTGCAGCAATGGCAGGTCCATGTACAATTTTCTAGAATGAGACTGTTCTGCACATGTTCAAGTTGACATTCATTATTTACATTATTACATTAATCCAGTGTTCAGTAGGCTACAGGAAGTCTGGGGAAAAGGAAATCCACACACGTAAATGATCTCAGTGAAGTGGTGTTATCTCCTGAAAGGGGATATGTATCCAAGAAAGACACCCATACCCGGAAAGATAACCTTACCCTGAGATTGCTTATGCTAATGCACATGCCACCTGCCCCCTTGGCTTTCATCATTCTGCCTTCAGTGACCCACACTGATCAGTGGAAATGTAGCAAGGTTGAATTTTCTCCCCTGAAAGTTAATGACGATGTACACAGATCATTTGCTGTGATCGAAGTATGGCAGTGGGTGACACTTTTATTTTTAACAGGCTTTAGTGACACTCCCAGAGTGCCTGTTATGTCAGAATGCCCTCTTCCCTTGTTTTTTGCAAGTTGAAGGGTAAAGAGTTTATTTATTTTACATGTCACAGTCACAATCCATCCATGATGGAGGCCAAGTAGGAAGTCAAGAAGGGCAGGAACATGGAGTCAGGAATGGAAGCAGAGGCCATGGAGGGATGCTGCTTACTGGCTTGCTCAGCCTGCTCCCAAAGAACCAAATACTCAAAGGAGGCACTGACCACAGTGGTCCAGAACTTCTCAGTGATCACTAATAAGAAAATACTCTACAGTCTTGTCCACAGGCCAATCTGATGGAAGCATTTTCTCAGTTGAGATTCTCTCTGCCCAGGTGACCTTAGCTTGTATTAAGTTGACAACAACACTTAACCAGCACATATCTCTGGAAACAAAGGGTCCTACTCAGCGGTGTCAATAGTATACTGTGCAGAGTTACCTGAGAAGGAATTCTCAGCTGAAGGAATGACCAGATCAGACTGGCCTATAGGCATGTGTGTGAGGGCTTGCCTTGGTTATTAATTGATACGAGGGCCAAGCTCTTTGTGAGAGGCATCATCCTTTGGGCAGGTGGTCTGTATAAGAAAGCTATCTGAACATGGGCTTCTGAATGAACCAGCAAAAGTTCCTTTATGGTCTCTGTTTCTGCTCCTGCTTGAACTCCTGTTCTGACTTCCCCCCATGATGAACTGTGACCTGGAAGTATAAACCAAATAAACCTCTTCCTCCTGCAAGGTAAAACATGTTTAGTCATGATGTTTGTCACAGAAATAGAGAGGAAGTAGAGCACAAAGCCATGAACAAACAATGGAAAGACCAATCTCATCCACCAGAGCTGAGAAGGCTGAGGCCTTCTGTCATGCAGCTAGATTTTGTAGCAAAATCAAGTATCTGTGCCTAATTTCCAAGCCTCCACATGCAGGGGACTGGCCTGGGAGGCATCTGTGTTCTCATCCCATAGAGAAGGCAAATGTTTCTTCTCTCAACCTTCATTAGTTCTTAATTGAAGTGGTGCCTTAAAACAAGGGAGAAGTGGACAGGAGTATGTTTCATGTGGACCAGGGAGACGGCCTGGGAAGGAGCAATTTTTAATGAGAGGGCTTTGATCTCTCTAGATTACATGGCATCTCGGACAGGATGGGAGGCTTTGAGTATCACCATGAAGGGAAAGGGTTTTACTCTCCAAGGACGAAAGCCAATCACAGGCAGGCAAAGGCCATGTGCGAAGCTTAAACTACCCAGGGTCATCTCTAAGTCAAGAAAGATCTGAAGCTTCCCCTGAAGGTCAGCCTTCTTCCTCACAGGCAGGAGGAGATGGAGTGTGTTTTATCTTTGCAGGAGTTTTCACACAAATGGAGGAAGGCACAAAGCCATCTCATGTCTGCATCTCAATTCTCTTCTGCCCAATAATTCTTGAGGAAATTTTTGGGTGGCACATTTTGCCTCTCCCCACACAGTTTATTTTGCTTTTTTAATATTTATTTTACTTTTATTTATGTGTATATTTGTATGTGTTTGTATAGGTACATATATACACATATATATTTATGTGCACATATATGTTTATACATACTGCACTTAATTAAGCACCACTACTGCCTCATTAATATGGAGTAAACGAACATGTTAAATAGTATATAATGAGCAGTACTTAGACCTTGAAAATGTTTAAATTTCTTCAAGGAAGAAGCGTGTTCCAGACTATGTGGGGTTCATTGAGGACCTTGTTAAAGGTTGAAGGAGCCTTCAGTTCCAAGTCGAGCAGCATATGACATCAGGAACTGTTTATATCTTCATTTGAACAAACCTAGTAAAACACATTTTGGCAAAATTTGGACAGTGGGTGGCATGCAGATGGCAGGCACAAAGTGACACTAGGAAGTTTGTAAGTAGGAACAATGGACTGGTTTGGGATGTTCACTCATGTGTCTGAAGATTATTTTGAAGCGTTCAGTTGACAACAGACAACAACAAACACAGCGGTGACAGGAACGAAGTATAAAAGAGATGGGCAAACACTGGAGTTTACCACACCTCACTTCTCTATGTATGAACTTTTTCATAAATGAAAAGTTTTTCTCAAACGTGGAGTCATTTGAACGAATGCTAACAATGAAACTTTTAATCTATGCAAAATTTTATCAGACCAAATAGATGCTTTCTCATTAACTGGGGGGTAGTGGTACATGAGCAGTCACTGCAACCTGTCACTGGTCCTGGCATCTGGGGTTACATGGCCAGGCCAGGTCGAGCATGCTTGTTGGCACTGTTGTAGTTCTGGAGGGAGGTGAGAGTCAGGTGAGAAGCAAGGCGAGTTGTTGGAAAGAAGAGAGCCCCTGTTATCCCACAATGACAGAACAACAAACAGTGCGGGCAGCCAGCATTCCAGACTGCCTCACTGCAGCTACAGAAATCCAGTAACCCCCTTTGAGACTCCAGGTTGAGGTTTAGAAAACACCCCAGACAGCGTTCTTTTTCCATAGTCAGGAAAATGAGAGGGTGCAGTGAGTGAGAAATCAATTCTAACTCCAAGTAACCTGCCTGTGCCCAGTTATGCCATTTTTCTTAGCTAAGCAGAGTGTACACAAAAAGCTCCCTGTCACTGGCATTGCCAAATAGCCCATTCAACTCAGTGTAGTATTCTGTTGTGGTCAAATCTTAGTGTATTTACTTTTAAATGGGCTTTAATGAGTTATACTCATGACGTCAGGATGGCCATATACTTGATTTCATTACATATCCTATATAAAATTGAGCTTTCACAAGACTGAATTTCACAATTGTGCCCTGAAATAAAATTCACTTAGCTTTTTTTCCTTTTTTTCTTTTTTCTTTAATTAATTTATTCAGTTTACAACTCAATTGTTATTCCATCACTTGTATCCTCCCATTCCTCTCTCCCTCCCGCTTTCACCCTCTTCCCCTCCCCTAAGTCTAAGACCGAGGGGGACCTCATCCCCCACTATATGGTCATAGGCTATCAAGTCTCATCCTGGTAGCCAACTTATTCTTTCTTTGAGTGCCATCCTCACCAAGGTATTTGGTAAGTTCATTTGAAAAAAGGCGCTTATAATTATTTAATGAAACTATTAATTGGATTTTCACACCAAACACTATCCTTATTAGAAAGTGCTACAAGGGACACATAGAAAGCAATTGGGGGAACATAGAGAGAAAATTAAATACCTTTATCTTTTATTTCATTACATTTTGCACTAACCTGACTCCTGTTTTTATTCCTGAATCTGTGTGAGTGTGGGTGTGAGATCCATCAGGCTCAGGGGTTTGGCCTCATCTCATTGACGCCTGAGGTACTGATCTCCTGTGCAAGGTTGGTAAAGGATCTCCTTTCTCTTCTAGCAGTCTCTGAGGCTTGTGCACACCCCATTAACTCAGCTCTTCCTATTCTTTTCACGTCTGACGTATAATCATGATAATGAACCAGGAAGTGGTGATATTTGCGAAAAACACACTAGACAGAACCAATTTATCATGTTCTATTTTGTGAAGGAATAACATTAAAAATAAAATTGCCCATGGCAGAGGGAAGCCTTCCAAAGGGATTTTTGATGGACAGAGGGCAGTGCCACTAGCTGGCTAGCAGTGGCCTCTGCCCAGAGGGCTCTATGATTCTGGCAAAGACACAGCCTCTGCTAGTGGCATGAACAGCTTGCATCCAAGGCATGCCATTATTCACACGTGCACAAACACCCTCTTGAACTCTGGGCACTACAGAATTATAAACAGGAGTCAGAGACTTGAGAGATGAACTAGATGAAGGACAGTTGCTGTTCCATGGGAAGAGAGCTGTCCAGATGTGCTTTAAAGAGAAGATTTACACGAGGCAGGGAGCAGCACAGCCTTACAACTAGAAATGCCCAGATGCCATCATCCCCAGAAATACACCCATAGGGCCAGAACTGGATGTCCCGTTCATCTCTGTATATTTATAACAACTACTATGTTCTTTTGTGTCAAGAAAAGTGTCCCTCTGATTTTCAAATGATTACATTAGTTTTACTTTCTGGAATAAAACTGATAAATTCCACACTCCCCTCAAATATTTGAGGGCAGGAAAATAAGGGAAAATTTTCCAGCTAAAGATGTGTCTGCTTTGTTTTGCTGTATTGTTCCTTTATCATCTTGACTAGGTTTGCATTCACTTCCTCTCATTTAGACAGAGTTCCTACATGATGGCTTTGATAAGACTCGTCTATAAGACCCACAGAGGACAGAGTAAGATGGAAAGCATCCCACTTACTGTATTCAGGAGACTGAAGGCCAGTGATTCTAGTCATCTAGCTTTAAAATGATACCTTCCAGCAGAGTTTGTCTTGGAGAGATGGGTATGAAAGAATGAAGGATTTCACCTGCAAAGCATTCCCATTATCTGGGCAGGAACTGACTTCTGAGGCTTGGTAGAACATAGCATGGAGGCAAGAGAAACTTTGACCCCATCATTCTTTCAATCTGCAACCCCCTTACTCCAAGCATTTCTTGTAGAGTTCACCTCCGGGAGCATATATGGTGTGGTAGCTAACTCCTCTGCATCCACAGGTCACCTCTACATCAATTCTTTAATGAGTATTTTCTCAGCTCAAATACACTTTAAAAAACATATCTCTGAACATTCTGGATATTGCCCTAGTGCACATGGGAAAGATAGAGAGGTAGGAGTGGGGGTCACTGAGCCCCTGGGTAGAGGGGGCATGTAGCTCCCAGGAACACATATGTCTGGGTTTCACTAGGCAATACTCAGGGTACCAAGTTCAATTTCCCCACCACTGTCTGAGCACACCACTGCTCCAGCAGCACATAGCTGCCCTTCTTAGACTTAAATGTCCCCTGAAAGGTTCCTCCTGGCTTTATTTGGGATTTCCACAATGGTGCTTACCTCTCTGACACTTAAAAGGCAGCCAAATATCCTATTTCATTTAATTTGTTATTTTGTTCATCCATTTTCTTCTGTCTCTTAAAACTTGATATGTTGTGAGTTTTTGATGGACTAGATGTCAGTTTGTCATCTCTGTGGTTTTCCTTTCCTTTCTTTTACTTTTTCTTTATTTTGTTTTTTGTTTTTTCTTGTTTATTCACTTTACAGCCTGGTCCTAGGCCTATCTCTCCTCTCCTCCCAGTCCCACCCTCTCTCCCTCTCCTCTTCTCCCTTCCTCTATTCCTCAGAAAAGGGGAGCCCCCTTACCCATCCACCCCAGCTCATTAGGTCACATGAGGACTGATCATGTCCTCTTCCCCTGTAGCCTGGCAAGGGAGTCCCGCCAGATGAAAGTGGCCAAAAAGTTGGTAAAAGAGTACATGTCAGAGAAATCCCCATTCCCATTACCAGAGGACCCACATGAAGCCCGAGCTGCCCATTGGCTACATCTGTGTAGAGGGCCTAGGTCCAGTCCATGCACAGTCCTTGGTTGGTGCTTCAGTCTCAGCAGGCCCCTGTGGGCCCTGGTTAGTTAGCTCTGTTGGTTTTCTTGTGGAGATCCTGTCACTTCTAGGTCCTTTCTCCCCCACCCCTCCACTCCACCAACTTTTCCATAAGACTCCTTATACTTTACCCAATGTTTGACTGTGAGTCTCAGCATTTGTTCCTAAGCACTGCTGGGTGGAGTCTTTTGGAGGACAACTCTGCTAGGTTCCTGTCAGCAAGCATAGAAGATTATCCTCAGTAGTGGCAGGGGTTGGCTTTCTCCCATGGGGTGAGTCTTGGGTTGGGGAAGACATTGGTTGGACATTCCCTCAACCTCGGCTCTATCTGCTCTATCTTTGTTTCTGCACATCTTACAGGCAGGGTAAAATTTTGGTGGAAATTTTTATGAGTGGGTTGGTGCTCCCTTCCTTCTAGTAGGAGTCTTTTCTACTTAAGGGGAGTCCTCCTCAGTGTGTATAGCCCCTGATATTAGAGGTATCTTCATCCCTGACTTCAAGCTATACTAACTGCATGCTACTGGCGTAGAAATAGACTGGTTGACTGATGGAATTGAATCAAAGACCCAGAAATAAGCTCACAGATCTACAGACACTGATTTTTAACGAAGGAGCCAAAACTATACAATGGGAAAAAAGGTAGCATCTTCAACAAATGGTGCAGGTCTAACAGGATGTCTTCATGTAGAAGAACACAAATAGATCCATTTTTATCATCCTGCACAAGTCTCAAGTCCAAGTGGACCAAAGACCTTAACAAAACACCAGGTACACTAAATCTATTGGGAGAGAAAGTAGGGATGAGCCTTGAACCCATTGGCACAGGAGACAACTTCCTGAACAGAACACCAAAAACTCAAAAAATTAAATACTATTAAACAAAATAACCCAATTAAAAATGGGACACAGAGCTAACTAGAGAATCCTCAAAGAGGAATCTATAGTGGCTAAGAAGCATTTAAAGAAATGTTCAACATTAAATGTTATTTGGCCTTTTTCCCTTGGTGGCACTCAGAGGAAGGACAGCAGGTCACCGAGAAGAGACTTGATACCCTATGAGCATATACAGGGGGAGGTAATCCCTCTCAGGAACAGTCATAGGGGAGGGGAATAAGGGGAAAATGGGAGGGAGGGGAGAATGGGAGGATACAAGGGATGGGATAACCATTGAGATGTAACAAGAATAAATTAATAAAATTTAAAAAAAAGAAATATTCAACATCCTTAGTCATCAGGGAAATGCAAATCAAAACAACTCTGAGATCCATCTTACATTTGTTAGAATGGCAAGGAACAAAAACTCAAGTGACAGCGCATATTGGCAAGGATGTGGAGAAAGGAGAACGTTCCTCCATTGCTGGTGGGAGTGCAAACTTGTACAACCACTTTGGAAATCAATTTGGCACTTTCTCAGAAAATTGGTAATAGCTCTACATCAAGACCCAGATGTACTACTCCTGGCCATACACCCAAAAGATGGTTTACCATACAACAAGGATATTTACTCAACTCTGTTCATAGCATCTTTATTTGTAATAGCCAGAACCTGGAAACAACCTAGATGTCCTTCAACTGAAGAATGGATAAAGAAACTGTGGTACATTTACACAATGGAATGCTATTCAGCTATTAAAACAAAGAAATTTGAAGGCAAATTTCTGAAGCTAGAAAAGATCACACTGAGTGAGGAAACCCAGACCCAGGAAGATACACATGGTATGTACTCATTTATAAGCAGATTTTAGCCATATAGTACAGGATTAATGTACTACAATGCACAAGCCCAAAGAAGATAAGTGATGGATAACAATGTAGACCCAGCGGAGAATGCTCAAATCTTACTCTGAAGGGGAAATAGAATAAGCAGAAATATTTGTTGAATATAAGGAACAAGATAGGAGAAGAAGCACAGAGAGAAATGATGGTAGAGATCAGACCTGGGGAGCGTGGGGACTCGGGGTGATAAAGGCCCATAGAAAATAGAGAAATTGTGGGTAAGGGCATCTCTATGACAAGGTGGAGACCTAAGACAGGGTAGGCTCCTAGGAGAATATAAAGGATACAGGGGACTCTATCTGATCTCTGTGGTTTTTCAAGTCTTTTCAAGTTACTGTAACAGTTTCTTCATGTTCCCTCTATATTCTTTTAAAAGTTCTTTTTATGAACTCTTTTTATAATATCTTATTAATGCTTAATTATGTTTTATCCCTTTACCTATTGAATTCATGGAATTCTTTTACTTTTATTTAAAGCCTTATTTTTGCCACTATCCTCTAAATGTTTATCAATGGAGAACTGATGTCATTGTATATAGCATAAAGTAGTAGGCTCATTTCATTTTTTAAGCACACAGTTATCCCAGTGACATTCATTAAACATAGTCTTCAGCCTTGTGTGTGTGTGTGTGTGTATGTGTGTGTGTGTGTACGTGTATGTATCACTCTGATATGAGGTATTGTACCCATAACTAAATTATAATACAAGGTTTACCTCCAATACTTTGAAAGTGTTATTACAGGATGTTTAGGATATAAGTAAATAGTACAAGTTAATTGTTAGATTATCAAATCACAGTCTTATCAATTAGTAGTCTATTTTTATCAGAAGAATATACATCCTAGGTTTAACAGATAGATATTATTCTATAGATACATAAGATAAAATAGTTAGATAACATCTTCAAAAACCTCAGAGGCCTACAGAATATGGCATTTAAAGATGTTTTTACTGTTTTAAAGATTCATTGACAATAAGACAGGTTAACTCTTAGCAACCCCCAGCCTACCTCAAAGAAGATGATGAGCATCAAAGAACCTCCTTATGGAGGTAGCTTCAAATATGGCAACCCAGCCACGGAGCAAATTGTCCTTATTTCTGGTTCTGACAGAAGTCCAGCTAAAAATAGGCAAGCTTGGATGCAGGCAGAGTCGATGGCCACACTCTGCCAAGACAAGGTAAACAAGTCCTCAATAGTTCCTGCCTCACAAATACTCTCACAGATATACTGAGCCAGAAGGCTGAAGAAGATACTTCAATGTTATAGAGAGTTTTGGGTGACTGTTCAGGCAGCAAATTGTCTGTTATTTTTTTCACTTTGGAAGCTGCTAACCTGCACTTCCTGTTTCTTCAGGTAATTAAATTTTATTCCTTCTAAGTCTCTGATGGAGTTGAAGACCAGATAGTTTAGTTCTATAATTAAGCTTAGTTATTTAGAGGTTAAGATGTTTTTAGGTCTAGATAGATGCTTTAAGCTGATAGAGATGAGATATGATAGATATTGATTTGCATTCAGACTCACCTTACATTCAGACTTACATTTTACACTCACCAAGATTGCAAATATGTTTTCTTCATGGCCAAATACAAATAGCCAAAACACTAGGGATGTAACATTAATATAATTCCTGATTATTTCGTGGATCTTCTTTCTGTATGTAGCTTATTTTATATATGTGTAATAATATAAATGAATATATAAAAATGTTTTCAAAAGGAAAAAAAATGAAACTTCAACTTAAGAAAACTAACCCATCAGGATAACCAGAAAAATAAATATTCCTGAATCCAGTCACGACAGTGACCCAGTTCATCGTCCATCTCTCAAGGAATGAGAACATGAATTAACATTGAAAGCCAGTGAGGGAAGTGAAGTTCACTGACAGGTTACAAGTAACAAACTGAAAAACATCACAATACTACAGCTTCCCATGACCCACTTAAAATTATGTAAAGAAATTTTTAAAAAATCAACCATGCTAAAAAAAGATAAGCATGTGGAAATGTGAACAAAAAAAAATCTAATTTAACAAACAACAGAGAAGGAGAAATCAGTCATGAGTGAGACTGAAAAGCACCTATGAACATGTTGGTAGCTAGAAAAAGTCAAACTCCTGTAGGAAAGCCGGGCCATGATGCTCACCAGTCACAGCCGTGAACTCACAGCAACAGTGAAGGCTGATGGGTTAGAAGCACAGCAACTTGGAGAGGTTGGAATGTAGTTATCTCGGGCCATCTTCAGCCTCCTTAAAAGCCCTTTATTGCCCTCCCCGTGCACATGACCTGAGCTCCTTTGTGAGCATTAGGTAAGCCCTTTGGAATGTATGCACAGACCCTAGTTTCCACCCAGCCAAGGGACTCAGGCAGCTGCCGGACTGCATCTGAGGGAGGGGGCAGGCTTCTCCTTACTTTGCTGACACCCACCTATATCTGCCTCATGCTCCCAGCAGTTTATTTGAAAAGCATGGTGTCTTAGGACATTCGCTATCCTTTTACTAACGCTTCATGAAACTGCCTCCTCACTGGAACATGATGTTTGAGGAGAATTCAATATATTTTCCTAACCCATGGCCACTCATATTTGGCTCAAGAAAAAAATAATTCTCTTTTTATTCCTTTGGAGTGAGAGCTGTTTCTTTTGCAGGCAATCTCTGTGACAATGACATAGAAAAAAAAAACTCAATGTGATGAAGTGTAACTACAACAAATACACAGGAGGCCTCCCTCTCCCCCGCCCCTGCCTTCCCCTCTGACCTCTTTTTCTCTACCTTCTCTCTCTCTCTCTCTCTCTCTCTCTCTCTCTCTCTCTCTCTCTCT
>OU015742.1:125934340-125961297 GCA_907169655.1 Acomys percivali
AGAGAGAGAGAGAGAGAGAGAGAGAGAGAGAGAGAGAGGAGGGGTGCACTGTGGCAACAGATGCCAACTGAAGAAGCAGTAAGAAACGAAAAAAGTGGGCGTGTACTTTACTTTTTTCCTGTTTCTTTGACTCTTTTTTTAAATTAATTTATTCATATTACATCTCAATTGTCATCCCATCCCTTGCATCCTCCCATTCCTCCCTCCCTCCCACTTTCCCCTTACTCCCCTTCCCCATGACTGTGACTGAGGGGGACCTCCTCCCCCTGTATATGATCATAGAGTATCAAGTCTCTTCTAAGTAGCCTGCTATCTTTCCACTGAGTGTCACCAGGCTTCCCCATCCAGGCGACCTGGTACTTTAATTCAACTGACTGTTCTGTTGTCAAAGATGTGGTGTGCTGGGCACTAGATATCTGCAAAGATGTTCTTTCTGGATCTCTGTCTTACACCTGTCTTTTTGGATTGAAATGGGGATGAAGTGTGGGTATCACACTCCAGGGGTACAAGAGAGATGCACTATTCTGTGGGGTCATTGGTCCAGCAACAGCAGCAGCAGCAGCAGCCGCAGCAGCAGCCGCAGCAGGAGCGGTGACAGCTTCACTCCCAGCTTTTCCCAGGCTCCCACTCACTCTCAAACCTTGACATGCTTAGAGCTGCAATGATGTTAGTGCGATACTAAGCATAGCTGCTTCCGGGGCTGTTTACCAACCACGATGCCTTTAAATTCTGCTTTTTAGAACATGGTTTCCAGCTCTACAGTTTTGTGTTGCCTAAGTTCTTAACCCACAAGGTAATGATTTTATTCTGCACCTCTTCTGGTAGCTACTGACACATGAAATTGTTCTTGGGCTGAACAAGGTGAAGAATGTGAATCAAGATGGTTGTCACCTGTTCTTGTTAGGTCAAGGGCTTTAGTGGCTGTTTTGAAGAGTTCACAGTGGGCCCACTGTAGCCAGTGACAAGAGTTGCTTAAGCATCACCCCCTAGGCAACCTCATCTTCACAAGCTACAGAGAAATAAGGAGTGCAATTGAATTGGCATCTAATAAACACACTAGAGATCATTAAGGCAGAAAGAAAGGTGACCTCTTGGATGTGATTTCCCTAATCTCCTCTAATCTGTGACCACCTCAGTCATTGAGTTGAAACACATGGAAAGCAGGCCCATGTCTTCTCAGTGGACTGGCTAGGACCTTGAAGTTCTGAATTCTGTTGGACCTCAGAGCTCTGCCCACAGGATTAGAGGTCCCTTTCTATGTGAGGAAGGTGAGGTGGGTTTCTATGTATAATTTTTGATAGGACCAACCCATACCAAACTCCATTATTTCTAGACTCAAGTATTCCCAATTTTCTAAATTCTTGAGAGTTTAGAATCTCAGCAATTCAGTAATGCAAGCTAAAAATTATACAGCAGTTGTGTGTATTCAGGGATATAAAATTTATTTATTTTATGAATAGTTTGCCTTATGTAAATTTGTGTACCACATGCATGCAGTTCCCAAAGAGGCCAGAAGAGGGTTCTGGGTTCTGCCTTGGTTTGAAGTTAGAGACAGTTGTGAGCTGCCAAGTGAGTGCTGTGAACTGAACCTGGGAAAACAACAGACACTCTTAACCATTAAGCCAACTCTCCAGCTCATACTCAGGGATTTAGGCCTATCATTATTTGTCTCTTTCTTTTCTTTCAACTTCCTGGGTTCCTTGAAAGAAAAACAGTATACACCAAGTAGCTATGGTTACTCATCAAGAGCATAGCTGCTACCTGGGACACTGCACAACTTCTTAAACCTCAGTCATTTCAGAGAGAAAATCAATTTCCACAGATATTTGATTTTCACCCATGCAGTTCCATAAACCTCATCCTAAAAAGATAAATCACTGTAGAAGAAAATGAAGTAACAAATGTCAACTAAGCATCAGGAAGGTGTGTGTCAGAAACTGAGTGCCTGCGGTTGTCTTAAAATAACTGCTGCTTGTGAACTTAGTGTGGCCTCTGTAGCACTGCTGCACACACTTCAGCAAATGGGGTTTTCCATCTATAACAAAAGTCAAGTCCAAGTAGATGCCAGAGAGACAGGAACAAAGAGTTATTCAGGACAATGAGGAGCACACGCTCCAAGAGCAGCGAGAAGAGGGGCTTCAGCTTACACTGATGTAATGAGAAAACACAGCAGCTTCTCAGTATATTGAACTAAACCTTGCCCTGACAGCAGTCCCTACACACAATCACCCCCTTGTTATTGCTATAGATAGTTATTGCTATCAGAGCACTGTCCCATCTTAATAAAGTTGCATAGGCATTATTAAAATATGCAATGCTATCGTACTTTTATTTTAAATAGGAGACTTTTTTTTAGTCATGGAAATTGTAATGGAATAAGAGGGAAAGAGACGTGGGTATCAGGTGAATCTGCAATAGACATGACTGCAGATTTTCTGATGAAATGTTCAGCAGCCACTCACCATGGTATCTGCTGCCTGTGGAACAAAACCCGGGGTCCTCTTATTTTCTAAGACCTGAAGCTAGTTAAAGGAACCATAGGAGGTCTGCATTGCTTGAATTCTGGATGCTCCAAAGACCTAAAGGAAGGCAATAACAGATTTGGTCTCCACTGACGGCAACCTCTATGTATGTTCACATTCGGAAAAGAGACAAACAGAAGTTTGATAAGGTCACTAATCTCATTCTGACAGTTCTCAGGGCCTAAGCACCTGCCTCTTCCTCATCACCTTGGGCATTACATTTCCCGACATGAACACATTCTGCTTATGGACATCAGCCAGCTGGGATACACAAAGGAGCCGCTGTCCATCAGCTTGCAAAGTCAAGAGCAGGCAAGAATTCAGTTCATGTAGAAGACACTATTTTTATGGAAAGCACAAGAGTAACTATGCTAGAAGATAGTCTCAGGGTGAATAATGATCTGTCCCCCAAAACTGACACTTAAACTAGGAATACATGCAGCTAAAAACATTTGGAATTGCCTAGTGAAACACCACATGAGCCAGGCAGTGGTGGTGGGCACCTTTAATCCCAGCACTCAGGGAGGCAAAGGTGGGTGGCTCTCTGAATTCGAGGCCAACCTATTCTACAGAGTGAGTTCCAGGATAGGCAAGGCTACACAGAGTAACCTTGTCTTGAGAAAACAAACAACCGACCATGCGAAGATATGGGAGGTGGGGAGGCACTTTACCCTCAGGAAGGTGCACAACCATGGGTGCATGATGCAGTTATACCATATTCCAAACAGCGACAGGCTGTGGATTCCCTTCTGAAAACTCCGTTTGTGGAATTCTTCTTTTATCAAACATGGCCAAACCCTGAAACTTACAACTCCAGTAGTTTATCCTTGATGTGAAATGCCACTTTGCCATACACAGCTAGTGATTTTGGGGGTGAATTTATCATGGGTTCCCCTCACCCATCTAAATGAGTACAGGAATATTCTATGTGTCCTTGCCCATATGTCTTCTTGTCATATTAAAAACACTGGCAGTGATTTGTACAATTCATTGGTCTCCCCCATTAATTCACTCAGTACTGGTGCTAGACAGCAGATGGGCAACAATGTGCTCTCACCAGCCAGCCTCTCCCTGAAGAGGGTAGCATCTAGAGATCCAGGACTGAGTGCTCTGAGTTCCCTGGGGAGGTTAGGAGATCATAGGTTGTTTCAGAGCTGGGCCGGTCTCAATGGCAGCTCACACCAGTGGTGAGGCCAGTGAGAGGCTCCCTAGACACCCAGTTCACAGGCTCTCTGCTTGTTGCTCCTACCACACAGGTGTTTTTGCACACCGTGGTAGGCAGCTCATCCAGGAGTTTAGCCAGCAGACTTTTTGCACACTCAACTCTCAAAGAAGACTGAGGACCTTGGTCCTAGTCCTGGAGCTGACCAGGGGATACAGTTACAGTACAGGTTCACCCATCTTCTTCATCTACTGCAGAGAGATCTACAAAGTTATAACCAGACATGAATGAGCATCACCTCAAGCTAATAAATGATACAGAGCATGTCACATTGCAAGCAGAAAATGGGGTGCTCCTGGGGAGAGTAAGTGGGGGTGCTCCTGAGAGAAAGGAAGTCCTCCTGGTGAAAGCAAGGAGGGTACTCCATAACACAGCGTCTGGCTATTATCCATGACCAGGAGGCAGCTGGCATGGATGGGAGTGGTGTTTTGTTTGTTTAGTTTTTATTTAGAACTGATACAGGGTTGATACTATAAAACTTTGTCAGTGTTTGTGTCCCAGTCTTTTATGCACCTTTCAAGTATTTTCTCATCAGAGTCAAAGGCGGTGCTGGATGGAGCCTGCTAACCCAGCTGTCTAGACACTGGTGGGAGGCCAGGCAGTTCTCATCTTCTTTCATATCCCGTTTCCAGCCTGTGTTCATATAAGGCTCCTTTACCAGTCACTGACTCTGGCTTGGCTTGGCTTCTAAGGGTACAACAATAAACTGAACAGCCTGAGGATCCCACACAAGCAGAAGAAGAAGGCATGCAGGCTCAGCTACTGCCATCAGGTCAGATCTGAGGCTGCTGACAAAACCATACATCTAGACTGGGGTGAGATTGCAGCCAAGACCAGCAAGAGGCTTCCGGTGAGACGCAAGGCGCTGACCCTGGAGGGGCATAAGTACCCTGCCACTGAGTACGAGGAGCCTCATTAAAGACTGAGGTATGTAAAGATCCATTTTTGTTGCACGATGCATTTTTTTCTGAAATGAGAGTTAGATGTGAATGAGAAAGATATAGAAGCTATGACAGGAAATGACATGGTTTCTGGTCAGGTGGTAAGGTCCAGAAACATTGAAGTCACCGTGTACTTTGCTGTAGGCAGTAAGAGGTCTGCCGTGATGTTAAGCAACTGACATATCCTTTTATACCGATCTCGGCATGCTCACCTGTAACCAAGCCTGCTTCATTCTGTTGTATTAAAAGGGCAGTGATCAAAGCTGACAGAGGCCTCAGGTGTGTCAAGGTGTGGAAGGTTCTTAAGCAAGTAATCAGTGGGCTCATGCCATCTAATGAAAGAGCCAGTGATTTTCCATGAACTCTACAAGGAACTGAGAATTAACTCACAAGCCAAGGAAAGGCTCAGGAGTTCAAATGGGGACAGGCACCAAGTGATGCTCCTTCATTTTCTTTACCTGCAGAGGGACACTAACACAGCACTTAGCCAGAGATTTCCAACACAGTGAAGAGGCTGCTGCGCGGTGATGATGAAGGGCAGTATAAAACACCAATGGACACTGGTGCCACTCTGGTAAAACGCACTAACACCACAGCATGTACCCCGCCCTACCTTTGGAGTATGCCAGGTTTTTACACTGGTTTTCAAGGCCCATAATAACCTCCATGAGCAGATGGCTCAAGCACTTAATTCCAGATTTTGGTGTCCATTGCCCAGCTCAGAGTCTGTGGCGAGCATCTGCAAACCCATAAATGAATTGTTAAGTACACTGTATCTTTAAATGGAGGCACTGAAAGAATACAAGTCGTTCTAGTCTCTGGAGTGTTCTCTCAACCCTGTGGTCAAGAGCAAAAAAAATAACCTGTTCAAAAGAATTTGGTGTACCCTCACAGCCAGTGAAGGAGGGGAGAAGTCTAAGAAGAAAGCAGAGGCCTTTGGGACCTATGTTCTCTCTTTTTTAAAGATTTATTTCTTTGTATGCATGTGTATGGATGTTTTGCCTGCATGTATGTATGTGTACGTTCTATATGCCTGATGCCCATAGAGGCTAGAAGAGGGGGTTGGATGCCCTGAGACTGAAGTTATAGATGGTTGTGAGTAGAGAAAAGAGTGCTGTGAACTGAGGCCTACTTCTTTCCAAAAGCAGCAAGTGCTCTTAACAGGTGAGGCGTGGCTCCAGCCAGTGGCTGGTGTTCTTCCTCTCCTCCCTTCCTTCATTATTTCTTTCTCATTCTTTTTTTAAAGATGTATTTATTTATTTATTATGTGTACAGAGCTCTGCCTTCATATACACCTCCAGAAGAGGGCATTAGATCACATTATAGGTGGTTGTGAGCCACCATGTGGTTGCTGGGACTTGAACTCAGGACCTCCGGAAGAGCAATCAGTGCTCTTAACCTCTGAGCCACTTCTCCAGCCCTACTTTCTCATTCTTTTTTTAACTTTCCCATTTCTCCAGCTTCTCTTCTTGGAATTTCTAGACTTGTCCACATATTGCTTGGTTGTTCTCTTACCAATGTGTGTTGTTCACAGGGACACTTGTCCACCCACATGCCCCCTGATGAGGATCTTGGGAGTGTCAGCCATTGGTCTTATAAGGTTACAGGCCAAGCCATCTAGTAGTGTAGTCAGAACCCATAGAGTAAGGTTAGCTCTATCTTCAGTCTAGAAGAAGTAGGACAGTGTGACTGTCATGGCCACAGATGGTGTTTCCATGGTGATTCCTTTTCCAAAGCTCAAGGTTGAGTCATTGCTATCTTGCCTGTTACTCTACATTTCCACAAGTCCCCTGGCTTCCTAGCCCAGGGGAAATCACACAGTGAGGTTGGGCTGGATGTCCCTCAGGAACTGGCAGTGAGTAGACCAATCAGCAAGAGTTTTTTAGCAACAGATCTTGGGAGATTTGAGGTCAAAGAACATCAGTAGAGTAGCTGTTGAGGCTAAGGCTTTGAGTTAAAAAGGAGGCTGGAGGCAGTGCCCTATCTACCTCCAGATTTGGCAAGCCATCCAGAAGGATCATTGCTTGTTAAATGCACAAACGCCAGAAGAAAACAACCAATAACATCACCCTGGACTGCCTGTGGCCCTGGCTGCCCAAAGTGAATCAGCAAAGGCTATCGCATCATGGTTGACATCACACACAGGTGCTCTTCAGGAAGCATCCTCCTACGCATTGATGATGTGATCATCAGAATAATATAGCCATTAGCAGTGTTTCTTGTATACTTACTGTGAAGGGTGTGCACCTAAGAAAACTTCATGATCTCTAGAACCATGTCCTTTGCTGTCCATACTTGCTCCTTCTACATCTCCGTGACATACAGAGGATCTGGAGCCACAGACATTGGCATGGTTCAGCCTGTGGATTATAAGGAGCACAACTGTTATGCCAAGTCTGGTCAGAGGCAGACACAGGCAAGCACAGGAATTTGCAGGTCTCCCTTTTCACATCACAGCTTGGGGCTTCCTCTGGTGGAGTTTGGAGCTGGAAGCCACCCTGTGGGTGGCAAGCACCGTATAGGAGTTCTCATCCACTGTGAATGTTATAAGAGCAAATAACCCAAAACAAACAAATTAAAAATCATTAAGTATTCAACCCTTCAGGTCATAGGAATGCTGAAATCTCTCCATGACAGATGAAGAGATTTTCTGATCCCAATCTCCACACATGGAAGAAGTTTCCCTGGAGTGAGAGAGAGAGAGGGAGGTGTGGAGAGGAAGAGAGAGAGAGAGAGAGAGAGAGAGAGAGAGAGAGAGAGAGAGAGAGAGAGAGACTGAGACTCACAGAGTCAGTCACACAGGAAGATAGGAATGAGACTATCAGTGGAGCAGCCAGACTCACCTCAAAGGCAAGAGATGCTCAAAAGCCCTCAGGCCTTCCCAAGAAAGGAACCAGCTCTTTCTCTAAGAAGCAAGTCCAAGACAGACTTCCCCAGTGACCAAACCTGCAGGAGGAAAGATGGCTTTCCATGCAGTTATACACAAATTCGAGGGGGTGAAGCTGTTTCAAGCACTTCTCCAGATTTGACTTCCAGCATTGGTTTTACTCCTTGGTGCTTTAGTCTTTCTCAGAAATGATTTCCAAAATGTGAGTTTATATCTCTGGGTAAAACCAACAGACTATGGGAATTGTGGGCAGTTTGTACATGTTTATTATAATCCTGAAGTAAGAATCCACACACAGGGACTAGTGAAGCCTAAGTATGGACCTATCAGAAAAACAGTGCATTATCATGTTATCTGTGTTGAGTAGCTAATTGGGTCACATAAGCTCAAGAAGATACTGAGGTAGGAACTGACACATGATACACAAGGAGGGGTTAGAGGATGTCACTGCCTGCCGATGAGATGCCTCTGCCAGTGAGAGCCCTTGTGCTTGGCCTAATCGCCTGGGTTAAATTCTCCTGGACTCACACATGGTGGAAGGATAGAACTGACAAGTTGTCCTTTGTTCCCTAACCATTCATACACTATGGGCATCCATAACCCATATATATACAAGCAAATAAATAAAATCAAAAAAGAGTAATATGCATAATTTTACTATGTTGACACCAATCAAAGGCTTGTAACCCCAAGATAAACTTGACTGCCAAATTGTTGATTTTGTTTCCTCATGACATAAATGTAGGGTAAGAGTTTCTTGTTCTCTTTAATCTGAAAGTATGTTCAATGTGGTATGTTTGACAGTTTGAGATGTTTGGATTTCTGCTTCTTACAGTTTTACAGTTTAAGCCAAAGCCTGGAAATATTGTGATTTCTACTAATAATTTTGCCTACTCTGAGGAAAAATTTTAACTTCGTGGCTAAATGGCTGGACAAACTTCAGTGTGTGTGTGTGTGTGTGTGTGTGTGTGTGTGTGTGTGTGTGCATGCATGTGTGATAATTTTGCAATCAGAATGTTTATAATTGTAGATCACAGTGACACAATGTTTACTCATTGCTCTTTCATGATGCTTTTTAAATTGTCACTTGCTGATGAACAACTTGGATCCTTCTCTGGAGAAAATTGTGCTGCCATCTCTCACAAAAAGCCATCTAACCAAAAAAAAAATTCTTTGGAGTATGCTAGTGACTAACCAGTTGACCTTTGCTGTACCCTGCTAATCTGGCAAGGAGACTTGGCCTGGCAGGTGGCAAAGGTTGGGCATCATTATCTCTGTGAACCTGATGCTCACTGGGGAGGCTGAAGGGAGCCTTGCTGTCTATGAGGCTGGATCATGTTACATAAACAGAATTTGGCTGCCTCCTTCTAGATCAGCATCTGCCCTGAGGCTGGTCCCTGGTGGACCCATTTTGTTTTGTCCAAGACAGTGATCATGAGTAATGGATCAGGCTGAGCCTGCTAATGCATGATGTAATTATCAGAGGGATTTAATTATCAGCACATTTCATGTGGGATTTACTGAGTTGGGCTGGCCCCACCTCACTCTGAGGCCAGCTAGCTAGAAATGGCAAGAGTCACAAGGATAGAGTCCTCCACCAAGCCCTGGAAATGTACCTGCTCATCTCTCACCCTGGAACAGAGAATAACAGCATAGCTTACTGCACTTCTAATTTCAATAGCAAATCTATAACTGAAGATGGATCTAGATGCATCATCTTCTCTCCACTGCTCAAAAGCCAACTACATATCAAGCAAGGCTTTTTGAAAGAAAGACTCTCAGCATCCAGGACACTCATTCACCTAGTGACAGTAACCTAGTGACAATGTCCACAAAGGGAGGAGTTACCACAGATAGTTTTATTTCCAACAGGCCAGGCACGTATAGAAGCATGGTTCTCTGGCTTTACCATGGATTCTTGTATTATATGCTTGACCTAGCTGAAACAATTACCAAGTCAGTTCCTTATGTAAGTGCTTATATATTCACTCAGGAGGAAAAGGAGGTCAAGCCGTCCACTTGCTATGGTTGAATGGACTTTTTACTTGAATGATGTATACTAAGCTGGCTGCAGCTTAAGTTGGCATGGATATTGGCATTTATAACTCTGAAGTGGATCCCACGGATGCGGGAACAGATTCTGAAGGCTAGGTATGGTGTTGAGGACCAATGATGGAAGAAGAACTTGTGTTCTACATATGGAAACACAAGTGAGAGTTTGAGAACAGAGTACAGGCCTAGGATAAAATTCAAAACAAGCTCACTGCCTGCCTAACAATTGTGGGTCAAGTTGGGTTCAAAATTTCTGCTTTCGAGTTGGTAAAGGGCACATACCTATAGTCTCAGCGCTTGGGAGGCAGAAGCAGAAGCATCACAAGTTGGAGGCCAACTTATGTTGCATCATAGGAAATCCCTTCTTGAAAAGAAGAGAAACCTGTGCTTCATGATCTGTAGGATCTTCAACCACATTTCTGCAATGGGCTCATTTCCAGGCACCTATCTCCCAGTGTCCACACTCCGCCTCTATGTCAATGCCTCCTTCCACTGATGTCCCCCACAATCTCCTTTCTGTCTAGTTTACTGAAGTCTATTGACACCCTCTTAGCACTTTGATTTCATGGCAAGCTTTGTGCTATCTCTGTTGACTATCAGTAGATCATTGCACATAACCATTGTTCCATGAGCCATAAAAATTGATTTCAAAGAAATAAGGACATACACTAAGGTCAGCAATGCCTGAAATCTAGTCCCTAGATGTAGGTATGTGCCTTTCATGGCCTGGATCCCACCTTCACTCTATCCTGCTTTGCCTTCTGCTGATGGACTCAGGGTCACCGACCTCATTTCTTGCTAATATTCAAATGTTTCTTATTACTTTGATGTACTGTCTCACTGGCTTCAGTGTGTGTGTGTGTGTGTGTGTGTGTGTGTGTGCGCGCGCATGTGTGTGTGGTGTGCTCATGGTTGTGTTAATTGAGCCCTAACTGATGCAACACAGCTAGACTTTCTGGAACTAATTCCTGGTCTCCACCTCCCTGGGGGTTTCAATGTCTTGCGGCTCTCACACAGCATGGAGAAATCCAGCTTACTTCTTCTCCATTTTAGAGCACTATGGTCTGTGGCAGGCTCACTGGGATTCCCTGTGCCTATGGCTAAATTTGCATTTCTGATTTTAGATCTAGAAACCACTATTCTGACACTAAGAGCCTAGAATACATTTCACATGAGATAGATGCATGAGGTCGTTTGTAAACCAGGCAGCTAGCAGAAATCTGTGAAGTTCTTTTCAGGGAACCAAAACATGCTGTCCGTAGCTCCTTCTGCATCCTTCTTTCTTTCCCATAAGTATCACATTAGCATACTGAAGGTCGAAGAATATGACAAAATATGGTTGCTCACACCTATAGTCCCTGAGCTAAGGGGTCTGAGGGAGGAGAATCATAAGTTAGGGGTTGGCCTAGGCTACATATCTTAAACCTTATCATAAACCTTTCTCAAAAACAATTAAAGAAAGTCAGTAGTTAGCCATGGGGGTTTGTGGGGGAGACTTCCTAAAAGTAGCTGATGATATGGATTGTGTATTTCATTTCATAATTATTGGAGGAAACTTGTTCGTATTTTACACAATTCCTTATAGTCTCATCTGCCAACTGTGACAGTCTCCTTATAAAGACTGACCCCCATATTCACAACGTTTCCAAAGGGGATTTAATTTTTAGTTCACCTTTTTGGAGGAGGCATTCGAAACTGTATAATTAAAAATCGACTTTTATTTTATGTGCAAGTGTCAGTGTGTGTCTGGAGGAAGGCATCCAATTCCAGGAGCTGGAGCTGCCACAGGTGGTTGTAAGCTCCTAACATGGATGTTAGGGACAAAAAAAAAACTCTGTCCTTCCCAAGAGCAGCAAGTGCCCTTTATCATCTGCCCAGCCCCTAAGTCTCCCAAGCTTTAATAGTTTAGTAGGGAATTAACTGATTACAGCATTTGAATTCCTGGAGAAAATAAAAGTTCAATTTACAAATTTTATGTAAGTTGAATTTCAAAATTCTGATCTCAAAAGTCCTTGCTTACGAAGAAGCTGTGCGTTTTCAGCCATTAGGCCCTCGCTGTGGATTATAAAACTCCTTCAACTAAACCAGTTACTGTGTCTACTGACCTGTGTGCCTTGCTGGTTGAGGTCTGATGACCCTACCCAGGGAATGGAGAACAAGTTTTGAGCACTGAGGCTCAGGGGACAATGGAAAGGCAAAGGTTGAGGGTAAAAGGCCTTGCTCTCAGTTTGTTTCACCCTAGCTGCCACAGATTCACTATTCCCAGATTGCAAAGGCAACATCTTAAAACAGGTTCATAGAGAAATCCTTTCACAGGTGTTGGTAAAAGCAATCAGTTCACAAGAGGCAGTTAAAGCATTCTTCATTGGGGCAGCTGTGAATTATCCTAACATCATCAGGGTCAGTAGAGCTTGGCTCTAAAGACTCAAAAATAGGGTCTTCATCACAAGCTTGGGCTGTTCATTGGCACTGCCATCTGCTCCTCTTCAATGTGCACTGAGTCAACACTCACAGCAGGCTGTAGATAAAACAACCCAACAATCTGGAGCCCATGTCTGCTTTTCTCCCGGACTTCACAGGCCTCTAAAGCCTATATCAAGGAGAAACACCACCATCCCCAGAAATGTCCCTCAGTTTCTTCCAGAGATGGGACATCATTTGAAATTCCCTAGGCATCTTACTGACTTGGAGCACCCCTTACCCTCAGGGTTCTTCACAGGCCACATGAAGTGATGATGTTTGTTCATGCATATTATATACACAGTGGCTAGCGCCTTGTGGCAGCTGGAGATACCATATTGGCTTATAGATAAGGGCAATGCCACCTCCTCATTATCCAAAGAGAGCTTATCCTTGAAACTCAAGAGCCATTTACAGGCTGATGGCTGTTGTACTTTTTGAAAGCAGACAGAAGGCTCCCTGGTGTTCAGTCTGGTAGGCAGTCATTGGAGAGACACATTTCACGGTACCAGGCCCAGAATTGACTTAGTTTTAATTGTCACTCTCTTTGTGACCTCGTGTCCTGTGAAGGGTGAAAAGGACAGCTATGGATGAGTGGACTTGACATTTCCTAGACAGCCAGCCTGCCAGAGGTCATGCACCCTCAGCAGGCTCCTGAGATCCCCCTGCTGGTGGCTGGCACCAACTTGGCTGAAGCTAGCTATCCCAGGAGTCCACACTTCTTCATCTGGCTCTATGGGAGAACAAAGATATGGGGTGTGGATCCTAGGCAGCAGGAGACTTTGCAGAAAAGGAGTTTGGTGGCCTTAAATTAATGTCTGTGAGTGTGTTCCCTGAAAGTCAAAGACAGGAAAGAAAGGTGGAGGTCCAGCTATAGTCAGCGTCAGGAGTGTGATAAGGACCATAAGGAAGGAAACAAAGCCGCTATGGGTCATCTACAGGGCAAGCAACCCCACCCTACTGGCAGGCCATCACCTCTCTGCCTCAGCACTAGGTCTGGCTGAATCTGTGCATGGGGCCTGTCCTGTGCATGAAAGGACGCTTGGTAACATCCAGGCCTCCACCCACTAGGTGGCAGCATTAAGCACCAATGTAAGTGACCAGACAGAACTAATTCAAGAAACAACCACCCCACCCCTCTAGATGAGATACAGCAGAATGACATGATTGGTCTCTGCCAGGACCATGCCTGAGGAAACCAGGCTTCTTTCTTATACTCACACATTCCATTAGCCATCCTTCTGAATTCTATGGATTAGCAGTTGGGAAGCAACTGTAACAACTAAGTCCAATCAGGGAAGGGAAAGGCATGTTGGTGCAACAGATTTAGACACAGACTCATAGCTATAGCTCAGTAGGTCCATACAGGGCAGCTGAGTGATGATCTGAGAGATGTGAGGAGTCAGGACTCTGTCTCCATTTTGAATCTCTCTGTAGCCCTGAACAGAGAGGCCACGTGAATGATAGAGCCATCTCTGTCTCCCATACTGAAACTGCTGGCAGTTTAGCAATGAGTCTTCAGAAAAGGTGTTGTTACACCCTCAACTCCCTCCAGCAAATGCTACAACCATTTTTCTTGTTTGGATTCTGATGTTACTGTTATGCCCAAATTTTGAGAGACTCCCCAAACAGACCACCCAAGAGCCGAGTCAAAATGCAATGGCAAGGAAGTCTTTATTGCAACTTCAAACCCAGGCTACTCCTCCTATGCACTGACATAGCAGATGCAGAGAAGTGGCCTTGAGTCTCAATTGAGAGGGTTTTTTAAAAATAGGTTTTAGACAAATAAATGGGTTTTACAGTATATGACTGGATGGCATTTGAGCAGAAAAGCTGCAAGCAGTGAGTTACAAGACTTGGTATTTCATGGCTGGGTAATAGGTGTGGGGGCAAGTTGGCCTATAGAAAAGATTGGTGGAAGCAGACAAGCGGGCATTAGGAACTTTGACCTGGCTTCTCCTAATTGGTTGTTGCTATGTGCCAGACCACCTGCTGGTCAGCTTGATCAGCAGAGGGTATATTTGGACTTTCCCAAGGTGAGCTGATTGTGTTGCTAGGGAATATTTTTCATTTTAGACTAGTTTCTGGTTTTTCTGGAATTTGGGTTCAGCCCTTGGCTAGGTTTAACACAAAATGGAGTTTCTTTTTCAAAATGGAGTTTGTCTGGTCCTTACATTCCCCCCTCTTGTAGTAACTAGAGAAGCTCAGTCTTGGGCGTCTATGTTCTCTGTATTTCATAACTGACTAGGTCCACATTTTGTAGGGGCTGGTAACCATCAGTTAGATGATACTTAATTTTTCTTTTATGAATTGTATTAGCATATTTAGGATACAAGGCTGAAAGGTGAGAAGGAGAAACATAATGAGCAAAGGACCTAAAAGCAGAGAGGAACTGACCCATGACTTAAATCAGCAGTAATGTGGCTTTGGACAAACATAACATAGAGTCTATCATATAAGGAGCACAAAGCATGACTTGGAGAAACAGAATTAAGGGCCCATTTGTACCTTATGCCAGAGAGTCTTTTTGTTTTATGTAGCATTTCAGCCTATTAGGTGGGAATAATAGATGCTGTAGTCTCTTCTGCAGCTTCTTCCAGCTGACATTAGGATGTTGCTGTCATGGAACCCAGGAAGGTGGAAAAGCTAGTTAAAGGTTAGGTAATGGGGCACTTATCAGAAGCATCTGCTTAGCCAATCTAATTGAGGATACAGGGAGCAGTCATGTCTGTGGGGCTGGTTAACATCAGCTTACAGCAGGTCCAGATCTCAGCAGCTTGTAATCTACAGGAGATCTCTGGATGGAGTCTGTTAGCCAGGTAAAAATCTGCTTAGATGAATAGACTAAAGACAGAATTAATTTTTTTCTATTAATTGGGGAAGGTGAAGAATCCCAAGATCAAGGAAAATCTCCATTTTCAGAATCAAGTAAGTATACTTATTTGGAGTTCATTTGATCTGTGGCAGGTGGATCCGGTTCTTTTTTGTTTTTAATTTTTTATTAATTTATTCTTTTTACATCTCAATGGTTATCCCATCCCTTGTATCCTCCCATTCTTCCCTCACTCCCATTTTCCCCTTACTCTCTTCCCCTATGACTGTTCCTTAAGGGGATTACCTCCCCCTGTATATGCTCATTATGACTTTTTTATTTTCTTGAAGCTTACAAAAGGAAGTATATTACTATTACAACTGCAAAAGACAGCAGCAACAGACTCATACCTTTGAGACAGAGAAAAGCATGAACAATATTTTCTCAGTTCCAGTAGCCTTGATATATAGACTTGTCAGACTTGTTTTCATCACAATAAGAAGCACCCTTAAGTCTATATTTAGAAAAAAATAAAGGGAAATTAGAATATTGGGCTTGTGACTGATTAATAAGTAGTTAGTGCTTCACCAGCTTATCACAACTCTATTGATCACATTTTTCTATGCCTGAAATCATTTTTGTACCTCCACAACTTGTATTTATGTAACTTAAAACTTTTCTTAACATCCTCTAACCTTTGTTACGTGTACTTACCATTTAAACACTTTCTTAGACTTTCAAATACTTTCTGTATTACCAACTTTTAAATATCTTAGACCTTCTAGCATCTATAAAAACACTTTCTTAGACCTTCTAATATTTTAGATTCTCCTAACTTAAACTTTTATATCCTCAAACCTCACATAAACTTTATATTATTCTTTTTCTCCAGTTGTTCACCAAGAGACACATGCAGTTGATTACTGGGAGCAATCATCCAAATGAAGGATTAGTAAAAAGTTACACTAAAATCTGTTTACCTTTTAACATGAAGCCTGTGCGCCAGGCAAACTTGTCTGTCTTTTTAAATAAGAGAAGACACCTAGTACCTAGTAGTTTTAACTAGCTAACAAATTGACTAATGAACTAACAGTGGCTCTAATTGTTCTCTAGTTGTCAAGCTTCCATTAGCTTAGCCATCAATGTGATCAGAGACCTGAGAAGGAAAAATTACAACCTAAATAAATCTATGTATCAATTAAACTGACAGAGATGACTAGCCAGTCTGCCACCTAGGCCGCTGTCTCACCCATGCTCCCATGCTTTCTTAGTATCACGGGCAGAGGCAGTCTGGTCATCAGGCACAGAAGATGTGAAGCTGTTTCTGTGGAAGAAGAACATGAGGGACTGACCTCACCTCGTTTTCAGCAACATGAGACAATAACTTTCCAGATGTCCAGCTTATTGTCCACAGTCCATGCTGGGCCTAGCAGCCGGTGAAGCATTGTGACAGTTTTGCCCTGTGGTTAGAATACCACAATCCCATGTTGTAGTCATCTTCCATGCCAAAAATCTTCTTGGAGACCTTAGGAAGTTACTGCTAGGATGTGGCATATCTCTGTCCTAATTAGTTTAAATATATTTTTTTTCCTCTTTTAGCCTCAGATTTATTTTTATTTTTTATTTATTTTTTATTTTTTATTTTTATTAATTTATTCTTGTTACATCTCTATGGTTATCCCATCCCTTGTATCCTCCCATTCTCCCCTCCCTCCCATTTTCCCCTTATTCCCCTCCCCTATGACTGTTCCTGAGAGGGATTACCTCCCCATGTATATGCTCATAGGGTATCAGGTCTCTTCTCGGTGACCTGCTGTCCTTCCTCTGAGTGCCACTAGGTCTCCCCCTCCAGGGGACATAGTCGAATGTGAGGCACCAGAGTACATGAGAAAGTCATATCCCTCTCTCCACTCAAGTGTGGAGACTGTCCTGTCCATGGGCTAGATCTGGGTAGGGGTTTAAATTTTACCGCCTGTATTGTCCTTGGCTAGTGCCTTAGTTTGAGTGGGACCTCTTGACCCAAATCTGCCTATCATAATGTTCTACTTGTAGGTTTCTAGGACCCACTGGATCCTTCTACATTGCTATTCTCACATGGTTCTCTCATCTAGAGTCCCCATAGGATGTCCTCCCCTCTGTCCCAGTTTCCTGGTAAGGGAAGGCTTTCGTGGGACATGCCCATTGGGCTAGTATGCAGATATAAGTGAGTATATACCATTTGAGTCTTTCTGCTTCTGGGTTAACTCACTCATTATGATCATTTCCAGCTCAATCCATTTATTCACAAATTTCGGGAATTCCTTGTTTTTAATAGCTGAGTAGTATTCCATAGTGTATATGTACCACAGTTTCTTTTAATGGCTTATTCATCAGATCTCTGACAAGCTTGAGGGCCAGCATATCTCAGCTGAATCCTTGTCTCTCTTTAGCTGTCTGTTGTAAACTACATCCTACAAACATTGAGACTGGCTGTCATGACTTATAATCTACAGGTAAGTGTCTGCCTATATGATAATCTGTCTATTTTTTAGTATATCTGGATTGTTTACACTGACTGGTTAATTTAGAAAACACCTGTAGTTAACTGAACTAGCACCTAATAAAACCTTAAGTTGTGATTATCCTAAACAGTTTGTGATAGTAGCTCTTAAAAGGACTGGAGCTTCACATACCATTTTTAAGCATTGCATACAACACCTTAAAAGAGTTGATACATAGTATGCTGTAATCAAAATATAAACTTCCCTAACTGAAAACTGACCATCAATTTGTATCTCCCATTTGTATGTAATAATTTATTTATTTATCTCTTTTTAATTTTGAGACAAACATACGAGGCCAAATAAATCCCATCCTGGCAATCACTCATGACCATAAGCACAGTCAAATATATTTTAAGAATACAGTCATTCATGAGGCAACCAATGATTTGCACATCATAACTATTTTTAACAGTATATAATAAAATGACAACCATTAAATTGGAACTCCTTTACATCAGCATTAAAATCTCTAAATATAGGGGCTGAAACCTTTCTGACTCCTATATGAGATATGATTATAGAACATGATACTTTTCTTAAAAAGTATACTTATCAGTGTTACTAACATATTTAAGTTATAATTTACAGAAGTTTCCTTTAAGTCACTAATACTCTGCACTGACTATAAATGACATACTTAATGTAAATGGGTCTTTTTACATTTGAGTATTAAGTCATAGAGTATAACCATAATTTTTAGAAGTCAAAACTAGATTTTTCACATTGTAAACAATTGAATATCTCTAAAGTTAATATATTTCAACTTCAAGGTATCTTTAGAATCACTCATTTTTAAAACTGCAATGTAGCAGTCTGTTAATTTGAATTGACTTTTATAACTTTAAAATTTTACCAGCAAATAAAGAATATTTTGAAGTAAGATTGACTCACATAACATCTGTGTTACAAACCACATGCACTCATATATTTTAAAGAAGAGTTTGAACTTACATTTTAAATATCACATTCAATAAGCAAATTATAAACCCTTAGATGAAAGTTCACAGATATATGCTGGAAGTGCAATTTCAATACTTTTATTAAAGAAACATTGTTTTAAATTTTATCTGTTATAAGTCTAATACTTTTGGAGATCTGTTTCCTATGGTGGCTCATTTCATTTGCTGTTTAGAATGACTCCAGCTTTAAATTATGATCTTAAGATAACTACTTGTTACAGATGCTAAAGATATTATTTATAACCAACATATACAAAACAAAATAAATTTATACATTTTAAACCAATCAGAAGCAAACACATAGTAAAATAGACAAATATTTCTAAATTTTTTTCCCTAGCTGTAGTTTCAAGGGAGGAAAATCTTGCTGCCTGCCTGGTTAGCACATTACAGTTATCATTACTATTATAGCATAATTTTAAAAGGATCGTTCATCTAAATGTTAAATGATAAAGGCAGAACCTGTGGAAGATAATAGAGGAACTAGGTCTATCTGAGTTTGGCATCCTGCCGAGGATGTTTCTGCACACAATCCTCTATTGAAAATGAAAAGGCCCCATAGTGAAAGTTATGCAGACCCCATTGCTAAGGTGTCGGAGGAGTGACTAGGACTGAAAAGGACCTTAGCAGTGGCTTCATCTGGTAACCGCTTACCACCCATTCCCTGGAAAGACCCACCATATTAGCTCCCACTGCTCAGCCACCTATTTCTCCCTGTTGTGGGTAGTGACCCTGCACTCAACATGTTGAGGCTTCTGGGCTTGCTGGAGTTCAGAGCACATCATTAGGAGTTCAGGCAGCCCTGGCTTGTTGCCAGTTTGATCTAGGCAGGAAACTCCCAACGTGACTCCAAGGACAGAGCTAGTTTATCAGTTACTACTGTTTCTTTTTCTTGAGAATCTTGGAAATGAGTTGGAATTAACAGCCAGCAGATGAAGTTTGGCCCTTCCCACCCCACCCTCCAGAATATAAAACAATATTTAAACAAACAAATATTCTTAAAATTGTCATTCATGAGGGAAAAGGGGGTTGTTATATTCTGTCATTTAATCTAGAGGGGTGGAGGTGATCTGTCCCATAGTCTGTCCAAGTCTCAGTCAGAGGAAGAGCAACAGAAAGATATAAACACCAGACAAAGACAAGAGTCGCAGAAACTGTGCACCCAAGATCCAATTGGAAGCAAAACCAAAAATGGGACACAGCCCTCATGCTGTGTTGCAGGAGCGACCCGCCTTGTCTCTGCACATGAACCTCCTTTGGTTCTTCACATAGGAGCACTCTGTTCCCACCCAAGGAATCTGGAATGTCTTTCAGATTCCCTCTGGTGTGTCTGCTCAGCCGACTTGATCACTACCAGTACACAATTGTCTCGAGACCACAAAGTGAAAGTAAAACTGAGAGCCAGACAAACAGCAACAAACATGACACTTACCACCGGCTTAGACTCTCATTGGGTCGGAGGTCCTGGGGGTCTTTGGTGGTGGCTTTAATCTCCGCACTCAGGGAGTCAAAGGCGGGTGGACATCTGACTTGGAGGCCAACCTGCTCTACAGAGTGAGTCCCAGGCGGTGCCTGCTGGGTTCTGACTTTACTTCAGAAAAAGTTCATTGTAGATCAATTCCTGAGAACTATTCCATGTTCCAGAGTTGCAGAGAGAGGCCAAGACCTGAGAAGTATGTAGAGAGCTGTTCACTTACCGATGGAGACCTATGTGGTTACAAAAGAGGGAATGAGGAGAGATGCAGACCTTCACCCATGTACAACTGGCTTTCAAGAGATTTTTAGACCTACATTTTAGAGGTGGTACCTGTCATCTGCACACCTTTTGGCACCATTATCTTTACTTTTAGATGCCAATAGCACTGTCTCACCATCACTCAAATCCTATCAACCTAAAGTTTGTCACACTGGGGTCATAGATTGTTCCTTATGGACAGCCCCAGCCACATGACCTCAGCCTAGGGGGAGCTTCTGACACATCTGCATGGCAGAGGTGGCCATGATGCCCTGCCCAGGTGGCCTTCCATCAGGCTCCAGTGGAGAATGCTGGGAGGCAAACTCAGTTCCTTCCCACTTCTGGCCTCCCAGTTCCTTGTTTCCTAGTACTCAAAGGAGAAAAAATTGCCTTTTAAAGTGATCAAATCAGAACAAATTTCAGCCAATCAAAGGTCCTTCCCTCTTATCAGAATCAGTTTTAATTGTCATTGAGAACATTGAAAGAACACGATGAGAGGTAAACACATAGGGAAAGCAGGAACTGGTGATGAAAAAAAAGATGAGTGTAATGCACCAAAGAAACTAGAGTCCAACGTGGGGTGAAGCCTGTAATCTCAGCACTTTAGATGTTGAACCCAAGGACACAAGTTCAAGGTCATTATGAGCTACATTGTAAGTTCAGAACCTGCCTGGCCTATCTGAAACCCAATCTCCAAACAAACAAACAAACAAACAGACTATATATATATATATATATATATATATATTTAAAGGAAAGAAAATACATATGCTAAGAACTAGTTTCGATACTTGTAAGAATTGTCTTATGTGTATAAAGAAAGGTAAATTTGAAATTTCATAGCTCTGTCTTCTATGTATTATTATTATCTTTATATCATTCTCTAAAATAATTACTCAAAAGCTTTATAGCTACACAGCTGATTATCTAATGTAAACTATAAGTGCATCAGGGCTGGAACCTGCTCTCAACACAGACAAAGCTGTCTAAGTAGCATATAATATGTAGTGTCCACAGGCTTTGTGAAGCATGCCACCCGCTCAGGCTTCCACAAAAGGGAGGCAGTGCTCTGAGCTCAGCCACTGGAGATGGTCCTAGAAACCATCTATGCAATTCAGAATCCCTTAAGAATGTATCAAACAGGCTGGAGAGATGGCTCAGAGGTTAAGAGCACTGACTGCTCTTCCAAAGGTCCTGAGTTCAATTCCCAGCAACCACATGTTGGCTCACAACCATTTATAATGAGATCTGTACACATAATAAATAAGTAAATCTTTTTTAAAAAAAAGAATGTATCAAACAATACATTATAACCAGTTTCCAACTGGGACACCCCTCACTTAGCACTGTGATGGCATCACCAATTGCCCATTGCTGGGTGGATGTTGTGGGTACAAAGCAGGGCAGCCCCTAGCCTTGACTGCAGGAAGACACAATCAAGTTCATGGTGGCCCCACCTGCTTCCCTTCTGATTCCCAGCTAGCTCTGCTGTCTCCACCCTGCTCACTAAGATGTCCCACTGAGGTGGGAAGTTCTTCTCCACAAGATGTTTAATCTGCATTTTAGAAGGGTCAAAATCAAACAGCAACTCCACTAGTTTGCAAGTGTACTATCTAGTTTTATGCCAACTCGACACAAGCTAGAGTCATTAGAGAGGAAAGAGCCTCAATAGAGAAAATGCCTCCATAAGATCCAGCTATAAAACATTTTCTTAATGAGTGATTGATGGAGAAAGGCCCATCTTATTGTGGGTGGTGCCCTCCCTGGCCTGGTGGTCTTGGATTCTATAAGAAAGCAGGCAGAGCAAGCCATAGGGAGCAAGCCGGTAAGTGACATCCCTCCATGGCCTCTGCATCAGCTCCTGCTTCCAGATCCTTGCCCTGTTTGAGTTCCTATACTGACTTCCTTCAGCGATGGACTACAATGCAGAAGTGTAAGTCAAATAAACCCTTTCCTCCTCAACTTGCTTTGGGTCATTGTGTCAGTAGAGAGAAATAAGAAACCAAATAAGGGAATGCTAGTTTGCATTCCCACCAGCAATGAAGGAGTGTTCCTCTCTCTCAACATCCTCGCTAGCATGTGGTGTCACTTGAATTTTTGATCTTAGCCATTCTGATGGGTGTAAGATGGAATCTCAGAGTTGTTTTGATTTGCATTTCCCTGATGACTAAGGAGGTTGAGCATTTCTTTTAAGTGTTTCTCAGCCATTCAATATTCCTCTGTTGAGAATTCTTTGTTTAGTTCTGAGCCTCATTTCTCTATTGGGTTATTTGGCTTGGTGGTGTTTAATTTCTTGAGTTCTTTATATATTTTGGATATTAAACCTTTGTCAGATGTAGGGGAATGCACTGCCTTTTCCTAATTGGTGATTGATAGAGAAGCACCCAGCAGCACACTTCCACGGCCTTTGCATTAGCTCCTGCTTCCGGGTTCCTGCCCTGACTTCGTTTGGTGTTAAACTGTGACACAGAAATGTAAACCAAATAAACCCTGTCCTCCACAGATTTTTGATCATGCTGTTTCATCACACCGATAGTAATCCCGACTAAGACATCAAGGGCTAGAAAATACCACCCTGCTAACTTTAATACATGAAAGCTCACCTCCCCACATGAAGGCCTGCAGTTGCTAGGGTTCATTTCGGAGCACCCTCTGCTGTTTGCCTTGGAACTCTTATCACAAAGCATAACTTCAGTCATGTAGGTGGCTGACGCTCAGCATCACAATGACAAGAAAATGACTACACTAGCATGGGGCTGCTCTTGTGGTATAGAAGACAAGATGCCCCTCCCTTACCCCAAGCCTGAGCTATTGGCAAGTATCCACAACTATTCAGTGCTTGGGTAGCAAGTGTGCCATACCAAAACAGCTCTCTGTTATCACTGGTTGTCAAAAGCCTCTTAAGGAAGACTCTAAACTAATTTAGAGATATACATCCTTTGCTTTGTAATAGAAACTGAGGAAGTAGGGAAACAGTGGAGAGTAAACTGACCAGAATGATCACATGTAAAGAATTTTCCAGTAGGAAGAGAGGAGGGACATAAGAGCCAGAACAGGCACTTCACTTGGCCTCACTCACAATGGTCCATCTTTGAAAGCATCTCCTATTAGACAGTGGCAAGCAGTTATCAGGGACTACAGTGTGTGCAGCTACATATAGGGTCTAGCCCTGCCCTCAAGGGGCACAGTGTATGGAGTTTTTTTATTTTTTATTTTTTATTTTTTATTTTTTTAATTTTTTCTCAGTATTTTTTATTTTTTTTTATTAATTTATTCTTGTTACATCTCAATGGTTATCCCATCCCTTGTATCCTCCCATTCTTCCCTCCCTCCCATTTTCCCCTTATTCCCCTCCCCTATGAGTTTCTTATCTGATGTGAGCAGATCCACACTTCCGTCGAGTCCCTCAAGACTGACTGATCAGAATTTCCTGCTTGTAGGGAGCTGAAATGTGGCAGACTGGAGGAACACTATTGAGAGCATCTTTAGTCATCTCACAGACATTCATAGCTCACTTCTGTATCTGGCCTAAGCCCTTTGACTGTCGGGTAAAGTCACTGGAATATGCTTTCAGCCTATTGTTACGATGCAACAGCCTAGAAGCTGGGAATGTTCTCAGATGTTACTCAAACCCTGGATCAGAGACTCCCCTTCTTTTATGTAACCTGTCTGCCCAATGTTCCCACGAACGCATTCCAAAAATTCATGACTTTCTTCTGATAAAAGTTGACATAATTTCTTCCATGACAGAACATGTCATTTGAAGCAACTTGAGTCCATGGTCCTAGGCCATAGTCACCTCATATTCTGATCAGTAGTAACCATCTCTGGTTGTCTTTGAAGTAAAAGGCTGCTATGAATTGCAGGCTGACCTCAAACTCACCATCCCCTTGCTTTCACCTCCTTAGTGCTGGGATTGCAGATATAGTCCACTACATCCTCACTAAGATATATACTACATGGAACTTTTGTTTATGAAGTATGATGTTGCATTGATTTAATTAACGCTCATCTTAAAATAAAGCTCCTCATTGTTCCCTGAGTTTATGGCTAATCCTCAATTTATCACATTCTAGACACCAGAAAACTGTTTGTCTTTAATTTAAAAACAATGTACATGTTCAAATTCAATAATAACACTATATTAATATTCATGAAATACAAGTACCACCACCTTCACAGATACGCCATGGTGATTGTAAGAGATAACAACTCGGTGTGGACACATGCACAAACATGTAAGTCAGAGGTGTTTAATAAAGTGTTTCTGAACCTGGTGTGTCCATGTGTGTCACAGCTTCTTGGATGCACTTGAGCATTTGGTACTTGTCTAGTGAGAATACCAACAGTGTGCCTGCCACAGTGCTGTCAAGTCTTGGGCCTGCCACTTGCTATCACATGATCACTACAGGCAAGATATTTACCAGCCCTTCTCTGTTTGAAAGGAGTCTCCCATGGCAGCAGAGCACCTACACAGTGCTCAGTGTTGTGTTTTTACATTGAAAGGCTCTCTGAATCTGCCTTACTGTTTAAAATAAAACATAAGTAACAGAAATAGAAGTACAGGAGTAAATACTGTACCTTCAGGAGCAGCGTTTGGGTTATCTAGATGGTACCTGGTTTCCATTCTCTCTTCTTTGGGGAAGCTGACAAGCCAGCATCAGAATGGAATGTACTAGCAGTCACAGGAAAGTGGGGAGGGCAGGTGAAAGGGAACAAAATGTTGAATAAAAGGTTTAGTTTTCAGTAAGTACTAGATTGGTTCCAACTATCTACAACATATTTCCAAATAACTGGTAGAGTAAAAAATTCCCAGTATGTGAAATGGGATGACTTATATTCATATGTATTATATTATATGTATATAAAAATATACTTACATTCATTTTAACTTCTCATTTCTCTCCCCTAAGTGTGTGTGTGTGTGTGTGTGTGTGTGTGTGTGTGTGTGTGTATGTATGTTAAAGAGTCATTAATAGTTGGATAGAGATGTTTATTATTCTTATTTGATTACCATATATTATATAGTATTATAATACCATATGACCTTGAATCACAAAGATTGACAGTTTGAAAAGCCATTGAGTTTGTAGATGGGAAGATCCAAGTTTGGTGTCCTGGGAGAAAAGATGTGCATATATCTATTGGACTACATATATGATACAGATACAGATACAGATACAGATACAGATACAGATACATGGAGACACTACAAGAAGAGAGAACTACAGAGAACAAAGCAGTTCAGAGCCAACTCAGTTGTGGAGTTGGGCAGAAAATGTGGCCCTGGGCTGTTTGGCAGGGACCCAACCCACAGTGTGAAGTTATCTTCTGCTAATCAACACAGAAGACATTCTAGAAGCCTAAGAGCAAGGAGGCAGAAGGCAGAATTATGTGCAAGACTTAGTGATCAGTCAGCATGGTGTGCAGAAGAGAAGCAAGGCAGAAGACAGAAGCAGGATGACCCTGCTGGAGGAGAGACTGCCCTGTGAGAGGTGGGGCTGTGGGAGGTGGGGCGGGGCTGTGCCTGTGGAAGGCGGGGCTCTTACAGCTTTGGGCAGTCTCTGCTTCTCCCAAAAGAAACAACCAAGTCAACCCTGGGAGAGTCTCTTGAGAGTGGACTTGCTGGATTTAGGAGAGGAAAAAAAAAACTCTAGGTAAAATTTTATCGCAGTTTAATATGACATTTTTATTTGACTGGAATGTCCCAAAGAGAAAGATGTTTGAAAATTTGAAAAGGAAAGTAACCTGAGCAAATAAAGCAAATCTCAGAAGCCTCGCAAAACTAGCTCAAGGAAAGGTGGGAGGGATAGCTTAGTGTGCCTAAAGGGGATAGTTGTCAGACTAGATGCTATTGAACACAGCCCTCCAGTGCAACAGGCAACATGACAGACACGTTGCCCTCTTACATAACTCTTTTCATTGATTTTTCTGGGGCAGTGTTATTAACCACATACTGATAAGGAAAATGAAATTTAGAGGGTAAAAATGTTATATCTCAGTTTCTACAACTAAACATGAACTCTCTTTCCAACTCCAAAAGCCCTACCCTTTCAGTGTGCCACTCCATGTAGATATGATGACCTAGCTTGCAGTCAGCTTTGGGAAGCATCTAGAAGGAATCATGTCTGATTTGATGTATGTTTTGTTTCTGCAGCAACAGAAACCCAGAGTCCCATATCTGCCTCTCACAACGCTCACTCTAGCTTTTCTAGATGTCTCTCGGTGAGTGCTTCAATCTCCATCCTGGTGTAGGTCAACCCTTCTGAATCCAATTCTCACCTCCACACAGGTGCTAACTTCCAAATCTCTGATCAAACACAACTGTTAATTAAGAATACTCAATATAATTCTCACCTTCAGCACATGCTGTCTCCAGACTCCCTGATCAAACTGAAATCTGGTTTGACCCCTAATTCCTGTTTGGCGTGATGAGATCACACTCTCATGGGGACATGGGCAGGCTCTTCCCTGTCTTCTTTCAGGGGTAATTGTATTAGTTGTGAAATTTGCTGTAACGGTCTTCATGGAGATCAATTCTTATGGAAAATATAACATCAGAAAACTGTGGAGAATAGATTCAGGCAGGATGTTCAGCAGGAGGAGAATTGCAGGTTCCCTCAATTGCTCCCTCATATTATCAACAGCTCATCTAAACAACAGCCCTGGAGCTCTGCTGCCTTGAGTTGGATCCTAGTGTGGAAAAAAGAAGTCTGTAATTATGAGATTGCTGAAGGTGTTTTATTGTTTTTAAGTTCAAAGAAGTTGAGGGAGAGGGAGAGAGAGAGAGAGAGAGAGAGAGAGAGAGAGAGAGAGAGAGAGAG
>OU015742.1:125961307-125973136 GCA_907169655.1 Acomys percivali
AGAGAGAGAGAGAGAGAGAGAGAGAGAGAGAGAGAGAGAGAGAGAGAAACAGGTAATTCTGAGAAAATGCATGCAGGGACTATTGCATCTGTTTTGGGAGTCCCTTCCACTTACTTGGAGTGGGTTTGGAGAGCTGTGCAGTGAAGGATAGCATAAAAGAACAAACTGTGGGAAATTTCTGGCAGATACTGAGAATGCACAGTGCCCAGTAATCTGAACCCCAGGTGCCACTTGTCTGTCCATGCGCCGATGCAGGAGAATCACTTATTCTCTACTGCCTCCACTTCTCTTCTAGGATGTGAACAAACACATAGGGCCACATATGCCAGGTGTCGCAAAGCGTCTTTCTCTGAATTAAAGCATTAATTAAGTCTCAGGTAGTATCACACTGTGCGCTGAGTTGTCAGTTATCTCATATTTCTAGAAATTACCTAAGCTGTGGACATAGAAGATGAACAGGGAGATCCACCCAGGAAGGTCTGGGGCATTCCCAGACATGCTCTACAAATGGCAGGTCATAGCTGTTCATTGTATGCCAAATCGTGTCATTGCAGGAAACATAGCTACATGCTGCTCCTCCCTCCTTGAAGTATGGGTAGCACCGTCCACCTGCTCCTGATGCTTTTGGAGGCTCTAAGTCTCATGTCTCCATTTGGATACTTAAGAGGGACTCCTCTGTAGTGTTCTGACTTTCTATTTCTAAACTCAATATCTCCTTCCTTCTTCTCAAATCACAGGACTTCCTGTGCTCACTGAGACATTGTTGTGAGATATGAATCTTCCACTAGAAGCCCAAGGGCCCACTCAAGCTTCCTCAGCTCCTCCAAGTCAGCTGAAAGTCACTGCTTAGCATCCTTTTCTTTTCCAAGATGCTTGAGCAGGAGGGCTACCTAGCACCCATTATTATACTCACCAATCTCTACAGGAACATTCGCAGCATATGTGGACAAGGTCCTTACAGGAACATTCGCAGCATATGCCGACAAGGTCCTAAGGCTTGTATGTGTGGCAGATCTACGCCTCTCACCCACCTCTCACAAGCCCACATTCAGGACTCTGGTGGTTGTCTGAGACGAAACATTCTTTAGTTAAGAACATGTGCAGTCAGAGATTTGTAGACAATGAAAGCTGCCCATGTGGCCACACTGGCAAAACATGTCTAGAGACTGATCACACTGGGAATGTAACATTTCCAAGAGACTACAGAGCTGGACTCTCTGGATGATGATGACATGTAGGAAGGCTTCTGATCCCAAGTTGTCTGACTTCTCTGTGAGCAACAGAGTCACTGAAGGCTGCAGGCATTCTCAGATGGCATTCTACTCGCTTCCGTTGTCTCAATTTAAATATTGTAAACGTAATCGGTTCATTCGAATCAACATTAACTTAACTGCCCAGAAACTAAAGTAATCCTATTCCCTTGTCATTTAGAATAAACTTTTAACCTTAGAATAGATTTTTGTGGTGTACAGGAAAAAAATAAACTGCAAACAGCTCAGTTCCAGTAAATTCTACTGGCAAACTTCCTTGCTATTACTTCTTTAGATGAATAGGGTAAAGTTTTTGCAAATTGAAGAATCAATATTCACACATTTTATTAGCTAAAGAAAATACTCTAATAAAATGTACTTTAATAAAACCTGAGATTGCTCTAGTTTTTGTTGCAGAGATGTTAGAGTGCGCACACACACATGCACGTGTGTGAGTGATGTGTGTGTGTGTGTGTGTGTGTGTGTGTGTGTGTGTGTATGTGTGTGTGTTTCTGTTTTAGGCCTTATCTTGGACCCATTTATCACTGTTCCCAGTTACCTATGGTTTATGGCAACTCCCCACTTACCTTGATCTTGAATAACCTATTGGCTTTTAGGATGCTGGCCAGGTGTTCTGCAGATAGATTCTCAGTTGGGATGTGTTTAATGCTTCTCTCGGGTGCAAGATTCAGGAAGGAAGACTTCAGGGTTAAGGCAGCACTCAGCTTACATCCTGCCAAAGCTAGATATTTCCAGTATGCCTTAGAACTGATGATGCTGACCTTGGCCTCCAGGCTCTAACTAGGTGTGTCCATTCCCACTGATTCTCATCACATCCTTTGGAAAGAAGCCACTACATGCTGCCCAGCCTAGGAAAGAAGAATCTAAATTTTGCTTTTGGGTACACAGAGTCTTTACCAAACTAAGTTGGAGATTCTCTTTATAGGAGTCATTCTTCTCTTATCTATTGATTCATCCAAAAATGAATTTATGGTAGTGCAAGGGTTAATATTGATTGTCAACTCGATGGAGTTTGAAATCACCTAGGAGATATAAGTTATGGGGTGTCTGTATGGGAGTTTCTAGATTAGGTTGAGAATGGAAGACCAACCATCACATGGGTTGGAATCCAGACTTAATATAAGGTGGGCTGATCTTCCTGACTGTAGAGGAAAGGTGACCAGCTCTCTTGTTTCTGCTGTCCTGATTTCCTCTCCATGATGGACTGTGGCCTTGCATCGTGATCCAGGACAAATGACCCCTCCTTCAGTTGCTCCTGTCAGGTGTTTTTATCACCTCTATAAAAAAGAGAACCCATATAATTAATTTGGATTTCAGAGTAATTTTTTAGCCACAAGGCTGTATTCCAACATTACTTTATTCATGCCCTTGTTCAAATTGCCCCAACTTTGAACATTAGTATCATATAGTATGGAATTTTTAATACCTTCCTAAGCAAGTGTAAATGTTTTCTTTGGAGTTCATGTATGGAAATCCTAACCCACTTGTATTCCTAGAACCCAATATTCCAGGCTGGTGACCATAATGAAAAGAGATACTTTCCTGCAGCTCTGGAGAGTGTGCATTCCAGGCATCAGCAGGTCGTACAGTCTGATGAAAGCTTCTTCTGCAAAAGGATCTGAGTTGGAAGTCTTCTATTGGAAGACAAGGCACACTGAATGCTGGTGACCATACATTGTGTATGTGAGAACATGCCTGTACTTGGAAGACATAAGTCAACAATAAGGCCACACCCCTCTTTGAAGATATATAAATGAACTTGAGTGATTGTTTGGTGATTCTAGCAGGGAAGCACTGTGACTCCTATACCTTTGACTGAAGACCAGTCCTCCTCTATTGGAGAAATCTCTTTGAGTACACAGCTTTGGGAGGGACACACATGGAGTGGTGAGGAATTGTCTTCTGAGAGGCTTCACCCAGCAGCTGATGGGAACAGATGAAGAGACATGCAGCCAAACAATGGACTGAGCTCAGGGAATTTTGTGGGAGGTTGAGAAGAAGGATAGAGGGAGCTAGAGGCGTCAAGGACATCATAAAAATACCTGCAGAGTAAACTAACCTGGGCTTACGGGGGCACACAGAGACTGAACCCCCAACCAAAGAGCATGCATGGACTTGACCTAGACCCCCTACACATATGTAGCAGACTTGCAGCTTGGTTAACATATGGTTACCCTAACAATGGGCATAGGGGCTGTCAGTGACTCTGTTTTCTGCCTTTGGATCCCTTTTCCTTAGCTTGGCTGTCTTGTCAGACCTCAGTGAGAGAGGATGTGCTTAGTCCTGCTGCTACTTGATATGCCAGGATGTGTTGGTTCCCCTTGGGTCCTCCCCTTCTCTGAGAAGAAGGAAAGAGGAGAATGAAGGGAGGAAGGAATGAGGGGAGGATGGAATGAGGGGAGGACTGGAGGAGAGGAGGGAAGGGTCTGGGATCAGGCTTTAAAGTGATGAAAAAAAGATTATACTTCTGAAAAAAATTAAGAACACGCTTTTATAAAACTGAGCTGCAGGCAAGCCTTTCTTAATTAGTGATTGATAGGGGAGGCACCAGCCCATTATGGGTGGGGCATCCCTGGGCCAGGGGTCTTAGGTTCTTTAAGAAAGCAGGCTGAGCAAGCCCGTAAGCAGCACTCCTCCATGGCCTCTTCATTAGTTCCTGCCTCCCGATTCCAGCCCTTTATGAGTTCTTGGTCTGCCTTCTCTCAATGGTGGACTATACTTTGGAAATGTAAGCTAAATAAGCACTTATCCTGCCTGTAAAAGAGGATATATAGATTAGACCTCTCTTCAGTGATGTGGCTGCCCCTACATTTGCTGTCTGTGGTTCCATGTCACCACACTCAATCTCATTGTCTCACCAAGTTAGACATGTCAGGAAAGGTTTCTTTAGGTTGTCATTGGTGCCCTACATGGGGTAAACAAACATTTGTTTGTTGTCGCTCCAGAAAAAGTCATCCACAGGCCATATTTCTTCTTACAAAGAAGGTGCTCAGCATACGGTCTGACCATTACTTATTTGCCCTTTCTCACTCTAGAAGGGAACCTTGGTTGCTCCCAGCATATTGTGATATGACAAAGGTGGCTCCACACATTCAAGTGTTAATGTAGTGTTGACATAAATGCTCAAGCAGCAGTGTAAACAGAAACTCAACTGCAGCAATTTGCACTGAGACTCCCTTCAGCATGAAAGGAAAGGGCCTTACTGTGTGCTTCAAATTACTACATCCTCACCTCACTGGTAATGCCAGTGTTTGGATGCTCAGTAAAGTTGCATTATATATATGTATGTGTGTGTATATATATACACATATATATATGTCATTTTGTTATAATGTCATTTTATTATTTGATATTGTATTTTTACTATTTATGTGTCCAAAGGGAATTAACTTGAATATTAAACTGTACCTTACAGCAGTGCTAGGCTTGCTCACTCTCTGGTAACTTACCTTCAATTATTTGAAGTTTCTACATAACAATCATATCTCCTATGAATATACAGCCTCATTATCAGTTTTTCTTCCTGTTTCTTTTATTCCCATCTCTTGCTGTTCTGCACCATGGGTGTCTTGGCAGATGTTTATTGGCTCCCTCCTCTTTCTTTCCTTTGTAATTTTTCTTTATTTTCATTTGTGCATGTGCATGTATACATTTGTGCATGTGAACTTGTGTGTGACTATGCATGTGTGTGTGTGTGTGTGTGTGTGTGTGTGCACTTGTGTGTATTCTACATCTCTGAGCTTAGCTACAAAGACAAGACATGGTCATCAGATCACCTGGAAGTAGAATTTAATAAGACTGAACCATCTGATGTGGAAGCTGGGAACTGAACTCAGGTCCTCTGCCAGACCAGCCAATGCTCTTAACCACTTAGCCACTTCTCAGGCTGCTCTGCACAGCTTCATTTAGCGATTTGTTAGTTTATGTCACTTACACATTTTACATTAGACATCTTTTTTTTTTGTATTTTAAATGAGCTTTGTATACATTAGATATAATTGTCAGGTGTACAGGTTTTTACTCTATGTTGGTCTTTTGATTTTCTTCACAGTATATTTCCTAAAGCTAAAATTAAATTTTAAGTAACTTAATAAAATGCAATCTAACTATCTTCTTTTGTGAATCACAAATGTGTATCCATATCTAAATTAACATTACTAACTCATATTTATCAGATTTTTTCTACTGCTTTCCTTCAAGTGTCTTGTGTTTTTGTGTCATGATGACTTCATACTGGGAAAGCTGCAAGGTGGTAGTTGAATGATTATTCTTTTTGAAGAGACATGCACTTACTCCTTCATCTCTTTTTCTATTGATCAGATTTCCTCTTTTTGCATGATCAGCACTATGCTAGAATGGATCTAACTTGGGGCTTTCTTGTCTGCTCCACTGATCTATGGGCCTCTCTTTTTCCTCCAATCCACCACATGCTGCCTTGATTGCTGTTGTGTCACAGTATACCCTAAAAATGGGCTGCATAGGTCCCAGCTTTGCTCTGCTTTATTGCTGTGTCCAACATTTTGTGTCTTTCAGTTTCAGTACAATCTTTAGAATCAATTAGAAAACATATGCCAGTAACTTGCTGTGATTTCTGACTGAAAAGGCATTGAATCCTTAGGGAGTGAAGCTAAAGACTGTGTTCGTTACCACCAGCACATGTAGCACTTGTTTCCCCTGTGGCTTTACTGTAGCTAACTACCATATGCTCTGTAAGGTTGAGTGGATGCCATAAGAAGATGCATCAATCACTATGATGCTCTTGCCTTTTGTAGATTTTTTTAAAAAGAAAATTATAATCCCTCTATTCTCATTTTGCTGTAACTTTTGATAAGACATGAGTATATGATTATAAAATGCTTTCTACATTTCTGAATTCTCATGACTAGATGAATTTCAGTGTGTCTTTGGCTAACTACTGGGAAGTATAGAGAGATGGAAGCTGATGCTCAGCTTGCTTTCTTCTTTGTCCTTTTTTTATTCAATCCAGCACTAACTACATGATTAGTGCTACACACACTCAAAGGTCTGTCATCCCTTCTCGGTTAAGTCTCTTTAGAAACACTCTCCTAGACACACTCAGAGGTGTATCTCCTAGGTGATGCTAAATCTAGTCAGGTGGACAGTGAAAGCTATGCATTTCAGTATGTGTAGTTTGTGAATGCATAAGCTGTGTGTTTTAGTGATCTATTTTTTATTACTACAATAAAGTACATCAAATGTATTATATGAGTTTAAATGTATTAATTTATACACACTGTAGACCATGTATACTGCTTCTCAAAGACAAGAGCCATGTAAAGAAATGTGAAGATGTGGCACAAATTGATCTCTATAATGTCAATTCTGTGCCAATTTTGTGATTACCACCTACTACTGCTACCACCACTGCTGCTTCTGCTGAAAGGAGCTCAAGTGTTGTGAACAAGCCATAGAAATGCTGGGACACTTGTCATCTTCCTTGTCCAATGTGTGCAAAGCGATCAACCATATTTTCTAAGAGAAGGCATACATACAGATGTGTGTGTGTGAGTGCATGCACACCATATATCTTTCTACTTGTTTAATATATATATATATATATATATATATATATATATATATATATATAAGACAGCATCAGGATATTGGGATTAGTAGTTAAGTTTTTCACAGTCAAAAATACACATATATTTTAGACTGCAGGAATAATTGTTAGCCCTATCTTTTAGTCAACATTTAACAAAACCTGGTGGAAACATTTTTGGCTTTGCAACTGTGAGCTTGGGGTACTCCTGGCATCTAGTGGGTTCCACCCAGGAGTGTTGATAATATCCTTACATTCAGAGGAGTAACCTACTCAATATCAACTCTTCATGTCTATATTGTTAACAGTGATGGAGAACACTTCTACGTGGTATGCTCTGGAAGAAGCCACTGTCCCCCTCATTGCTGTCAGGGAAGCTTCTGTTTGCAGGATATGGTGATTAATATAGAGCCCTGAAATTTGTCAGAGTGAAGAAGACTATGGTGTTCAGCCCTGAATGAGGCTTCTACACCACACCCCCTCAAACAGGGCTCAGAAAACATTTCTGAAGATGGGGATGGCTGAAGATAGTAGGAGCCATCATAGGTCAAGGAATACCAGTATAAAAGAGTGCCTGCTAGATAGGACAGTACTGTTACACTCTCAAACTCACAAAATCTCCATCTGACTACACTGTGAGTGATTGCAATTTAAATGTATGCCGTTATCCAATATTTGGGAGGGGTGTGTGTGTGTGTGTGTGTGTGTGTGTGTGTGTGTGTGTGTGTAACATGGGAACCTGTGAATGTGTACCATGTGACCATATGTGTGACCTCCTATGAGCAAAATGAATGTTCCTCATCTGTCATCGAGAAGATATGTTCAAGGAAATTTAACAAGATTAATTAAATAACTTAAATTTCCTATGCCTTTGGGCTCACTACAGTGTTTGAAATTATTCTGAATATTTCACAAACTTACACTGTAAATATAGAGTAAATATTTATCAATACCACCTCTACATGTATATAAATAGTTGTTTTGCAGATACTGAGGTACAAGACACTCCAATTACTAATAACTGCCTTCATCTTTTACAATTCAAGTGTATTTCATTGTAGTCTAGTTTTGTGATAGTTATTAGTTGACACAAATGCATTTTAATTGGAATTGTCTATTCACTTACCTATGCATAGGAATGTTTAGCGAGTTATAGATTCATGGACAAGTCCCACAAGGATATGATTATTCATCTTCACACACCATGTGCTCTTAGGCTCTGAAGAATGCTGTTTATTACACAAGTGAAATTTTCAGACAGCTGAGCCTTAACAATTCAAGCACCATGTTTAATTTTTAAAATATCTTCAGGGAAATGTTCCACAGAGTACTCGCAGAGTTCTTTGGGTGAAAATGTTTACAATAATGATCATGAAAAAAGTGGGAATGTCTCTGCAGAGTACCTGCTGTCTGTTACTCGGTTTATGTATTTTTATGCTAGGGAACCCTCAAGACCTCTCAATCTGGAATTTGTTCACACATCACCATAGATAGAGAATACCCCACAACTTCAAATAACTTCAGATATTAGAAATTGGGAGTTGCTTACATCATAAGATTCAAGCACTAAAACTAAGAAACAGAATTAGGTTAAAACCGGTGTTTTTCTCTTTTCACAATTCAACAATTGTTCTGATAGAGCTGTCTTCCCTTTCTCAAGGGCTGGCATTGGTACACAGCTATGGCCTTTTTGCTACTTGGTCTGTGGTTTCCTTTAATGTGGAATGTTTCTTAGGAGTCTGCAGTGCATACTTTCTGTTAGATATGTGCCAGATCTCTTCAGATTAGCTTTGAAAAAAAAACTGTCCTATGTTTTTTGACCAGAAACATGGAAGCTATACTTTGTATATGGTTTGGAAGTTCCCCCATGGGTTTGTGTGTTGAAAGCTTGGTTCCTTATATAGTGGTGTCTTTGGGAGGTGCTTACACCATGGGGAGAACTGCCCATGGATGGTAATGCTATACCTGCTATGGGAACCTTGCATGATCATAGGGACTGGCTGCAGAAGCACACGGATCTCTGGATCTCTGAGTTCCTGTGTGACATGTGGTCCCTCTCATCAGTCTTGCTACTCATTATAATATAGGTGCTCACTAGTCCCAGATGATGTCAGAACCATGCTCTTGATTCTCCAGAAATACAAATGAAATAAACATTTTCCCCCACATCACATATCTCTTATACTAACAACAGCCACTAAACTTGATTTTTAAAATTAAGTTAGAGCTTATTGTTAGTTTTTTTGTTTTTGTCTCTTCTCTTTGAAAAACTACATTCCAAGATTAGATACCTAGTAAGGGACTATGGGGAGGAGAGTATCTTCCAAGAATGGGGAAATAGAATATATTTTAGGGAGAAATAAGAGAGAAACTAGAATAGGAGGATTAAATGCAGACAGGGATGGGGAAGAAGGGTAAAGAACAGAATATGAGGAGGGACAACTAACCCTAAAGGCCATTTGAAAATCTACATGGAAACCTCCTACTGTTGAAGCTTCCTAAAGTATATACATATATGAAAGGAAGCTAAATGGAGTCACCACATAACAGGGAAAATACTTCAGCTAGATAACTCTTGCCACCAAATAAAACTTCCTGCACTAGGGATGGATCTTCTTCTTTTTTTTTTGAGTTGTTAGCCAAAGGGGCTCAGTGGAAGCCCTGAAACATCACAAACTATTGGCAAGACTATTGGTTATTCTAACAACCTGATAGTAAAGCCATATTGCTGTAGACAACGCTTACATATGTCATTGAGCACAGAGAGGTTGAGATGCCACCTAACTAGCAGCTTTACCTCTGCTGAGTGGCATTTATGGTATTTAAATGTTGTAATGCACATCACCAGAGGAGAAAGGTAATCATCAATATCATTAAGCTATAAATTCTACAATTTATAACAGTAACTTTCCTGAAAGATGTACTGATGCAATCATAGCACAAGTGTTATGGGCATAACCAACCATATTTTGTTGGATTTAAGGTGCACTCTATGGATGGAACTTATATCTGACTCTGCTAAAGTGACCAAGAACCTGTGGCTAGATAGGCCTAGGAAAACCCAACACTATTATTGTGCTAAAGGAACATAGCAATAAAATGACTCCTAATGACATACTTGTATACCAATAAATTAGTGCCCAGGTCAACCCACATGAGAAAAATTTATTTTTTGAACTGAATGGGAAATAACACAGACACACACAACTTGACAATGTGAGAAGAAAAAGAGAGACTTTGGAGCATTGAGTCCTAAGTGGGATATCCTCATCAATCCTTTTCATCAAGGCTCAATGATCTATGTAGAAGAAAAGACAAAAAGATCGCAAGAGCCAGAAGTGGTTGATGAGTCATAGGAAAAAGTGCCTTCCAGACACAACCAGGCTGGTGAATATATTAACTTACAGAGACTGGGCAGAATGCACAAGACTTGCACAGGGTTCAAGCCAGACAGGGTTGCATCTTTGAAATGGGGAGGTGGACATAGGCTCCTATCCCTAGCCAAGAAGCTATCTAAAACTGATCCTCCTTTGCAAAGAGAAAAATAAAATTTCTCCAAATGAGTCTCACTGAGTATGTTAAAAAAAAAACCCTTCCCACTTCAGGGAAGGTCTCATGCTCAGGAGTAGATGTCTAACTCAGTGGTATTTTTTGTACGTATTTTGTCTTATTTTGCTTTGTTTGGGGATGTTTTTGGCTTATTGGTCTTCTGCTTGTTCTCTCTCTCTCTCTCTCTCTCTCTCTCTCTCTCTCTCTCTCTGTGTGTGTGTGTGTGTTTCTTATACCCTTTTGTTTGTTCATTTTATTTGAAAAAGAGAAAAGGAACATAAAATTGGTGGTCAAGGAGGTGGGGAGGATCTAAGATAAATTGAGGAAGGAAAAATGACAAAATATATTCTATGAAAAAATTAATAAAAATTCCTAACAATAAAACTTCTTGGAAGCATGACCAGATCAAGCAAGGCATTTTGTGTGAATATATACTGCTTGCTAGACATATTTTACAAAGATTCATATGTATAATGAAGCACAAATAAGAACAGCAAACACATACCAGTAGACTCTGCCTCATAACATGTGTGAACATAGTGGGTCAGTCTGAGCACCCTCAATGTCTTCCTTTAATGGCTTCTGCTCAAATTGCTTCTGCCATTTAAGAAAGAACAAGTGTTAACCCAAAGCACCTGACTTTGACCTTCCACATCCTACTTTAAGGGATTTGTGCAAACCACTACAGATAACCAAAAGGCTTTGTCTACATGCTTCTATACCTGCTGCGATTTTCTCTAAATTATAGGAGAAGGAACTCAAACCTCTTCTTTGTACCATATAATGATAACAAGAGAATGGAAGAAAAGGAAAGCTTAGAGACATCCCTTAGAATGGGAGAGCTGAGTGGATTATGAAAGAGAGTGAGCTCAGGTTCAGAGGTCATTCACAGTGTCCCACAGGCCCTGCCAGGAAAATGTCCACAGGAACCTGAGCACACAGATGTCAGTGGGCAGTGTGAGGCAGACACTCAGGCTGAAGGAAAGGGCTGCGGTCTCTCCCAGACTCACTTTAATTAGAGGGGGCTTGAGTGGATGGGAGAAAGCTGAGCATGTGGAGAGAGCCACAGGCCCACTGTACACCACGAGACTTTCTTTTGTAAAGAATGACACTGCTTGGTGATAAGCATAGAAGTCTTCAATACATCCAGATAAAATATAAAAATTGAAGCACAATGCCCTTTGTCTTTTTATTGATTCTAATACTTACTTTATCATCAGTGTTTATTCCAGGTGAAGAATTAAACATTTACAAGTGAATAAAAATTAGTCTTCAAGGCTATAAGTGAACAGACTCCTAATACCTAACTGCATATCTATCTTCACATCTGTCTGAAGCATTCACAATATTTCTAAAACCTAAGGCAGGAAACAGTACCATATGTATCCTAATTTTAAATTCTCTCTCTCTCTCTCTCTCTCTCTCTCTCTCTCTCTCTCTCTCTCT
>OU015742.1:125973146-125987948 GCA_907169655.1 Acomys percivali
TCTCTCTCTCTCTCTCTCTCTCTCTCTCTCTCTCTCTCTCTCTCTCTGTGTGTGTGTGTGTGTGTGTGTGTGTGTGTGTACATGAGTGCTATTCTGGGGAGGTCAGAAGAAGTCATCATATTCCCCAGAGCTGCAGTCACGTGTGTTGTGAGCTGTTAGATGTGAGAGCATCCCACATATCATAGCATCCACATATTACTCCTCTCAGGTCACCACACACCTCTTATTTTACATCTCACACCACACAATGCTCACAGCCCTGCACATCATACCACATATTCATGCCACACACCACACCTCCCATATCATACTTCATACCCTGCCATACCACATATCACAACACAAACAACACTCATACCACCCCTCACATCACACCTTGGACATTTGCATACATATCATCCCTTGTACCTCACACATCACATTACATCACCCTTCACACATCATTCCATCACATACATTCTATCACACATACATACCATGCCACATATCATATCATGGATAAATCACACCACACAAACACCATTCATAGGACACACTGACTACCACATACACACAAACTCACACAACATACATATACCATCCCCATACCACATACCACATACCTGTGTACATACAAAAATGCTGCCTCTGCCATACACATTACATGTAACACAGACACAACCGTGGCAACACATACAACTGTAACATATGTCCTAAAGCAAGCATACATCATACATGCATATATACACACAAAAAGGCTAAAAGTAGGGCTGGAGAGATGTCTCAGTGGTTAAGAGCGCCGCCTGCTCTTTCAGAGGTCCTGAGTTCAATTCCCAGCATCCACGTGGTGACTCATAACCATCTATAATGAGATCTGGTGCCCTCTTCTGCAGATAAAGCACTCATGCAATACATAAAATAAATCTTTTTTTAAAAAAGGCTAAAAGTAAATCCTTCACACTACTCTGCACATAAGCATTAAGTAAATAGAAAGACAGAATTTAAAAAGTGAGTTAGTCACATCTATTCCTGGAGTCTTCATTAAGGAGTATTCACCATGAATCTATGTTGCTGACTGAACAAGTGAATTCAGGTGTAGGGTGCAGAGTGACCTTCCTGAAGTTAAACAAGCTGTTGGCTTATCTCAAGAGCCGTACTAACTGATAAAGGTTTATTCTATAAATTCTTCTGAAAACTTTGTCATTTGCTACCATTTGTTTAGTTATCATTAACAGATAATAAAATAAATGAACAAGCTGCAAATGAACTTCAAAGAAAAATATGAAAACATTATTTTAAAACATTTTACTCTATTTTTCTTATCTTCTTGCATTCTGCCAACAAGCACTCTTACTTGAGTGGCAGGAAAAAATAAGCCCAATTATCACCGAATTTCAGTAAAGAAAATCTTCACTGCCCTTCAAATGAGCTATTATTTGGAGGGTCACAGAGTCCCCAAATGTGGGAGATTTATTTGAGATGGAAGGCAGCTCAGAGCAGGCAGCTGTGATAGCAGAGAGGTGACATTGTGTTTCAGCAGCTATGTGGCATGGTGAGTATTGTACACCAGTGTACAGACAAGCATAGGTCATAAGAGTGATGCTGTAGTGGACTTTTTCCAAGCGTATCAGGCTACGAACATAATAAATCAAAATTGGTGGATACAGCACGTTTGAGTTCAACAGGAGGTCGGGCTTGCTTTTTCTAGTAAAATACTGAGATAAATGTCTGGAAATGCTTTGATATATTCATTCATTTGTTTTATCCTTTGGTGAAGTAATAATGAATGATTTTTTTATTGATATAGCTAGATGGATACGTAGGCAGATGATAAATATATAGATGATAGAAAATGTTAGGTGTTAGATAAATAAATGGATATGTGATGATAATGATGATGATGATGGTGAAGATAGAGAGTGATAGAGAGATAGAATTGATGACTAGGTAGATAGATAAATAATTGATAACCATGTAGGTAGATAAATGAATAAATGATAGATGATATATAGATAAATAAGTGGATATTTTATAGATTCATGATAGATAAGGATAGGTGATAGATGATCAAAAGAAGAAAAATGGGTAGATCATAGATAGATCCATAAATAGATGATAGATACTGAACTCTCCTGGGTATGTTCAGAAGGTTTCCTGAGCAATACAGAGTCCCTACTCTCCTGAAGGAATATTGATGGACTGCTGAAATAAGTTTTGTAATGCACTGGGAGTTAATAAATGATTTTCAAAAGAAGTAAATGAAAATGTTGGTGATTGAGAACACGATATTTTAATGGAAGGACTTTCACCTTAAGTAAGATGACAGAATGAGTTTCATCAAATTTCTGACTAGTAGTTAAAGCCAAGGGAGGCATGACAGTGAGTCTTGAAGATATGGCAAAGTCATATGATGAAAGTAACCAAATCCACAGGCAGAAGCTGTGGAGGAGAAGCCAAAGCATGTCCCAGTAAACAACACACTTTCAGAGGAAGAATGGGAAAAGCCCCACCTCATGATTCTTTGTAGATTATACAACGAATTGTGGATTCTGCTCTCAAGGAAGATAGAAAGCTCAGGGAAGCCTGAGGATCCTTGACCTGCACTGTTCTGCATAGTATGTTGAACAGACGTTTTGTCAAAGAAAAAGTGGGGGACAGAACCTATCTGGGATAGAAATGGAGGTCTCCAGGAAAAACAAGATGGCAATATGGGTTGGCAGTAGGTGAAACAAGGTAGCAGATGATCACATATAAACACATGATGCTGGTTCAGTATGAGTTCCAGAGAAATTGCACGGGCGTTAAGTAAAAATGGGCCACAGATCAGGGGAGAAATTAGGGGTAGAAATATAGATGCCAAGTGAGGAAAGTCTCCTCAACACTGTACCAAAAGATCCTGATGAGCCATTAGTTCCAAGACAGAATTAACATAGTATTCTAAATGGTCAAGGCCATCAATGACTTCCAAAAAACCCACTGCTTAGATAAGAAGGGGCCATTAGTGCAAAGCAGTAAGAGGTAGATTGCTAAAAGCAAAAATGGAAAACATTTCTAAGGATCTTGCTATAAAATGGATTGATGTAATAAGAGAAGTGAGATCAAACATGTAAATATATTGAAAAATAAGCAATTTGCTGGCTTGTGTTGATGTGGCTGATGAGCTATAGAGAACAGTGTGTGGCAGATTAAAGGGAAGTGAAAACAGTTAAGATGTCGTAAGAAGATGAGAGATTGAATCTCATGCAAAGGTGGAAATCACACTTTGAGCAGACTTATGGAGAAATGCTAAAAGAAAATGCCTTAAGAAAATGCTAAAAGCAGAGACAGGCAAGGTGACTATAGGTAAATAGTACATTTCCCTGATTTGAGTATCAGAATAGTATAACTATTTTGTTGCAAGAGCAACAGTACTCATGAAGAAAATTTAAGGTCATTTCAGTAAAAGATAAAAATAAATACAGGTAAAGTCAGAAGCTACACAAGAAAGTACAACAAATAAAGCACCACTATACTCTGTATAAGAGTTCCATCCACTAGTACATGAATTAAGCCATCCATTTCCAGGATCCATTTTCCACATCCATTTCCAATATGCATACACAATATCTCTCTCCAACAACCCATCTCCAACACCCGTCTCTAACCACCCATCTCTAACATCCATCTCCAACACTCATCTCCAACATCAGTTTCCAACATCCATCTTCACATCCATCTCCAACACCCATCTCCAACATCAGTTTCCAACACCCACCCCTAACACCCATCTCCAACATCATCCTCCAATATCCCTCTTTAGAAGTTTTCATCTTTTTCAGTTGATAGAGGATGCTTCTGTAATGGAAGATGTTTGGTGTAATGTAATAATAATGAAGGCAACTGGGTAAGAGAAAGAGTTTGCCAATAAGAAATTGAGAGAGTGGATGATAAAATGAGAGAGTGGAAGAATGGATGGGTGCATGGATAGATGGAAGCATGAGAGCATGGATGTAGGGAAGGATGGACAGAAGATTGGATGAGTAGATAAATGGACACAAGTATGAGTGGGTATATGCATATGTATATAAGGTATATGTATATGTACATATGATGTTACTAAATAAGGAGTTATCAAGTATAAAAGATTATTTAAAAGGGAAAGAAAGAAAGCAATATGTCAAAGCAACTAGTTTCTCAGAGGACACCAGCTATTATTGAACATAAACCTCATAACAATGTGTGCTAATTATACTCCTTTTGTTAATGAGGAATCCAATGCTCAGAGTGCTAAAGAATTTTGCCAGAGTCACAGAGTCACAGCCTATATTTTGGGCTCTGTGTGTGTGTGTGTGTGTGTGTGTGTGTGTGTGTGTGTGTGTGTATGTGTGTGTGTGTCTGTGTGTCTGTGTGTGTACACTCATGTGCAACTGTCTGTGTATCTCAGGTGGGGAGGTCATAGGACTTATTAGCATAGTTAAAGTGATGGAAGAATATCTCGGTGGAGGCCCTCAGGAGTACAGGCCCATCCCTGATATGGAGGACCATGTTTGGGGTTATGTTCAACTCCACAGTTTTCAGGGTTGAGCAGCTTCTCAGCTATCCTGATTCCAAACGTATCTGCATCAGACTTGGTGAAGACCTTGCTTTTGAGATTTGGTCTTCTGATGGCTACAGAATTGAACTTAGCCCTATGCAAAACCTCAACACGTTCCCCCAATTCTGCATCTTAATGTGGATGGACATGATGCTCTGACCAGTGTGAACCCAGGCAATTGTGCCGTGTGGCTCTCTGAAGGCTACCAACATCAGAGGAGTCTGTCAGTTCAGACATGAACTGTATTGAGGCAGATGATGTGGAAAATGTATAAACTTGAATGTAAAGTTGTATTTGCAGGAATGTTTTACTGTGTATTTGTTGGTACAAACACTGTGGGTTTCTAGCACCTTGGAAAAGAGCTATGTATGGTCATGTGATACCAGGTGGAACTGAAGTGGGAATTGGTTCACTTATACCTTATTTAATCCAAATGCTGGGATGATGGACACCTTGGCAGAGAGAAATTCTGTATATGGCTTGCTCTTATACTGGGCAGGCAGTGGTCCTGATAACATTATGAACTTATGTGATATAATGAAAAGAGATGAGCCTATATGTATTTAATATCAAAGGTTGATAAGGAAACATTGTCCAAAGTGCCATTTATTCTGTCTGTGAATATAATAAACACATTACCTATTTTTTCAAAATATAGGTGTCTGGATAATTAGAGATGTTTAAATGCAGGGATCTCACTAATCTTTGTATTCATTAATGTAGAAAATATCTATTTATGTCATAAGTTACCAATTTCCTGAAATAGGCACCTAGATCCATCCATTTTAAGTATTGATTTAGAGAATGGCTGTGTTTACTTTTTCCAAGTATCCATTCCTTCTCATAAGTATTTTCCCTCTGGACTCTGTGCTAGATATTGGACTAAGGGTGAAGGATGGAAAGTCTAGTCCATGTTCTATGGTCCGGGCATAGTATGACTCCTACCTGAAGTCAAGGAAAAAGATGGGTCATCGGGTGGGATGGTGACAAGGAAATGGACCTACCCTCTATCTTTTTTTCATGGAAAATGGTCACCCACCTTACATAGAGACTGTTTTCAGAGGGACCTGGCAAACTGAAATCCTCTGCAGTATTTCTACCTGAGAAAAGAGAAGCCAGCTCAACTCCTTTATTTCTAGAAGGTGGTGGTTCTTACCTCCAGGTGAACAATTTGGGGTATTTCCAGAAGTCTAAAACCTAGGTATCAGAGCTGGTGTGAACCAGAGAGAAGAAGGGGAGACTCAGCTGTCCAGCCCATTGCTGACATGAACCTTGGTTGGAAGCAAAAGCATCAGGAAATTACAGCTCAAGAACAAAGCATCTCAGGGTAGAATTGCATCAAGAAAGCCCCAGAGCTCGTCAAGGAGGAGGACAAGGTTTTGCAGTTCACAGGGCACCTCTTGAGTCAGAGCAGTTACAGTAAAAGTTGTAGGTGAAGGAGAGCTAATATTCTTTCACACTCCATTCTTCCTGGCCCAGGATCCTGTGTCCTGGGATGCAAAACTAACCACCTGCACTCAGAGCTGAATGTGAGGAAGTCTATGGGGGTTGGCAACAGGCTCAGCAATACATCTGAGTTACAACAGGCAGCAAGAAGCTCCAGGGGATGTCAATCACTCCAGTGAAACCCTTGCAAGTGTCTCTTCAGGGGAAACTACCTGATTAACATGCTGTTCCTGCATTTACTAATGGAAATCTTAGAAAAGAAAAAAATAATAAATAAAATGCACCAAATGTAATATGTAAGGAAAATTACTTAATCTTTTAACATATGCTTACCTCCATGAAAAGGTAAATACTCTGTTAAATTTTACATCATATGCCTGTCAGCATAGGGCAGAAAACATTCTTATTACTTGGATGAATGATGTGTTTCAGTGCAAGTGACATGGCTCCCTCAACACTAATCTGAGAGAGAGGAATAGTCAGCAAAATCCATTATATAGCCTTGGCTTCTAAAGTGAAAGTTTGCATTTTAAGATTTGCGAGTTGTGTTGGAAGGGAAAGGGGGCACCCATCTTCTGAGGAATACGTAAGGGGGATTGATGAAAGGGAAAGGAGGTAGGACTGGGAGATGAGGAGGCATGGGGCTATGACAACGATGTAAAGTGAATATATATATATATATATATATATATATATATATATATATTAAAGTTTTGTGTATGTGTATGCACATGTGGCTGCAGAGCCTGTGGGTACCAGAAGAAAGCATCACATTATCTGAAAGTTGAGTTAAAGGTGGTTATGATCTACCCAGTGTGGGTGCTGGTAGCCAAATTCAGGTTCTCTGGAAGAGCAGCAAGTGCTAAGTGCTGTTAACCACCAAGCTATCTCTCACCCCTTAAAATGAATTTTAAACAAAACTAGTACTAGTAACTTAAAAATTTAGCTTAACCATAATTAACTTAAAACTTTTAAGTTTTTACTTAAAATATATTTCTTACTGTTTAAAAATAGTAACAAAAATAGTTGTAATAACTTCTTAAAAATTACCTGGAAAAAAAAATCTACCATAATATAATGTTTAGAACAAAATCTTAAAATACTGTAGCCAAAGTTTGAGACTGTCAGTGTATGAATGACACTTTCATAATGGTAGTATTTATGTTTATCTGATAGAGGATGTTGTAGGCAGCAGTTTATAAATACCTTTACAAAAGCATCTATTTTCCATCTAAAATGATTCTTTCTTTTTTATGACCAAATTAATTAACGCAAGTAACTAATTGAGGCAAACTTTCGAAATTCATGTGCATGGGTTGTCTTCCCCTAAAGATGGGGTTCAAGGGATTAGCATTAAACATGGGCAAAGCAAGGATTTTTATAGTTTAGGAGTAGGAGCTTTACAAATGTGGGGTTTGGCAGGCAATTAGGTAGATCACAGAAGCATAACATAAGCATAACAAGTTGGTAATAACAAAGACATGTTTGCAAGGTGGTCATAACAAGGCTGTTATAACAAGGTGGTCATAACAATAGCTGGTCATAAGAACATTTTCAAACAAAGGAGTAGTTGCAGGTTCCTAGAAATGGCAGTACAGAACCATTTGGAGTTAAGGTTACAGGTGAGACAATAGCCTAATTCTTCAAAAATAAAGTCAGTCTTAAATATAAATGAACCTACTTTGTCTTTGTTATAAGATGACTTTCAAGCCCAAGTTGGAGTCAAGCTGGCTCATGACAACACTTACTGGCAAGTAAACAATTCCTCTTTGTCAAGTTATAAGAACATGGCCTTTGGACACAGTCAGAGCAAGGACTCATTCACAGTTTTGAAGATATTAGGCACTATATGATTCTGATCACATTCTTTAAACTTTAGTTTCCTCAACTGTAACTTAGAGATAACAATGCATTCCTTTCAGAAATGTGTGAGGGCTCTTGAAATGTAATAAGTATAATTCTTTTTAAACTACAGATTTAGGCTAATAAGAATTAGCTTTGTCTTAATTAATTAAATAATTATTTTATTAATTCATTTGAAAAATTGAATACTTAGTGACAAGTAGAGGCTTAATGGGGGGAAACCCATGCAGGTCACAAGAATAATTGTATTTCAACACTGCAGTTCATTGCCATAGATTTCCTTTGTGCTTATGCTGCCCATAGCAGCTTTATTTGTAACAACCAAATAACTAAAATGATTCGTTCAATGTGGTGCTCTTAGAGTACATCACAGTTGGCCACTTAATACTAAGGGCTTTTTAAGGGAGACTCCATAAGATGCATATCAGGCAGTTTTTAGACTGTTACAACATACTAGAGATATGTCACTTAAGGGAGGAAGGATTTGTTGGCCTCATGTTTTCAGAGATGGCAATGCATGACTGGATGGCTCCATTATTAGTTAGCCTGTGGTGAAGCAGAAACATCATCATGGAGGGGGATGGTGGGGGTGAACTGCTCACCTCAAAGCAAGCCATGGAAGAGGTTTTGGGAAAAGATATACCTGTCACCCCTAGTCACACATACTCCTACGTAGGCCTTACCTCTTACACAGTTCTGTCATGCATTTGTGAACTTACTAATGAGTAAATCTACTGAGGAAGGGTGTTAACTCATGAACCCATTCTTTTTTTTTTTATAATGTCACCTGCTTTAAAGCTTATAATCTGTTGTCCTTTTAGAGAGACAGTTCATATCCACACCATAACTTTAGTTATACCATCTGTCCTAGCTACTTTTATGTCATCTTCACACAAGATAGCATCATCTTAAAAGGGGGAATGTCAATTGAGAAAATGCCTCAATAACATTCAGATGTAGATCATTTTCTTTTTTAAAAATTTTATTAATTTATTCAGATTACAACTCAATTGCTGTCCCATAACTTGTATCCTCCAATTCCTCCCTCCCTCCTGCTTTCACTCTATTCCCCTCCCCTACATCTATGACTGAGGGGGACTTCCTCCACCACTATATGGTCATAGGCTATCAAGTCTTATCTTGGTATCCTGCTTATTCTTTCTTTGAGTGCCACCAGGCCTCCCCACCAAGGAGAGGTGGTCAAATATGGATCACCAGAGCTCATGTGACAGTCAGTCCCCACTCTCCACATAACTGTGGAGAATGTCCTGTTCATTGGGTAGATCAGAGTAGGGGTTCAATGTTTACTATTGTATTGTCCTTGGTTAGTGCAATAGTTTGAGCACCCCTCCGAGACCCGATCCACCCATCATGGTGTTCTTCTTGTAGGTTTCTAGGATCCTCTGGGTTCTTCTATTTCCCTATCTCCTATAACTCTCTTACCTAGAGTCTCAGTAGGATGTCCTCATGTCTATCTCAATCTCCTGGTAAGTGAAAACTTTCATGGGTTATGCCTTTTGGGCTAGTGCCCAATTGTAAGTGAGTATATACCATGTGAGTCTTTTTGCCTCTGGGTTAACTCACTCAGTATGACCATCTCTAGACCATATAAACAAACTGAAAGAAGAAAAACCACATGATTATCTCCATAGATTCAGAAAAAGCACTTGACAAAATCTAACACCCATTCATGTTTAAAGTTTTGGAGAGATTGGGACTACAAGGCACATACCTAAACTTAATAAAGTCTATATATATACAGCAAGCCAATAGACAACAGCAAATTAAATGGAGAGATACTCAAGGAAATTCCTCTAAAATCAGGGACCAGACATGGCTGCCCACTTTCTCCATTTCTCTTCAGTATAGTTCTTGAAGTTCTAGCCAGAGCAAAAAGACATCAAAAGGACATCAAGGGATCCAAATGGGAAAGGAGGAAGTCAAATTATCCCTATTTGGAGGTGATATGATAGTGTATGTAAGTGACCCCCAAAATTCCACCAGAGAACTGCTACCACTGAGAAACACCTTCAGCAAATTGGCTGGATACAAAATTAACTCAAAAAAGTCAGTAGCCTTCCTATATACAAATGACAAACATGCAGAGGAAGAAATTAGGAAAACTACACCCTTCACAATCACCACGAGCAATATAAAATATCTAGGAGTAACTCTATCCAAACAAGTGAAGGACTTGTTTGAAAAAACTTGAAATTTCTGAAGCAAGAGATTGAACATGACATCAGAAGATGAAGGGATCTCCCTTGTTCATGGATCAGGAGAATTAACATAGTAAAACTGGCCATCTTACCAAAAGCAATTTACAGATTCAATGCAATTCCTATCAAAATACCTACACAATATTTTAAATACATTGAAAGATCAATTCCCAACTTCATATGGAAAACAAAACCAAAATAGCTAAAACAATCCTATACAATAAAAGATCCTCCTGAGGAATTTCCATACCCGATCTCAAGCTGTAATATAGAGCAACCATAATAAAAACAGCATGGTACTGGCACAGCAATAGGCTGGTTGATCAATGGAATCTAATTGAAGACCCAGAAATGAGTCCACATACATATTGTCCCTTGATTTTTGACAAAGAAGCCAAATATATTCAATGGAAAAAGGATAGCATCTTCAACAAATGATGCTGGTCTAACTGGATGTCTACATGTAGAAAAATGCAATTGGACCCATATTTGTCACCATGCAGAAAACTCAAGTCCAAGTGGATTAAAGACCTTAACATAGAACTAGTGACACTAAATTAGTTAGAAGAAAAAGTGGGGAAGAGCCTGGAACACATTGGCACAGGAAAAAACTTCCTGAATAGAAAACCAACAGCCCAGACCTTAAGGTCAACAGTTAATAAATGGGACCTCATGAGGCTGAAAAGCTTCTGTAGGGCAGGAGACACTGTCAGTAGGTCGTTTTCTTAATTAGCTATTGATAAGGGATGGCTTAGCCCCTTGTGCATGGGGCCATCCATGAGCTGGCGGTCCTGGATTCTACAGAAATGCATACTGAGCAAGCCATGGGGAGCAAGCCAATAAGTATCATCCCTCCATGGCCTCTGTATCAACTTCTACCTCTAGATTTCTGCCATGATTTTTTTCAGTGATTGACAACAATGTGGAAATGTAAGCCAAATAAACCTTTTCCTCCCAAACATGTTTTCTTCTCATGGGGTTTCATCACAGCAATAGAAACCTTAACTAAGACACTATCTGCTGTAGAAGTGTTGGTTTCTTTTAAAACTCAGTTATGATATAGAAAAATGTTTTTGTTCTAATCCCCGGTCTGGGATATGAGGGCCTGCACCAGTTTGTCCATAGCTGGTAACAGGCTCATGAGATGGCAATATGTGATTTTTGTCAGCTGAGAACTACCTCATGTAGAGCCACGGTCTTTGTCTGTTGGAAGACATCTTCTTGGGAACTCTGGGAGGGTATAAATAAGAGAGCCCAGAGAGGAAGAGGAAGGAGGACTTTGAGGAGAAGAATGTTTGGAGGAGATGGTCAGAAGAGGAAGAGAAGGCTTTTGGTGTTTCTGGCTGAATATCCTAACAAAGGAGATTGGCATTGCCACAAAGAACCCGGGGACCTTAAACAACAGGAAGTAGCCAAGGAGAACTATCCATCTTCTCCTCACTAACCCTCTTTATCTGCTACCTGGTGTTGGAGTGTTGGAAGAGATTGGGATGGGGAACGGAGAAAGAGATACAAGAAACCAAAATAAAGTAGGTTTTTAAAAAGTCAAAGCCTACAACCATCTATATCTGTATGTGCATATTACCTTGGTAAATCAACAGACATGGGTGGTAAATGCTAAGGGATGCATATTTCTAAAACATTTGCCAGATGCAAAACTGCTTTTATGTCTGAGTGCATTGTGGCACAGCTGTTGAATACTTCACACAGTGATGGGACCTTCCATGGAAGAATCAAATCATGTGGCAGATTTCCTAAGCAGCTATAGATGATGTCCGTGGCAGGAAGCAGAATCAATCAAGGCCTTGTCTCACACAGGAAGAGCAAGAGATTGACACCCTGTTCCCTCTTGAGACAGATAACATTTGCAGAACTAGTGATTCTAGAATTATAGCCATCACTACTGGTTGTCCTTTGGTGACCAGGAGACTTTCCCCTTAGACTTGCACATAGGAGTGTCTTTTTTCAGTTGGATGTTAATTAAGACAAATGCTGTTGTTGTAAGCTAGCCTTGGCCAGAAAAGACTCATGCAAGATGAACATTTACACATCTTCATTTATAAAGGCTGTAGTACACAAGGTGTCAATCAAAAGTTTACTCTGGAAATCTACAAGGAAAAGGGTTTCATGTGCTTATTGCTGTATTTGATAATTGGAAAGAAGGTTTATAGATGAACTAAGTCCACATTCAACTACAAAACTTGCAAATTTGGAGGATATTTACTGGAATAATAATTTTATTTTTAAAAGGTGAGATGTAGAAGGTGATGGAAATGAACATTAATTCAGAGCATTCCTGGCTCTTCAGTTTACTTGTCAAAGATTTCTCAGAACTTTCATCATTAATAAGTATAATTTTTCTTTTCTTTTCTTTTCTTTTCTTTTTGGTTTTTCAAGACAGGGCTTCTCTATGTTATCTTGGCCATCCTGGACTTGGTTTTGTAGACCAGGCTGACCTCAAAATCACAGTGATCCACCTGCGTTTGCCTCCAGAATGCTGGGGTTAAACGCGTGTGCCACCACCACCCAGCAATAAATATGATTTTTCAATATTCATAAGGAGAGAGAAAGAGATAGTGATGAGTATACTGAACCATAATGGTTGGAATCTGCCCCATTTTCAAATACAGTTTATGTATTTTCCCTGCAACAGAAACCTTCGAGATCACAGGTCTCATACACATGTCCTGATTAGAACTAAAACCTCAATCCAAATGATGTATCTTGAAGAAGATGCTCAAGCTCTTTGAAATGATTAAAGGCTTATTGATTATAAGTAGATGTTATCTTTAATCAGAGGGTTGTTTGCACTGTAAAGCTGTTTGAGATGGCAGGGTCCTCTGTGTCCTTACCTCCTGTTTAAATACTGAATGCGCAATTGAAACAAGATTAGCATTGACTTAGAACACCCTATGGCAAAGGGCTCTGTGGTTACAATCTGTCTTGTTTTCATGGATGCATAAACTACCGTAAGTTACATATGCAGCTCTTGCACAGGTGTGCAACTACACCCTTGTTCAGGCACCCTTGATCATCATGAACCCCATTAGGAGGGGACCTCTGACCTCTCATTAATACAGACATCTTAAGCAAGCTCCAGTTGTAGCCAGGGAATCAACCTTCTGATTCCAGAACAGGAACTTGTACATTCACCCAGAGCACTGTCCTGCAGCTGTCACACAGCTTTGCATAATAAACATCACTGCCTGTCAATCATTGGCCAGCAAAGAGAAGAAGTCAATCAACTCTAAACCAAAACTTCAGTGGCACAAGGGTGCCAGTGCTTTAAGGGTCATAGGCCACTGAGGCAGCACTTTGGGGCCTGTACTACCGAGCTCTCTATCTGCTAACATTCAGCCACTAGATGCCATTTCAATGCAACTTACAATGCCCCACCCTTCTTCATTTCTCCCCCAAGGATTGTCAGCTATGGTCTCATCCTCCCTAATGGGCTATGTTGACAGATCCTCTCACAGACCACTGCAAGATCCACAACAGAGCACCTGGTGGATTGACCTCAACTCCAGATTGGAGCAATGAGGGAGAGGGGCTAGGACATGGTGTGCCTGCCTTCATTTAACAAGTATTTTTTTAAATTGCTTCAATACAAGAAAAGATTCCGTGTGAAATTTCAGATGCCATTGTCACTGCTAAGGTATAGCACAGAGATGAAGCATCTGAGAAATGAATATAATAATGAGGGCATTGATAGGATGTAGGCTGCATGTCCAGGTTCTGTATTTCCAACAAACTACTTGGGAATTTCCTCACAACTGGATGCAGGTCAGCTCTCCGAATAGAAAGAATGGGAAAGAAGCACTGGGTGTTCAAAGTATGTCACTATCTATTAGTTTTGACACCACACAAAGCTTTAGTATTCATGGCCCACTGCTCAGTCAGCATGGATGAAGCACACCAATATTTTCTCAGAGTGGACCAGATATCTAAATCTTTAAATGTTGATGTTTTTGCTTAAGATCAATACCTGGACCCAAGGGCGACTCTCCTTTCCATGGTCAATTGTGCTAGTGGAGTCCAGGAAACACTCAGCTGGCTCTCCTTGGGTTTACAGGTTGTTATATATTGATTTTATTCCCTAAAAAAATGATGTGGATGGACAGAAACAGCCTCAAGTGCAAATTCAGGATACTAAGAGCTTAAAACTCTCCGTGGGACCATCAGCACAACTGCCAGGGAGGGAAAAGTGGCTGACATCATCCCGAGGTGCTCATCACACACACTGTCCTCATTGTGCGGCGAGCATGGGAAGGCCTTCCTGAAGTGTTTGATTTCTCCTTTACCCCAGGCTTCTAAAATGCCAAAGACACTGAAGGTGTGTCTTCAGCCAAGATTTGTCCAGATTCTCATGGTTTAGGCCTCTCTAAGACAGTTCCCCAAGTCCTAGAAGGAATTTTAGAAATGGAAACTAGAATTGAATGCCCTGCAGCCAGTGCAAAAATCTTCAGCGAGTCCCTATTTTGCCTGTCTGTGGTCCAGTGCATCTTTGAAAGCTAAATTTTTGTACTATGATCTTTTGATCAAATTCATTATCCTTGCCCTTAATTCCCCTGGCCTTTAGAGATACCTGAGCTGTGAGAGCTGCTGCCAGCCTAAAGTAGCACATCATTAGTATTTCTCTGGCTGCTGCAGGTAAGAGAGCATACAAAGTAACCAGCTAAGTAGCTCCCATCTGTTAACAGGACCAGCTGTTTGCTGAGAAGC
>OU015742.1:125987958-126003112 GCA_907169655.1 Acomys percivali
AATCAGTTCCACATATTCCTGTATAGTAGGTAAGTTTCTATTGCTGTGATTGAGACACTGCAACCAAAAACAACTGGAGGAGGAAAGGGTTTATTTCAGCCTGCAATTCTCAAGTCACAACCCTTCACTCAGGGCTGTCAAGCCAGGAGCTGGAAACAGAAATCTGGAGGCAGGAGCTAAATCAGAAGCCATGGAGGGATGCTGCTTACTGGCCTGCTCTCTATGGATTGCTCAGTTCACTTTCCTATCCATCCCAGGACCATCCTACTAGGAATAAAACTTCGCACACTGGGACGGACCTTCCCACATCAACCATTTAATCAAGAAAATGCTGTACAGACTAAGCCAATATGCTGGAGATGCTCTCTCAACTTGCGTTCCCTCCTTAGAAGTGGCTCTAGCTTGTATGATGGTAACAAGAAACTATGCAGGGCACCCCATTTCTTGAGAAGGCTTATACCTTTATCCAGGTTGGAAAAGTTGCATTTTGAAAAGGGAAGTTGTTCTCAGGCTTGTCTACCTTTGGGGTTTGGGAGCAAGGCAATTTATTTTAGATCAATAGCTACTGTTTCAGGCTTAGCTGTTGGTGCTCCTCATTAAAACAAAATTAGACTGTCACCCGGAAAAATCATCTTTGAACCATGTTTCAATTTGTGAGCAGTCTACTAGGGTGGAATATTAATCAGTATGTGCTTTGGGGAGTTAGAGCTCTGGCTATGGCTGTTTCCTCAGGATGTTATATAAGACAATTCTTTCCCTGATGAGGCATGAATGGCTCTAATGGTGTGTTCTATAGGTGATTTATCTTAATTGTCACTCTGGGACCTGTTATTACAGTGTCAGGATGGGTCACTGCATTAAAAAATTAGGGCTGATGAAGAGCATTCGGTTTTGGTCTGTTTGTAAATTCAGACTTTTGGGATAGCGGCCTGCTCACTGTGCATGTGTCTGAGTCTTGGTGGGTCTTAGCTCACTACTCACTGCCTCACACAGAATTGAAGAGCGCCACACCTATGTCTGTGTCATGCTTCTGTGTGGCACTGAGGCTGTGGTTACCAAGAGCATGTTTAGCTGTCAATTGTTGCCTGTGATAGCTGGGTGCAGTCTGCAACAGGACACAATGACCCTCAACTGTAGACATGGCTCCATGACTAGTGGCAGGAAAGTCTTAGGTTAAAACATTTTAAACATAGAAAGAAACTAGAACTGGAGACATGGTGCAGCTAGCCCTCATCAAACTCTGGGGTCTCTTTCTCTCTCTGCCATCTGATTTTGCCTCGAAGGCTTCCTGTTGCTTTTCCTGGTGTTATCTCTACTTCTGAATAAAGTTTCAGGGAGATTTGTAAACTTGAAGAAAAGTATACCTAGAGAAATATAATACCAGGAAGACTTTATGAGGAGTATATACATAAACTCACTTGGTTAAAGTTTAACCCTTTGTATTCTTAGTGATATATGCTGTGCTCTTGCCTGTAGATGAAGCAATAGTTATGATCTTAGCTTCTAGGACAGTGTTTCCTCAGGGGTCTGACACAGCAGTACAGTGATTCTAACAGGGTAAAATAGGTAGAGAGGAGGCAAGAAAGGGGTAAAAAGTGGCATGTGTCCAGGATGAACGTCAGAGTCTTGAACAAACCCTCTGGTTCCATAATTCCTTTGAGCTTATACAATAGAGGCAATTTGGAGAAGAGAAATGCAGTTATTCACTCTATTTTTTTCCTAAATGAATCCATCTTTTGTGAGCATTAAAATAGCAAATTGCCTGTGACGCTATGTCTAGTCACCTTCTAAAGAAGAATAAGAGAGTGAGATGTCAAAAAAAAATCTCATCTTCTATTTACATAATTACCAGATTAAAAAGGAATTGTGTAAATGCAAATGAATGTACAGGTGTCTGCCAGGCAGAGATTATCCAAATTATAATCAGTCTGTCTAGGAAAATGGCTTCTTTAGTGTCAGCTCTAAGGCATAAAGCTTCAAGCTTTGAGAATCCAGCTTTTCAAATTATACCCATTGTATCTGCAAAGGGATCAAGTCAGTGTGCCAAGGACTGTTCTGCAGAACACTGCTAAACCCACCTCCCCAGACACTTAGCTTTGCCGAATACAGCAGGATCCCTTCTCACTGGTGGGTGTTTGTTGCTTGCAATTGGATAAAGCCCTTCTAGGCAATATTTCACAATTAGTTAATAAATCATTTATTTATTTATTTATTTATTTATTTATTTATTTATTTATTTATTGTGTGTGTGTGTGTGTGTGTGTGTGTGTGTGTGTGTGTGTGTGTTTTGGCACTCATGGCCATGGTATGAGCATAAAGGTTAGAGAATAAATTATGGGAATCAGTTCTCTCATTCCACTTTGTATTACTTGGAGATACAATTCAGATCTCTAATTCCCTGGCAGCAACCTCTACCCCCTGAGTGATCTCACTGGACCTGTATTAATTATGTATTGTTTTATTATATTTGTTATATTTTTATTGTATTTGTTAATTATATTGTTTTAGTTAGCTCTAGCAGCTTGTCAAGGCACAGCCTAGAATCACCTTAAGAGAGAGCAATTGAGTAATTGTTTTCCACAGGTTGGTGGGTTGGTCTGTGGATACTTCTTAAAAGGATTGTCTTGATTGCTAGTGATGTTAGGAGGGCCCAGCCCTCTGTGGTCAGTACCATCCCTGTGCTATTGGGATCTGGGCTATAAAAGGAAGCAGAGAGTGTCTTAATTGGGATTGCTATTGCTGTAATGAAATACTATAACCAAAACCAATTTGGGGTAGGAAAGAGTATATTTTACTTAAAGTTCCATATAACAGTTCATTGTCAAAAATAGTGAGGACAAGAACTCAAACAGGGCAAGAATCTGGAGGCAGGAGCTGATGCATAGGCCATGGAGGGGTGATGTTTATGGGTTTACTTCCCATGGCTTGCTCAGCTTGCTTTATTATAGAAGCTAGGACCATCAGCCCAGGGCTGACACCACCTGTAATGAGCTGGGTCCTTCTTCATTAATCAATAATTAAGAAAATGCCTTACAGCTGGATCTAATGGAGGCATCTTCTCAATCAAGATTCCTTCCTTTCAATTAACTGTATCTTGTATCAAGATGACACAGAACTAGATGTCACAGCAAGCCAGTAGCCAGCACCCCACCATGCTTTATGCTTCCATTCCTGCTTGAATTCTTGCCTTAACTTCCTTCTGAGATGCAAGCTAAATAAAGCCTTTCCTTTCCAGGTAGCTTTTGGTCAGAGTGTTTTATCACAGGTACAGAGTAAAACTCAAATTATCCCACCATTGATTCCTACTAATAAATCTAAATTGTTTCTTTGCTTCTGCAAGTCATCCTGGAGCTGACAGGAACAGATACCTCAGTGCTTATTAATTGCATTTCTTTAGGTTGATTTTGCAAGAAGACTTTTAAATGTAGGAACTAGATAATTGTTTTGTACCAACTCACTTCCTGGTGTGGTCCCCTCATCCCAGGCAGTTGTGGGTGGTTAGAGGTTCAACCATCTGGGCAAGGAGCAAATATCCTTTGTCACCCTATGGGAAGGAAAGGACATTATTTCTTCAGAAAGGATTGTAAGCTCTTAGTGGGGAAATGAAATCAAAAAGTCTTACAATAAAAATGCACTAATCCATTTTTTTTTTTTTTTACAAATCATGTTTGTTGATTAACTTCCTTTGTACTGTAGATGGAAGTCAGGACTTAGTGTATGCCAGGTAAACATTTCGCTACCAAATTAAACTCAACACCTAATAACAGACATTGAAAGAGAGAGTAGCCAATATAAACCCCATTCCCAAAGGGTTTCTGTGTAGAGGAAAATAATGGTCACCCTCCTTGGCATTTCTTGGCATGGAGTCTGTTGGAAGCATCGGTGCGGCAGTGTAGCATGAATCAGGTCACCATGAGCTGCTGGTATCCACATTTGGAAGGCACACTTATCCCAAGTTTAGAGTCATCTGCAGAATTACTATTATGTCCCATATCCTATTCTCCATAATAAAGACAGAACCATGACCAAGCTTCGACCTCTGTCCCCAGGAGGTTATAAGGCAAAGGACACACTGGTGTGGATGTAGCATAAATATGATAGAGGCATGAGCAAGCAGACTGATTTCATTACATCGTGTGCAAGGAAGCCTTCTTGGATGATCCCTCCAAGGGGATGTCTTAAATGTAGCTGAAGACCCCCCCCAATCAGAAGTAGGAAAGTGTCGTGTCTTGGATTTTAGAGCATTTCTATAAATGTGAAAAGCTCTTCCATGGCTAGAGCCTAGAGGTTTTGCAAGCAGCTAAGAAGCATCTGTCTTAAGACAGATCAAGCCTTGCAGAGACACCTGCACCATGTTTGAAGGTGTGTCTGGATGGCAGCCCACTGACAATGACCAGTGCAGCCCAGTGAGGAGTCACAAATTTACTTAAATCACTATGAAGACAGTTTTGCAATTTTAATTTGCAACTCAATTGAAGTTTTTGAATGTGAGCTTTGTTGATGACCATGGTGAAGTCTGGTAGTGGCAGAGGAGGTGACAGCAGAGTGAAACTAGAGATCCACAGAAACAAGTAGAGAATAAATACACAGGGAGCAGAAAAGAGTGTGTAGATGTGCCCAGGAGAGGAAGAAAGGAATGGAGCCTGATGATGATTCCTGGCTCAGACTACCAGGTTAACACATTATACCGTAAAATATATAACACAAGAGGAAGAGGAGTATGGGCACAAAATCATGAACTTAATTATCACTCAAATTCTACTTAAGTCAGAAGCACAGTGATCTGGGATATGAAAAGAGGAATGTGAGTACCATTTTAGATTTATGGTTACATAAAGTGATATAATGAGAGAAGACAGGGGTCCCAAGGTTGCAGTCTGTGGATGCCACTCACCGGGTCCTGAGAAATTAGGCCAGAGTTAAAATCAGAATTTTAGTTTCCTGTTACCAATTTGGAACATATAGCTACAAGGACCAGTCAAACTCCATTTTGAAAAAGAAACTCCATTTTGAAAAAGAAACTCCATTTTGTGTTAAACCTAGCCAAAGGCTGAACCCAGATTCCAGAAAAACCACAAACTAGTCTAAACTGAAAAATATTCCCTAGCAACACAATCAGCTTGCCTTGGGACAGTCCATATATACTCTCTGCTGGTCAAGCTGACCAGCAAGATGGTCTGGCACATAGCAACAACCAGCTAGGAGAAGCCAGGACAAAGTTCCTAACGACCCTGTGACTGCTTCCACCAATTTTTCTACAGGACAACTTGCCCCTACACCTACTACCCAACCACAAAACCCCAAGGCTTGTAACTCCCTACTTGCAGCTTTTCTGCCCAAAGGCCATCCAATCATATACTGTAAAACCCATTTATTTTTCTAAAACCTGTAAAAACCCCTCTCAATTGAGACTCAAGGCCACTTCCCTGTATCTGCTGAGTCAGTGCATGGGAGGTGTGTCCGGGGTTTGAACCTGCAATAAAGACTTCCTTGCCATTGCATTTGGACTTGGCTCTTGGGTGGTCTGTTCGGGGAGTGTCTCAAATTTGGGCATAACAATAACAATATATCACTCTCCCCTCCTGGAAAAGATAGACACCTGTTACAAATCAGAACTCTGGCATCGATAGCACTGTTGTGGGAATTACTGGCACTGTTATCTGCAGCTTACCAACAAGGACAGAAAGACATATTCTGATTCTTCAGGGGCCAGCAAGATGGCACAGCAGGTAAGGTAAAAGGTAAAGATTCTTTGATAACAAAACAAGTTAACTTCTGGCAACATTCAGCCTACCTCAAAGAAGATGATGAGCATCAAAGAACCGCCTTACAGAGTTGGCTTCAAACGTGGCAAAAAAGCCACTGGGCAAAATGTCCTCGTTTCTTCCACAGACAGAGTTCTGCCTAAAAACAGGCAAGCTTAGATACAGGCAGAGTCAACGACTGAACTCTGCCAAGACATAAGCAAGTCCTTAATAGTATCTGTCTCCCAAATATGTCTGTCAGATATATTGGGCTACAAAGCCAGAAGATGATGCTCCAATGTTATAGAGACTGTTGGGTGACTGTTCAGGCAGTAAACCATCTCAGTCATTCTTTCATTTTAGAAGCTGCTAACTTGCACTTCCAGTTCACTCCGGTATTTAAGTTTTATTCCTTCTCAAGTCTCTGATGGGGTTGAAGACCAGATAGTTTAGTCTTATAATTAAGCTTAGTTGGTTAGGGGTTAAGTTGTTTTTAGATCAAGATAGATGTTTTAAGTTAATAAAGATGAGATATGATAGATATTGATATTCATTCAGAAATTTAGACCCAACCAGATAGGAAAGATGTTTACTTCAAGTTTGCCAAATACAAATAGCCAAATCACTATGAATGTAACATTTATATGACTCCTGATTGTCTTTAAGTTCTTCCTGTTCTATGTAGTTTATTTTATGCATGTGTAATAATATAAATACATATGTTAAAAAAGAAACATAATAAAAAATGGGAGAAAAGTCTTCCTTAGGATTCTGTCTGGGGCAAGAACATGCAAAATTAAATTAATTGAACCGCAGTAAGAGTTAAGTGAAGTTGCCCCTCCACACACACCATTTTACTGATTCTCTAGATTGAGAGTCTCATCAACAAATTGACAAAACATAGTGAGTTTTAAAATAGCATGTCTTTGCCCACAATTCCCAGGAGAGCTCCAGTTTCAAACTATCACACCACGTATCCAAAATTAAAATTGAGTCAGTTTTGGTCCCATGTGGAACCTCCAGTCTTTGTCACAGAACATCCACATTCTTGTCCCAAAACGCAGGTTCTGTCATAACTCACAGATGTTTGTGAAGGATGGCCTACTCAGGATAGTTTTCCCATTTGTGTTTAGGTTGTATATTTATTTGAACCACCTATCTCCTTGTTTGAACATGGAACATTCTATAATCCACATTAGCATGTCTTAGGTGATTTTCCCACATATATTAGGGGCTATTTTTTCAACTACATTTAAATAGTCAACTCTCCTATTTTGATGCGACTAGGTTTTATTCTGGGATGAGGGAAAGATAAGTTTTCCTACAGCCAAGAACTTCAGGTTCTGGTTTAGAAAAAGGTTCTGACCAACATCAAGATTAGGGTACAAGATTCCCAGAACAAAGGCAGCTACATGGGGCATCCTTACACCTCAGTAAGAAAGTGAGCAGAGGGTGACAGCTTTTTCCCTCCCTTCAACTCTGGGTACTTTCCTAATTGTTTTGTTAAATCAATTCTTAATTCCATAAGACAGTCAACCATTAAAAAATCACACATCCTTTCAGTTGGCTACAACTCCCTCAAAACCTTGGAGTCCTTTGCATGTCACTTAAGACAGATACCAGCTGTTTCATGGCTAGGAGTCAGCCTTAGTTTGAACTTGAAAGGCACAGAGGCATTGCTTCAAATTCCAGCTAAGCCGATGATTATCTGTATAATATCTCCATGCCTGCTGTATTTCTTTGAAGCAAAGCCGAGCTTTGCTGTAAGCATGAATATTTCAGTACTATATGCACTACACTTGAGGTAAAAAGATTTTCACCTTTCCTGTCCTTCCTTGGCCCATTTCATGTTCCAGTATCTCCGCTGCCAGAATCAGGAAAGACTTTCCACCAGCTACTGTGCTTGGATAAAGAATCCAAGTGATGAGTTTTGTAGTCTCACAAGTCTTTGTGTTTTCTAAAAATAAAAATCTGTAATTATACAAAGATGCAATGACTTCCTTGTCATCTTTGGGAGTGAAGACAGACCATGGAGTGGGGAGTTCTGCCCCAGAAGCAGATGCAGCAGGGACCTATAGCCTCTGGAAGGCTTACTGAAGCTAGAAGCTGTCATCATCATGGAAATTATGGTATTCATGGTAGGATATGTTTTATCACAAGTGGGCAACTTGGCAACTCTCCACCAAGGAAGAATAGTTAGAGATAAAGCTGAGGAGACCTCCTCCCTCTTGGGACCATTGAGTTTAAACTTGGAAGACCTGTACCCACTAAGGACCCCTGTAGTGAGGCTTAGGAGACCTCCATCCACCGAGAACCCTTGGAGAGCACTTTGGGAGATGACACTCACTGAGAACCCTTGGTGAGCAGCGTGAGAGACCTCCACCCAGTGAAAGAGATTTTCCTCCTTCTGTCAGCATTACTGAGAACCTCCAACTAGTTCCGACTATTTCTTCCTAGAAGGCAATGCATTAACGCAGGGGAGGGTGATGTTGTTTCATCAAAGTAATCAAGTCCTTGAAAGAAGCCTCAGCCAGTAAATTGCTGTTTGTGAAAGGATGAGAACCTGTTTCTGGATCCCTATTTTTTATGGTAAAGACCAACAGTGTGCACCTTTAATCCCAGTCTTAGGCAGCAAGAGGCACGGGCATCCCTGACATTTGCTTGCTATTGCATCTACCAAGTTTGTAAACCCCAGATTCAGGGAAAGAGCCTGTATCAAACACTAATGTGAAGAGGAGAGTGACTGGGGAAGACACTAACATTGACCTGTAGTTTCCACATGTGCACATACACCTGTACTCGCATGTGCATGCATACATACAAAAGTGCAATGCCACAGTGACCATGATTAAACCAAACCCACAATATCAGGCCTACTTCTTGAGACAAAAGCTTTGGCATGGAGCCTGTGAACCCACCAGGGGACCAATAGCCAGGTAAGTATGAGCTTCCACAGGAAGATATACATGATGACATTCATGAAAACAATCTACATGAGAGAGTCCGATTAAAGGAAATTAAAATCTAATCTCAGGTTCTGGTGCCCAGTGGCTGTCTAAAATCAGCAAAACTCACAACAAATTATTCTGAAATACCAAACAATTCCCGAAATCATTGCTTTGAGTCACACAGAATGCATAATTGCCTCAATTGAATAAAGCCACAATCTCAAACAACCCAGTTCTAATAACTCACAATTATAAGGACCCAGCTGCAACAGCTAGGGATTTTTTAAACATAACCAATCTACAGGAACTTTGCTAGGCAGCAAGGTGTCTTCGGAATCATTTTGATTCAATGACTACAGCTATTAGCTGTTTTCACTTCCTTGACAAATATAAAGCTGGTGGTAGAAAAGATAAGAAATGGTATAGACAGTGTGTGGGTTTACAGTTATCTCAAGATGCAGAGAAAGTGTTGCTTAAATCCACAGACTTGGCAGTGTACTCTACCTGAAATCTCACTAGAGTTGATTTCCTGGACATGAAGAATGTTTTGTGTCTGGACAAACTGGGGTGCATATTGGACTCCTCACTTACTTCATAGTTCTCTTGGGGACCAGAAATCAGCATCAGCATCTCCAGGACTAGGTTTTTAATACTGGAAACAAGTGAAAAGTACATCTTAGAGGTTGAGGCAGTGCCCTGTGTAGCACTAACTACATTGAAAGAGCCAAACAGTATTTCCTTCTCAAATTGATTGGTCAACTCTTTGCTGTCAGCTTCATTAGCACTTAGCACAAGCCTGGCAGAGAATCTGCTCACACTTTCTTTGTTAAAGTAAACTGAAATAATAAAAATTTTTGGGTGAGGGCAATTAGCCCTGGGGCCCAATCCCCAGAGACCAGTCTTGTCTGATCAGTTCTGGTTTCTACCATTGCCAGGTGCAAAGCCTGCAAACCTTGATAAGCATTTCCACCAAGTTATTTTAAAAAGCAGTGTGGTGGATGGCAACTGTACTCCATTCCCAATGCAGTATGAGTTCCTGTGTATCCAGAAAGACCTGGCCAGTGTTCAAGCATAGCTTCCTGAGAAGTGTCATTCTCAGGCACCTATTCCTTATGAACCTCTTTTTTTCTCCATCGCTAACTTGGAGACATGGTGTAAGCCAGGATGGAAATCACCTCATGTGGGCTATCAGTTTCCTGATAAACCTGTAGCTCAGGCAAAAGGACTATTGAAAGACCCATGGGTGCAGATGAGAACTAGACATCTTTAGCCGATTCTATGGGTAGCTAGGAACACTTCACCCATGGCAAATGTCTGTATTTGGATGAAAAGTTAGTGATATCAAAAAAGAAGCCACAAGTTTCTCCATGTGATTTCCTTGATGACTTTTATGCTAATTCCCGCAGAATTGCTCACAGCGGCAAAAGCTGTAGTAGATCTACATTTCAGATTTGAGAAATGAGGAAGAGAAAGAGCCAGGCAAAGACTAGGACTGTTTTAATAAAGATTCACTGGCTGCCCTTGGGGCAATCAGATGGGGAGCTGTGTGTGGAACATCTAGATTGTTGAGATCAATAAATACCACAGAGGTATCATGGCTCTGGGCATGCTGTCCCTTAGCACCTTTATGTTGGTCTTCTTCTTGGGTTATATGTAATATAAATGGAAATTCCTGGGTCTCACTAGAACATTTCAATAGTGAAATATAGACCCTTGCCTTTTTAATGTCACCCTTTTATCCATTTATTTGCTTTGTCTCTACATATAGGAAAAGTGGGAAGGAAAAGCCAAAAGAAAGCAACTGAATCCCAAGACTAGCTCTTTGGTAGCTGCTCTTTTAAAAAGAAATTTATTTTTATTTTTATTTATGTATATGTGTGCCTATATATAGAAGTTAGTATGCACAGGTGTAGGTAGGTGCATATAGAGGCCAGAAGGGGGAGTTGAATCCCCTACAACTGGAGTTGCAGGTAGTCGTGAACTGCCATGTTTGTGCTGGGAACTGAAACTCAGGTCTTCTGTAAGAACAGCAAGTGTTCTTAACTGCTGAGCTGTCTCTCCAGCACCTGGAAGTTGAAGCTGATGGGATCAATTTAGCCTTCAAGAGGAGCATTGCTCCTGCATAGGGTTGCTTTCTCCATTGAATGTCATGTATCTGTCAGGAACCAATGATAGAATGAATCAGGACCAATAGGGTAGGATAAGTGCTTAAATCTCTGAGTTGATTTTGGGAGAAACTGCTATCAGCCCCTTCTGTATTCAGCCTTCACATTATGGATTTGTGTTTGAAGCATGGTGGGAACCTCTATGTGGCGTCTTACAGGAGAAGAAACTACTCTGTGACTGTGGTGTTACAGCTTGAATGTTGTGTCCTTTAGGATTCATCCTGTGCCTGGAATTAATGTTTGTATGGAAAGGGAAACAAAAAAGGCAACTCTCTTCCCTTCAGTATGTAAGTTGGCTCTCTTAGGCTCCATCTGGAGTTCAGGAAAGGAGCCCTCATCAGGCTTTATGTGTAGCAGAGCCTTGACCTTGATTTCCTGCCTTCAGAGTTGAGAAATACAGATGTGAACTGTTTAAACTATCCAGCTGTGATTTGCATTACAGCAGCCTGAGCTGGCTGAATCCTGTGATCAACACATATTCTCTCTGCAGATACTGCAGCTTGAGCCCAAAGCACAGGCACATCCTGATCTCAGCATTCAGAATGGAACGTGTGGTGGTCCAGAATTTAGCAGACTAGCCCCTTTGGAACTGTCGGACCTCCCTTCAATAGCAAGTCGTTCTCTCTGCTTGAGCTGCAAGAGTCTTTTCAATTGAGCCCATAGGAAAGGGGCTGATTGTTGGGACTTGGTGCATTGGAAATTTGGGGTCTTTCTAAACATTACTATGAAGAATACATGTAGAACCTTCCTGGGTCTGAAGGACACACCCCAACTACTCTCCCACTTCCCATCAATATCTGAAAATGATGCTCTACAAGGATCTAGAGGTAATGAATGGGACAGCAAGGAACTCCTAACAGTGTGACAAAGAACAACCATCTCCACAGGCTGTAAACATTCTGGTACACTTTGTAGATAGCCCCTGTGTCTTCTACACTGTCCTGCAATGTCAAGTCTACTGAGAGGACCATTCCCCCAGTGCACAGGAAGCTGACAAGCACTAGTTCATGTCCGCTTAGTTTTTTATCTTTCCATGAATCACACACACTGCTTCCTCTAGTCTTGATGGAATGTGACTCTGGTTTAATTCTCTTATTACAAAAGATATTTTAATATCTAGTAAATCATCATTCACTAGGGTTATTAGGAACACCCTGAAGCTGGCAGGCAGAACTCTATTTTACACAGTTTTTCATTTGCGACTCTAAGTTTACTACTCTCAGAAATGTTGGATTGCTTTTTCAGACAGATAAACTCTTCTCTCTGCATTCCTGATGGTGGTACAGACCAACAGTCTTCAGACCTTTTTTCTAGTTACCTAGTTTCCTCTGGAAAACTGAGGATCACTGAGTATGGTGGTTTGAATGAAAATGGCCCAGACAGGCTCATAGGGAGTGGCACTATTACAAGGTATGGTCTTGTTTGAGTAGGTATGGCCTTGCTAGAGGAAGTGTGTCACTGGGAGGTAGGCTTGAGGCTTCAAAGACTCAAGACAGGCCCAGTGGCACTCTCTTTTCTTGCTACCTGCCAATCCAGATGTAGAACTCTCAGCTCCCTCTCCAACACCATGCCTGCCTGCGTGCCACCATGCTTCCCACCATGATGACAATGGACTGAACCTCTGAACTGTAAGTCAGTCAAAATTAAATGGTTTCCATTATAAAAGTTGCTGTTGCCATGTGTCTCTTCACAACAATAAAACAAGTTAGACACAGAGACTGTGGTGGTCTCCATTCTGAGGGAGCTCATTAATGGTGGCCTGCTTGGTGTGGCCCTATGTATGCTAAATGTTGGCACGGTCTGCTCACATTTGAGCAAGTCTCTCAGAAGACTCCTAAGCTGAGTAACTGACTGATGTTTTCCACTGAGGAACTTGGGGAAGCTGTTGTGTCACACTGAAGCCCCCACTGCACGTGGGAAGCCACCTTAGACCCACACATGGGCACATATTACTCATTCCGAAGTTCAGACTGAACGCAGGGAGACAGCCTGGCTACACACATGGATATTTGTTACTCACACATGCAGAAAGACAACCTAGATGCAGACATGCGCACATGTTACTCATATTTAAGTTCCCACTGTATGTAGGGAGTTGGCCTTGCCCACACATGGACATATGTCACTCTCCCCATTACTTTTGTTTTTCCCTTTCCTAAAATATGTATTAAAGATATTACTAAGTATGCATCTGAGGTACTTCTAGTATGGCCATAGGAAATCTACTATTTTCTTACTTTGTTAACTTTACATAAAGAAAACTTGGTATGACCAAAGATGTCTGAGAGTGCATCATAAAACAGCAATTGTGTGCAGAAACGTCCTGTCTCTGGGACAATGTTGTCACAACTCCCAGTCTCAGAGCTGGGACACTGGCTTGCAGGAAACAGTAAATATTGGGCCTCCAAGGAGATAGAAGTGAGACCCTGGCTTCTGCACTGAAGGGAAGTGCACAGCGGTGATACAGGTTTTGAAGGTAGATGCCAGGGCAGCAGCTCTGGGGTCAGACCTTTCAGAAGTGACGGACTCAGGTGACTGAGCTGCTGTGAAGTACAATGTTGCTGCAAATGGGAAGGGCAGATGCCACCCATGAGGGCTTCCAGCACTGCAGGCTCTGTCCAGGGCCTGGCTGGCAAAGCCTAACAGGGTACACGTTACAAAAGGAGTACATGGCTTGCTGGGTCTCAGCTCAGTAGCATGGGCAAAGCCAGAGGAGTAGGTGAAAGCTGCATAGGAGTTGCTTTACTCTGAATATGTCCATATGTCCGTGTGTCTGTCTTCCTGTCTGTGAACAGACCCGTATGTATGCATATCTGACACGATAAAAAGTCTCTGGGTATCTTTTCCTCCTGCTGGTTTATTAACATCTTGCACAACCACTTTTCTAACTTGCAAGGCAGAGAATGAAAACATGCAAACAGTGTGATGCTTTTAATTAGTCCTGTTTACATATTTGTTTTTATTATTTTGCTATGTAATTAAAAGTGAAGATTCCTACTCTCTCTGTCATACTCCACCTCTCCAAATTCTGACCATTCTAAATTCCAATACTCTTAGTATATAAATACAACTACATCCTACCATGTGAATTGATCATATGTCTAAGAGATAAAGATAAAACACATTCGTATTAGTTACTTTTTAAGTATATAAAAATCTGAAAGGAAATAGAATTATGTCACTAAGATCATCATACTAGTTTTAAATTTGGAGGTTCTCAACTTCATTTTTTGACTGTTTCAATGAGATCATGACAGAAATTTCAGATGCAGAGAACTACAGAATCATAACTTTGTTGTAAGACATAATTGACCCTCCAACCCCAAAAGAGTAGTTAAGTCAAAATGCATTCATAAGTAAAATTTACCAGACAATACATATATTAGAAGAATATATTTTGTGTACTTCAGTTTGACATGCATGTAAAAGAATGCAATTAAATTCTCACTTCAGAATTATCATTTAGGTTAGAGATGTAAAACTTAATTTCTTTCAATATTAATTATATGACTACTTAGAAAAGAAAGTATTGTGCCATACAGAAGGAACTAAATATTTTTTGTTGAAGATTTAGACAAAGTTTTAGAACAATAAAAGGTATGGTAAGTGAGAGGGGTATAGGTTAAAAAAAAAGAATTAGAGGGCAAAATGAGCAGCCAAATATTGATTGCCAATTCCAAGAGGTACACTTCACACAAAGGGCGATGTCACTCTCCTGTCTCCTTAGAGAAGGACTAGAGGTCAATATGTTCTTTTCTACCATGGCACATTCTCAGATGATGGATTTTCAAGTGCAGGTGGAAGCAGAATAATATTCTATGATCTGGGGGAAGAAAAGTGGGTAACTTAGCTCTTATGATGGAAAGCCTGCTTCACAGAATGCTTCGTGATAGGATTCTATATATGTCTGCAGATCATTCTTAAATGGAAAGATTACTGGACCATGTTGATATCTGGAAGAGAATGTCTATCCCATGATCACAGAACCACTGTCACCACAGGTGCCTTTGAGCTCTGTAACTGCTCTTTTTGCTATATTTTAGACATATTTTTTTTTCAAATATGTGTGATACTTAGAAGTTGGCGTTTGAGCTGGGAGTGGTCTAATCCCAACACTTGGGGAGGGAAAAGCAAGCAGATTGCTGTAAGTTAGAGGCCATTCCTGGTCTACGAAGTCAGTCCAGGACACTCAAGGTGGTGATGGCAGCAGTGGTGGCAGAAGAAGAAGAAGAAGAAGAAGAAGAAGAAGAAGAAGAAGAAGAAGAAGAAGAAGAAGAAGAAGAAGAAGAAGAAGAAG
>OU015742.1:126009717-126038101 GCA_907169655.1 Acomys percivali
TGTGTGTGTGTGTGTGTGTGTGTGTGTGTGTGTGTGTGTGTGTGTGTAGGTGTGTTGGAGTGTTGGCTCCTGAGCAAAGAAGACAGGACTGTTGGGAAGCAGGGTAGCTCTCTGATTTTAGGATGACGTCTGTTCTTTCATACAGCATATTGCTTACAAGGCAGACCGCAAGAGCTCTAAATATCAGCTGTCATTACTGAAGGAGGGGGCCAAGCTGAGAGTCTCAAATTACTGAAATGGAACCAAAAAGGCAGATGTTCCCTCGTTACCACCCACAGCAGCAAGCCTGAGGCCTTTTCCTTGAGAGGGAGAGGATGCCTGGTGCTGGGAAGGAGACTTGGCCCTACCACTGACAGGCACCCGTGGGCTATCACTTTCCGCTGGACAGATGAGCTGGCAGGGTGGGCTGAGGGTAGGAAGTCCCAAGGGCTCACTGGTTGTGCCCAATCTAGACAGAGTCTGGGCATGGGTCTTATACAGAGCTTTATCCAGCACCTCTGCCTCCTGCCTTGGCATTCATATCACGTCCCTTTGCTGCTAGTACTAATTTGAAAATTACAACATTCATGGCTATTTCTACTTCCCTCCAATGGAACCATAAGCTCACTCCCCCCACCCACCCCATCCCTTTCCTTTCTTCATGTATATTTGGAGATTGGCCTCAGGTTGAACCCTGAGCTGGGAGACTGGTTTTCTCAGAGGATTAGAAGCACAGACATGCTCCAGTTTATGAAAGCTGTGAATCCTGTGGCAGAGAACGGTGTCTTCATGTCAAGATGAAGACACAAGAGAATGGCTGAGCTGCCAATTAGTGGGGAGCCAAAGAGTTAACCTTCCAGTTACACAGCTGGGAAATGCCTGACGCTCCAAGCAAGGTCACTAAAAATGGAACAACCCAACTGCCTTTTTTGAGGCAAGAAAACATGGCCACGTGAATATGTGCTGGGCACAATCCTCAAGGGCCTGCTGGGGATGTCAGGCCATTGTTCCATGCCTATATCTCACAAAGCTCAGGCTCAATGTTATAGGAGGGAAAAAAAACAGGCTTTTGCCTTCGTGTGCTCACTTTCCTCCTTGTTGGTTAATGCTGTCCCCACGGGTTTCATAAGACATTTGTTTCCTGTGGGCAGGAGGCAGCACCAGCTCTGTAGGTCACAGTCAGGCCTGCCTTGTCACAAGCAATCTACAAAATGTAATTCACACCTCCTCAAACCCAATACATCCCCGTAAGCATAACTGGCAGTGAGCACAGAGTCCCCTGAGAAGAAAGAGAAGAGCAGAGCTGATAGTGTATTCAGAGGGCAGAGAGAGCAGCACAGCCTGATGACCTCAGGGTGGTAGATCCACCAGCCAGCCAGAAATGCAGTTCCAGAAGGTTACATTCCATAGTAGACAGAAAAAGGCCAGGACTTTACCTGGTGCGTATGTACGTAGGCCCCCCTGCTGACACCATAGAACAGAGCAATGGGTGAACTTTCAGGGACAAAAATGGCGGCTCAAGACTCAGCACTCTTCCAGGAGAGCTGATAACCTGTTGGGTGAAAGACTGAGAGAGCTTTCCAGAAGGAGGGAGAGGATGGCTGTCATTGGAATAAGGGGATCTCAGCTTAGATTCTAGCCGCTGGGGTAGGAACAGATTGAACCCAACAGATGCAGGGCAGGAAACAAGAGAGGGAATCTCTGAAGCTACACATAAGCAGAGCTGACGGTCTAGTTAGGATTTTCAAAAGTCTTATGATTCTGCCCATCAGCACTGCAGCGTCCACCTCAGCAGGTGCATGGTTACTATCCGATGGGAGAATGAAGAGAGGGAGGAGAAAGCAGGAAGAATGGGAAGAAGAGGACAAGGCATCCCATGGTAGGGACTCCTCCTCCTCCTGGGAGCACTCTCATCCAGGGAAAACAGCACTCCATGTATAAAGCTGAGGCCATTTCTCTCAACCTGTTCTCTGCAGACAATTTTTCCCCTTCTCTGTGGATGCCTGCCTGGGATCTGGGAAAGTGAGAGGTCCAGCTCTGCGACCTCAGGCATGTCTTATTTCCCAGAGCCTCCCTCTCTCTGCCTGCTAAAATAGGAACAACTCTTCCCTCATCCATAAGGTTAATATCCAAAGTAATTGATGTTTAGGTTCTAGATGGGCAAATTGTCTACATAAAACATTTCTGTGGCAACAATTATCCTTTTTCTTTAAACTAATCGGAGATCAAGTGGCCAAACAGCACACTAATCTACTTTTACATTTTTAGTTTTAGCAAAAAAACTCACAAGTAAAATGTCAGCAAATGATGTTTTGTTTCTGCTCATTGTAAGTAGATATCCATGTGGATGCAGGCATGAAGGAGGTTTGGTGCACGTTCCACCAGAGCTTTGTGGATACTTTTATTTTGAAGTCAGGCATCCATTCTAACACATTTCAAAGCAGCCATCACCACCAACACACCAAACCCTTTCCCTTTTCTCAGAATGAGGTTCAAAGTAAAAAGCCAAGACTGAAAATGGGATTCACTGAAGGCAACCAGAGAGCTGGGACCAACAGCTCACAGAGCTCTGACGAGGGAGCACAGAGAGAAGGTCTTGACCTGAGAGCCACAGCTCTCCTGCAGCCCCAAGGAGATGTTGGTGGATCTGCATAGATTTGGAGAATGATAAGAATTTTCAGCTATTCTTTATTGAGTATTCACTGCAGTACTTTATAAGGATTTTTCTCTAATAATTTTTCCTTATTATTACTATTTAGTGTATTCATGGCTCAATGGGAACTTAATATACCTTTTTTTTTTAATCTGGACAAAAACACTAAAAGCTATCACAGACTGTTGGGGCCTTCCCTTGGAATCAGATCTGTTGTCATCATGCTCCTTGTGTTCCATGGCACTAAAGCACATCAATGAAAGAAGCCTGTTTATAGCCAGATAACTGAGTGGAGCTGGGCATTCTATGAACAGGGAGATATGGCCACACAGTCACTGAGTCACCTTTTCCTTGTCTTGGCGGCTCCTTTTAGACTGACGGTATTTAATATTTGCAGTTGAATTTTTTTCAGTAGGAAAACTTTAAAATATTAATCACTCTGTGTTTTCTCATCCATACTTTTATTATGTATGCTAGATTCCAAGGACAACAGAGGACTCAATTTGAATACAGAATTGCCAAGAGTCTATTCTCAGTGTTCAGTTTCCTACCAAATACAGGTGGACACTAAAACAATTGTGTGGACTTCATGTCTTGATTGATTCATATCAGAATAGCAATGTGCCTTGGGCTCGTCATGAAGAAAAGCAAGACACAGAAGGGTTGAGAGACCCCAATCCTGACTCAGCTCTTACAGCCATCATTTATAAGCAATTGGCTATCTGAGAGAGTCAGAGTGAACAAAGCAAGTGTGACAGGGTTACGGATCCATTTTCTCACCTTAGGACAGTGGGGCATAACCTCTGTTTGCTCTGGGGAGCACTCTGCTGTCTCAGCCCCATGCTGATCTGAGCCATCTGCAAACCCTGCTCTCTCCACAGATGCTGGGACAAAGATAGGTCCTTCTGAACTCCTAGCCCATGATGACATACTAGACAAAGCAGGCCAAGAGAATGGAAAGATGCAAAGGGAACCACATAAACTACAGTGTGGCTCCTCTCATCCCAGGCCTGCTTGGTCAAGCATTTGCCCACACACACAAGGGTAGACATGAATTTCCAGACAGCACAAAGTGTTCATGAGTGCGGGTTCTGTGATGCCACATAGAGTGCTTTCCATAAAGTCACTCTCTATTGCTGCAAGCCAAACTAAGGATGGTCCCTATGGGGTTAATGAAGAAGAGCTTGTGCTGTATATTGTCTCAGCCACAGAACCCCAGTTTTCCACTTTTTCAAAGCCTTGCTAATCATCCCAGCAATAGACATTTCTTTTCGTAGACATGTTCTTTTTTGAGGCAGCATCTCATGTAGCTCAGGTTGGCTGTGAGTTCACTGTCCTCACTAATCTATGTCCACTTGACACAAGCTAGAGTCATCTGAAGGGAAGGAACCTCAATTGAGAAAATACCTCCAAAAGATCCAGGTGCAGGGCATGTTCTTAATTAATAACTGATGCAGGAGGAGGGGACATCCCGTGGTGAGTGGTGCCATCCCTGGGTTCATGGTCTTGGGTTCTAAAAAAAAGCAGGCTGAGTAAGCCATGAGGAGCAAGCCAGTAAGTAGCTCTCCTCTATGGCCTCTGTATCATCCTCTGTTTGAAGGTTTCTGTCCTGTTTGAGTTCCTGTCCTGACTTCCTTCAGTGATGGACAACGATGTGGAAGTGTAATCCACATTGCCCACATAAGCCCTTTGTCTCCAACTTGCTTTTGATCATGGTGTTTCATCACAGCGATAGTGTCCTAAGTAGGACACTCACAGTGTGGCAGAGAATTGGAGTTCTAGCCCTCCTGTCTCCTTAGTGCTGGAACCCCAGGTGTGTGCCACACATTGTTTATGCATTGCGAGGGATTAAACCCAGAGATGTGTGCATGCTGGCAAGCTGTCTACCAACATGTTCTCAAAGCATTGTGTTCGCTGTATGTGCCTAGCCAATTATTATGGGCTGTGTATAAAATACACCCCCACCCTGTATACATATGCACCACAAAAGCTATGAGCTGAAGATTTTGGTCCTCAACTGATGGCACTACTGAGAGGTGACAAAATTATGAGAGCAATGACTTCACCCTGCTGCTCAGCAGACCTGCACTCAGACCCTTAGCCATGAAGGCAACAATTGCCTGAAACCTTGGGATCCACAAGCCAAAATATGCTTTTATCTCTCAGTTAAGTTAAGTTGATTTCCCCCAGGGGCTTTGTCCCAACCTCAAAAAATGAGTGACTACTCGTGTGCTATTCACCTCTGCCAGGTGACCTATGGTGGCCATAGATGAGAAAAAGTACACAGTACTGAGAGGCAGTCCCAATAGCTCAGTTGCTTATCCCAGCTGGTGTTGTTTGCTTAGAGTGCTTTATGGATATTTCTGAAGTTTACAAATCCTGATCACAGCCTCTGTGACACCCGAACAAGTGGCTGTGATGTGACCTGCTATCTTGTTTAGATTCTTTGCAATGACAGCATTCCTTAGGTCACCTGCATTACTGATTCTTGGAATTTGCACTCTCTAACCTTCTCTGGAAAGGATGCTTTTAAATAATTGATTACTTTCTTCCCTGAAGGCCGAATAAGGTAATCTTAATGTTTCAGTTCCCTAGGTAACGCTACCTCTACTAGCCATCTCACAAACCCCTAAAGAAACTAAACATTGTGCATGTGAATAACACTGCAGAGAGACAAGTTAGAGTGTTAGAAATGCCATTTATAACTCTCTATATATATATATATACACACACATGTATATATATAACTATGTATATATGCACATACATACATACATACAGGGTTTCAAGATCTAAGTTGATCTTTTTCTAAACAATTATGTTCACATCAGAATGTGTGACTCAGCAAAGTTTTTAATATGCTCAAGATTTCAAGGATTTGTTTTAATATAGATTCCTCACTTCATGAAAACAATATTCAGAAGAACACAGAATAGTGTAAAAGAAGCTTGAATAGAGGGCAAAAGGCAAAAAGAAAGACATTTAGCCTATATTTCAGCACAGACAGACATACAAGTATATACGTATATACATATATGTACATACATACATACATATATACAATCTCATACTATACACCCATACTCACACTAAGCACACATATAAACATACATACAAATATACAGACACAGAAATACATATGCATGCATATACATATACACATACACATATACACATGCATACTCATATATACATACACACATACACAAATTCATACTCATACAATATGCTCACATGTCTACATTCATACTAATACAAGCACACATACAAACTTGCTTATAAATATGTGTACTCAAACAAGCACACACATGCACATGCATACGTATATAAGCACATACAGACAAACACACATGCATACACATACACATCATAAAAATTATTGGGAAAATGGCAAATTTTCAGAAGATAAACTGGTATTAGTATGGTGTTTCTGATGACATGCTTAACATCCTGTTAGCCTGCCAAATGAGGTTCAACCCATCCATAGAGGGCAATATGTTGGTATGAGGGTTAAGATCCCACAGGGGCCTTCAAAATCCCAGGCCATTGATAAATCAATAGTTTCTGACTTACAGTAGATTTGATTTAGAATGGTGTGACAGACCTTCTTAAGAGGAGGCACTTGGAAGCTAGCTTTCTTCCTCCCCCTCATCCCCTCAGTGTTGTCTTCCCATGTGGGCTTGAAGATATCATCACACCTGGTGACATCCCCAGAATTTGAAGATTGAGAAGGGTTTTCAGGAAGAATAATGGCTATTTTATCCACGAATCCTATCATAAGCCATAGCAAAACCCCACTCACAGACACTTCTCCTACATGGACAGAACCCCCTCCTGTGACATCTACTCAGAGAAAAGGAAACAAGCAATGTTGAGCAGCCATGCAAGTGCTTCCATATTAAACACATACCTCACTCCAAGGAGACTTGATGGATTTCTCTGTTATTGAACCAGGTCCAAGCCTAGGCTCTCTGAGGCTTTCTCTACAAGAGAAGCACAAATCTTTCTTGTCTTGTGTTTTCAGACTAAAAGATCACTGAGCTGTCAGTACTAATCAAGGGGTATGGTGGGGCAGAGACAAGAGTGCCCAAAATATCCTATTCATAGAGCAGAGGAGTCTCAGAAACAAAAAAATTCAGTCTAGACTAATGAGAACCCTTCAGGGTAAGAGCTGCCAAAAGGCCAAGACTGAGCACCAGTAAATGTTCCTTGGCCACTCCTGGATGTAACTCAAGATGTTTGCTTTGGTCAAATGTGGATGGGGTCAAGGTCTTTGTGTCTGGGAAAGCTAACTAGTGTCTATCACCTCACCTGTCTGATTACCAGAGAACTTAGTTGTCCCTCCAGAAAGGTCATGTTAATTTTTCATGTATATTTTATTAATTATAGTTTATTAACATTACATCCCGACTGTTATCCTTTCATTCTTATCTTCCCGTTCTCACTCTCCCTGCCTCTTCTGCCTGTTTCTATCCCCTAGACCTCTGATGGGGGGCCCTCCTACCCCAACTGTATGGCAGCAGCCTCTTAGGTCTTATTAGGATAGCCTGCATCCCCTTCCTCCATGTGCCCAGTAGGTCATCTTGGCAAGGGGCAGTGACCAAGTCGTGAGCACCAGAGTTCATGTCAGAGGTTCAACAGAGTCCTCCATCTCTCAGTCCCATGTGGAGAATCAGCAGCCCATCAGCTACATCTGAACATGAGTCTTGCGTCTCTACACACATTGTCCTTGGTTGGTACATTAGTTTGTACAAGCTCCCGTGTGTCCGGGTCTACAGGCCTTGGTGGTCTCCCTGTGGAGCTCCTGTTCCCACTTGGACCTTTCATCCCCCCAATTTTCCCTACAACTCTCTGCTTTCTGCCCATAGTCCAGTTTCAAGTTCCAGTGTCTGTTCCAATCCCTCACTACGTGGAGTCTCTCAGAGAAGATCTATTTTGGGCCAATACCCACTTATAAGTGAGTACATACCATGCATGTCTTTCTGGGTCTGGGTTACCTCATTTAAGATGATCGTTTCTAGTTCTATGCATTTGCCTGCAAATTTCAAGATTTCCTTGTTTTTAATAGCTGAATAGTATTCTGTTGTGTCAATGTACCACAGATTTTTTAATCCATTCTTCAGTTGTGGGACATCTAGGTTGTTTCTGGATTCTGGCTATTACCAGTAAAGCTGCTATGAACATAGTTGAGCAAATGTCCTTGTTTTGTGGTGGAGCATCTTTCAGGTATATGCCAAGGAGTGGTATAGATCGGTCTTGAGGTAGCACTATTCTAAATTTTCTGAGAAAGCACCAGATTGATTTCCAAGGTAGTTGTATAAGTCTACACTCACAGTAGTGATGGAGGAGTGTTCCCCTTTCTCCACATCTTCTACAGCATGTGTTGTCCCTTGAGGTTTTTATCTTAGCCATTATGATAGGTATAAGATGAAATCCCGTGTAGTTTTGATTTGCATTTCCCTGATGACTAGGGATGTGGAGCATTTCTTGACCATTTGATATTCCTCTGTTGAGAATTCTCTGTTTAGCTCTGTACCCCATTTTTAATTGGATTATTTGGTTTGGTGGTGCTTAATTTCTTGAGTTCTTTATATATTTTAGATAATAGCTCTTTGTCAGATGTAGGGTTGGTAAAGATCTTTTCCCAGTTTGTAGGCTGTTGCTTTTATCTGTTTACAGTGTCCTTTGCCTAACAAGATTTTCAGTTTTAAGAGGTCCCATTTTTTAATTGTTCCTCTTAGTCCCTGAGCTATTGGCATTCAATTCAGGAAGTTGTCACCTGTGCCAATGAGTTCTAGACTCTTTCCCACTTTTTCTTCTAACAGATTTAGTGTGTTCTAAGTGGCTGGATATAAAATCAGTTTTTAAAAAATCAGTAGCTATCCTATATAAAAGTGACAAATTGGCTGAGAAAGAAATTAGGGAAACCACATCCTTCACAATGGCCATAAATAATACAAAGTATACTGGTGTAATTCTAACCAAGCAAGTGAAAGACTTATATGAAAAAAACTTCAAGTTTCTGAAGAAAGATATTGAAGAAGACATCAGAAAATGGAAAGATCTTCCATGATCAAAGATTGACATCATACCAAATGCAATCTACAGATTCAATGAAATTCCTATCAAAATTCCTACACAATTTTTTTATAGATCTTAAAAGATCAATTCTCAACTTTATATGGAAGAAAATCTGAATAGCTAAAATAGTCCTGTACTATAAAAGATCTTCTGGAAGAATCTCCATCCCTGATCTCAAGTTTAGTAAAGAGCAACAATAATAAAAAATGGCATAGTACTGGTATAGAAATAAGCCAATTGATCAATGGAATTAAATTGAAGACCCAGAAATAAATCCACATACCTATGGACATTTGATTTTTGACAAAGAAGCCAAAACCATAAGACAGACAGCCTCTTCCACAAATGATGCTGGTATAGCTGGATGTCTACATGTAAAAAAAAAAAAACTGCAAATAGATCTATATTTATCACCCTGCACAAAACTAAAGTCCAAGTGGATTAAAGACCTCAACATAACACTAGACACATTAATTTTTGTGGCCTGTTTCCTTCTAGAAAGAGCTTGCGAGTTTTTAGACATGAGTTGTAGTTTCATCATTCATTAATTTAGTCCAGAAAAAATTTTTCTCTTCAACTTGTGAGTTTCTGGTCAACTTATTCAGTTCTTTCTCAGTGAGAGTCCATCAAAATGTTTACCTCAACTTTAAGATTTTTCTCATTTGCATGAATTAATAATGGGAGGGTTCATATTTACATTTGAAGACGCAATATGCCCATGCTCCTTGAGACACTGTTCACCTGGTACTTGACTGAGAAATCGAATGAGAACTGCAGATCATCAAGTATTTGTCTTATTTCCTACTGTTTGAGCTTGAGAGGACATTGTCTTTGGCAACACCTTGGAGCCTGGGTCCAACTAGCAGCTCTTCCCATCACTGTTTTCAAAGTCATCATTTCCTTGAGCCCCTCTTACTCCCCCCTAATATGACAAATTCAGAAAGGATCTTATGGTGGATTCTGATTTTTTTTTTTTTATCTTGCTGATGCTTCTTCCTCTAGACTTACACCAACTGTGATTCTACAATTTTAGGCAAATTTATTTCCAAAGGATAAGGAATATTAAACATGTTATATTTATTTCACTTCTCAGTTCCTAATTTCTTCCAGTGTCTGTGAAACTTGTTTTTATCATGAAGGTACTGCCCCCTTTTTAGGTGTTAATTATTTGAGTCATCAACATACAATTCAAAATGTGTAATATGTTTCTGTTGATGCCAAAAACATTAATGTATAATTTCATAAGTTTCAGCAACCCATTTAATGCGTGATCCAATGATGGTGGTGATACTACTAACCATTGTTATCAAGGTATCATGTATAATTCTCATTAATAATCCATTTATAATTTAACAAGGTCCTATAGATGCTGACTGGGAAAAGAAAGTAAATAGAGTTAAATTACAGATTTTACACCCATGAACAAAAAATATTCTCATAAGTATGGTTATAAATACGGAAAACCCTACATGTTCACTTCAATGACGCACTATCAGCTCTGAGGTACTGGTACCAGTCTGGTGAGGCCATAGTCTTCAACTTCTCAAGGTCCAGCATTCTGACATATGGTAAGATATTTTGCTATAGAAACCTGAATGGATGCAGACATCCCTTTAATCTGAGTTCAGTTTCTACCATTAAACTAAATCCACTCTCACTAACATCATCACAGTAAGACCACACCATCATCATCACCATCATCATCATCATCATCATCATCATCATCATCATCATCATCACAGCAGGCCAACACCATCATCATAGGAACCCCCATCATTATCATAGCAACTCACTATCATCATCATAACTCCCATCATCATCTTAATAGAAAGTTCCTGTCATTACAGCAACCCCATAACCATAGCAACCCCCTAGCATCATCATAGTAACCCATCTATGTTGCCTTCATATTTGGTAAATTCACATTAGCAACCAAAGTAATCACTGATGCTTACTTGTCAGAACCTTATCTTCACATTCATCTGAGCTATTTGGCTATAAAGGAGAAGCCAGCTCTAGATGCCATCATATTACTAAGGGCCTAGCAATGACTTGGGAGCTGAGTCCCACCTACCTGTCTTTGTCCAAATCTCTTCCACCAATATCCTGACCTCATTGTACAGCACCCATGTTGCATAATGTGGGCACTATCATAGCACTGATGACATAGTTACCCCACTGTAAATTCTGGTGTCAGATTTGGGCAGAAGAGACCCATCTTTTTAAGAACACTTACTTTCACATACCATAACATACATGATAATGATGTCACACACTCCCAAGGAGCCCAATCCTAGGGCTCCATTATTCCTCCTGTGCTAGTCTTAATGTGCAACTTAGGGACTAGAGATGAGCACAGGAGATAGTCTGGAAATATCACTGTAAATTTTCTTTGGCTTTTCATTTGCTTTCAAAGATTCTATCCTGGAGTGATTTAGATGATGCCATGTAATGGCACACACTTTGGTATTTCACATATTGACATCCACAAAGCAGAGATTGAACCTATCAATTACAAAGAGTAAATTCTTTCAGTTTGGTTTCTGAATGATAACTTCAGGGAGTTAACAGTCAGAGAACATTGATAACAAAGTCCCCCTTCTGATTTCTTTTCACTGACCGCTATCGTTTTTGGAAATCACAGTTATTTCTTCTTTACGAAGGCATGTTTTATTAAGGGTCACCTCTTCAAATTCAAGCACAGCCAATAAATACAGAAAATTTCCCCTGCTTGCACAGCTTCCATTGCATATACATCATCAACCTTTCCTAACAATAGGTGCTACTAAGAGAAACCAGCAATGGAGAGTATGCAGGCAACACCAGACAATATTTAGACTGAACAAGCATATTAAAATTTCAAATCAAGCACATCTACTAATTGCCCATGTTTTCTTGAAATAGCATGACATTTAATTCTCTAGGAAGTTGTAGTTTGGGTAACACACAACAATCCTGTTTAATATTCTCTGTATATACAGGCACTGCCCTGCTAACCTTGCATTGCATTGTCATTGGCCAGGAGCCATGGCAGTCAGCCCTGGCTGGGGACAGAGTGTTCACATCCAGTTGGGAAGAAATCACCATCTCACTGGACTGAATGAAGCTGCCATGCATTTTCCTGTCCGTCTTGGAGTGCTGGAGCCCTCAAGATCATAGCACCAAGATCTTGCTGAGTGCTGTTTAGTTTATAGTCTTCTACCTTGTCTTATAGACATATTACAGCACAAGTCCTAAATGACAGGGAAAGAAAAATTCTAAGATAAAACTCAGTAATTGACATTCATTTATTAATTATCGTTATTGGTCAAAGTAATAATAGTTTGTCCTGCAGCCTGTTTGAAAATCCTGGGCATGAACTTGAGTACTGATACACTCTGAAGCACATGCCTATTCAGGGATGTTTCCTTTTTACATCTTCTCAACGATTATTTTTGTTGTTGTTGTGGTTGTTGTTGTTGTTGTTGATATAACATGAAGTTACTCAGGTGAGTCCTGTGAGATCACCTGTCACCATTTCTGTGACTAGCCAGTGGAATCTTTTCTCTGATTTGAATTGTCATCTTTTAGTGGGGTTCAGAATTGTTTCTCCAAAGTTGGTTCTAGGAACCTGTATGTAAGTGTCTTCTGTCAACCTGTTTCTAGCCCCTTTATGTACTTAAGGAAACAGGTTCTAAGCTGTCTTTGCCTACTTAGAGTAATTAGCACATGATTGGTTTGGGGCATTTGTTAACTGTGTACATTCAGGTGTTGTTCTAAATCCTGTACCTGTGCTCATGAGCTTTTTCTTTTTTTATTTTCAATTTGATACAAGCTAGAGTTATTTGGGAAGAGGTGCTCTCACCTGAGAAACTGGCTCCATAAAACTGATATGTAGGCAGTCTCAGGGTTATTATCTTGATTCATGATTGATGTGGGAAGGCCCAATACACTGATGCAGACCTTTGTGTGGTGGTCCTGGGTTCTATAAGAAAGCAGTCCTAGGAAGCCAGTAATGAGCAATCCAGTAAGCAGCACCCCTCCATGGCCCCCAGCATCCAGCCTAGTGATAGACTGTATTGTGAAACTATAAACTAAAATAAACCCTTTCCTCTCCAAGTTGCTGTTGGTCATGGTGATTTAATGCAGCAAAGAAAGCCTAACTAGAACAGTAGCCAACACATTGATCACAAGCCTTTTGAGCACAACATGACTTGGCTGTCTGCATGGGTCATCCCTCTTTGGATGGAATTCTGTAAAATTTGCTCGGGACAGATTATTCTGTTCAAAAGAACAGAACAATTTGACTTCTGGGCCCTCCCCTCTGAGGCTAACTTCTTAGGAAATGGACCTCACTTTATTCCTCAAATTTTCCCTTCTGTTTTGCCACACACTTGAAATTTACAAGTATTTTTTCTGCCATGCTAGTCAAGTTTGAACACATACAGAAGGGCTGTACGGTGGATGTTTTTGATTCCACAAACACAGGACTAATTAAATTCCTTTAGTTATTTTTATAAAGAAATTTGCCAGCATATTTATGTGTATTTATGCCTCACTTTTAATTAATTCATTTCTGCTTTTTCCAGTTTCAAACAGTTCTGTGCCATGTATGTAAACATCAATGTCTATAGAATATAACTACTGTACATAAAAGAGAATACTGTTGGGTTGAAACTAGATAAAGATTGATTTGGGTCACATTGCTTCTTTCTTTTACATCTTCTAAATGTACAGGTTATGTAAGATCAGAGCCAGAGGCTAGGTATGTAGCCCAGTGCTAGAGAGCCTAGCATGGGCAAGGCCTGGGTTCAATACTTGGCATTGGATAAACCATTGAATAAAAATGCCAAGTCCTGTTAACTGGATCAGTAGCCCATCTGTGTGTGGTGAGTAAATGTTTAATGGAAATGTCTTTTGAATTTCCAAGGGACACAAAGGGATTCACTTTCCTGATGCACAAAGATGAGCACAGGGGCGAGTACAAGGCTCAGAAGTTGAGACTATGATCAAGTCCAACAGGAAGGAAATACCTCTTTCTTCCCACTGTCCCCTCACACACCTTATTTATGTTTAACTGGATGTATTTGGGACATCATCACGATTACTTGCCTACATTTTTTCAGTCAATCCTTTTTCCCTTGGAGGCTGTCTTACTTAGGGTTACTATTGCTGTGATGAGACACCATAACCAAAAGCAACTTGAGGAGAACAGGGTTTATTTGGCTTCCAGTTCCACAAGTAGTTCATTATCAAACGAAATCAGGACAGGAATTCAAGCAGGGCAGGAACCCAGAGTGCTGCTTACTGGCTTGTTCCTCAGGGCTTCTTCAGTCTGTTTTTTTAATAGAACCTAGGACCATCAGGCCGGGGCTGGCAACACCCAAAATAAGTTGAGCCTTCCCACATCAATAACTAATTACAAAATTGCCCTACAGGCTTGCCTACATACATATCTTACAGAGACATTTCCTTAATTAAGGTTCTCTCCTCAAAGGTTGACTTTAGCTTGTGTCAAGTTGACATAAAACTAGTGAGTGTAGATGCCATTTCCCTTGCCGATGTCCTATCAAAAATGTCACACAGGAAGTTTGCAATGACTGTGCCCTGAAGAAATTCCTGTAATTTGTGACAAGTCTTTTCATATTAATGCCAGGACTGATGCCTCCCTCTGCTCTAATGCAGTAATACTTCCCATCCATCTCCTGGATTGCAAGGTTTTACAAGAAGCTACTTGGTAAGTGGGCAGCAGAGTGAAACAACGGTTCCTGGCTGGGGAGACCACTCAACTCACAGCCCTGCTATAATCTACATGCTATTCCAGGCATTTGCTATATGTGAGTCTTCCCTACATTGCTTCCATCCCATGAGAATAGAGATGTTACCATGGCAGCAGATGGAGTGCTTATTTAATGCATCCCTTCTTAGGGAAGCAGAGGCTAGAAAGCTGATGATGCACTTTCTGGCTTAGTTTAAAAAGCCCAGAGTCTCTTTGCAGAGAGAGTTTGTTGCGTCATAATTTCTTGGAACTTGTGACTCTCAGGAGCCTCCAAGAGGTGAGAGTGAGATGAGAGGTGCCTCTTCCATCAGTGTGGTTTGGAGGGGACATGTATGTCTCGGCTTCTCCAGTCAACTATGATGCTTTGATTTATGGCACGGCCAGTGGGATCCTGACAGGGCTGTGCACTGTGAAATAATGAAAGACAATGTTGAAACCTCTGTTTGGAGGTGCTTTTCTTGAGCACTTCTGATAAACCATGATAGTGAATCCCTTTTTGTCTACATTGTACAGAATGAGCTTTAATAAAACTTTTTTATTTTATGTGGATAGACATTTTGCCTGCATGTATATCCGTGTATTAATTGCTATTGGCCACTGACACATCTCTCCAGCCCTACCTAGGATGGACTTTTACCTCTATTATTAAAGCCAAAGCCATCTTCCATCTTGCTCACGGCCATTAAATGAAGGTGCAGCCATGCCTGCCTGTCATCATTTATGTATGGTAAATGCACTGCTGTTTTCTCTGTACAAGACACTCTTACCTTGTTTACAGTAAATTTCTCAGATGTGATTTTTTTCTTGGTTCTTCTTTTCACCAATCCCAGCATCTAGAAGCACACATTTCTACATCATCAGTAACTGGCATACCCTGGGCTAAGAGACTGTGAGGATTGGAAAGCAATGAGCACAGCACTGCCTTACTTTTTTATCAACAGAAGTGAGAATCATTATAGGTTTTGCAAGGTGTGTGTGTGGTGGATGGTGTGGGGAGGAGTCTGAGTATGTACACAGATTTGTGAGTGCATGTGGGTGCAGGTGTCATTATGGGCTTTGTAAGTTTTAAAGAACAAAGAAAATGATATTATGGAATAGTTAATCTCAGTGATCAGATAAAATGACATACTTAATGGTGAACATGTCTTAGTTTGACTAATGGATTGGTGTGTTTTGCACTCAAGATACAGTGCAGTGGCTGAAGGAGGTAAGCATGATCCTGCCTGTTTTTCTGAGCCCTTGTGTCTGGAATTTCTATAGAATATTGTGGATTATTCCTATTCTGAAAGCACATGATCATAAAGGAGACACACCGCAGTTCTGCCAACAGTATCCCAAAGTGCCTCTGCTGATCCTATCTGCCTCCCTTCAAGGGCACAGCTTACCTGCTTATCTTTAGTTTGGGAAACTGGTAGAAAAACAAAGCAATTCCTATTTGTTCCTGACAGTTTGGAAGGAATTATTTATTACCTTCATGGGACTGCACCTCTTCTCTCTCCTCACACTGAACCTTAGCCCCATGCTTCTGGGATGATAATAATCTATTTCTTTCCCCATACTGCTGCTCCCTGTGTGACCCCGTCTGACCCGATTGAAATTGATTTTGTTGTTGAACTCCCAGCCAGTGCAAATTAATCTGAGATCCACACAAGATCAGGGAAGCAAGGCAGAGCACAAAGACCTCAAGTACTGAGGGAAAAATTAGTTCTGCAGAAGGTATTTTAAGTTTGGCAAGATAAATGGTTACAATGCCTGGCTTTGATAGAATAGCTGGAGGAAGAGGGAGGAGAATGGGGGAGGGGCTCCTGGAGCAAGGCTGTAATTTAATAGCCTAATTTCCTGCCCAGTCCTGCAGAAGTAGCTCTGACAGCTGATGGAAATCACCCAGGCCTTGATCTGGTCCCTGGTGGGGACAAGTCAAGACCCATCTTTCCTTTGAGTTTCCAGGAGACAGCACTTCAGTACACAGCAAAGGCTGTTGCCACCTCACTGAAGACTAAAATCCTCATCTATTTATGAAAAGTATCTCCTATTGCTTTATTGGCTGTATGACATTTGTATCCACCCCTGAGTCAGCAGAAGAAAGCAATTTGTTCTTGAGTATCTTAGGAACGCAACACTGTCCCCTATGAAACCAATACAGAAAAAAAAAAAATCCTGAAATTCAAAAGGAATCTCTCCTCAGGAGGGTCCCACATCCAAAGCTAAATTTAGCTCACTTTCCCCTATTTGTTCCTCAGCCACTGAACAAGAGTGTCTGAGTTTCGTATTCTTGGGTAGAGTTAGCTTCTTATTATACTGCTCTGCAGCTGTTCCCTGGCAAAGGGGACCAAAGCCCTGGCCAGGGTCAATCGGAAGAAAATGTGTGCAGGTCTGTGTCTGAGCCAGAGTTCTTGAGGAAGCCAAAGGCTGGGCCTGTGTCTCTCAGGAAGGCTTTAATTATGTAAAGACACTAAGAGGTAAACAATTGTTTGGGGTGGGACTCTCCTGTGCTACAGCTGCCTAAGTGTAGTGCAGAAACCTTCCCAGAGAAGGTGTCACTGGCCTACTGTGACCTACTGTGACCCTCCTATCAGTTTCATCAGTAAGTCCTTTGGTTGGTCAAGCTGAATTTGGACAGGATCCATCCTTGCTCTTTCTGTGCCCTCTCTCTATGAGGTAAATAACCACTGCATTACATGTGCCCTGGAAATATTATGCAACAGACGGTGCCTGGTCAGAGAGTAGATACAACACAAAGAGAAATCTGAGGATGCCTGTCTTGCCCCATGAGCCATGGAGTACAAGTTTTCTGTCCATATGTGGTATACTATTTGAGTTTAGAGACCCCACACAGTTGGCTAAAAGACCAGAGGCTATTGAAGATGCTCAAAACAGCACATTGAGGGGTGAGGCTGTGGCTGTACTCTTTCCAAAAGGAACCTGGCCATACATGAGGAACTGCAATGTGAAATTGAGGCATAGAAGGCATCTTCCATGTTAGCCTCTGATTCACCAAGGAAAGTTGCTAAAGAAGAGATTGTATAGGGGTATTTGGTTAACCATTTTTTTTTCTTACAGCTAGGAAGCTGGAGGAAAAGCAAGGACAATTCCTGATAAGGTCACTGGAAAACAAAAATGTCAAGATTCATGTTGATCCAGTTATTCAGGAGGGAAAAAAAAAGATAAACTGATGAGTCTCTGTGGTGTATTAAAGCCTGAAGAAGTATTTAAGTGGGAAACACAGAGAGGCATAGGTGGTCTCAGTTGAAGCCCTGAAGTGTTCAAAGGAAATTTCATGAGGTAGGACCAACCCAAGCAGATCTCTAAGGAATGGCTAGGGTTGCTTACAAATGTAGGCCATGGATATTAACCAAAGGCTCTAGGCTAACTTGTAGATAAATTTAAAGGAATCTAGTATTCAGGGACATACTTAAATTGTGTAAGCCTTAATTCTTGTTAACCTACAAACGCTTAAATGACAGACAGAAGTAGGTGTACATAGATATAGCATGACAAACATTTTTAAAAGAGATAAAGTTGTCAAGGTTAATGAATGGAAATCCCATCCTAAGACTGGGTTACCTTCATACAAGTTGTTATGAAGGGAGATACGGGAGACCTCTCCACCCACACACTCAGGCTATTGACACTGAGTTACTGTCTGGAATTCGAATTATCCCTCCCATTCATGAATGTATATTGTGTGCATTTCCCTGTAAGAAAGTAACCAGGAGGAGGATGTGGCCCTGGGATGCATCCTGCATACCTCTTTTGAGGAGTTTTACCTAAAGGTGAAACATAGAAGCAGTCATACATGGATGTATGAAAAAGCTGGCAAAGAGAGAAATTGTTTTCCCAGCCCTTTGCTTTCCAGATGGACAGGTGTGTCTGGTAACAGACTCAGACAGCTTACAGAGTGATTACAGAGGACAGGTAGCTGCTCATATATATGCTTCTGGACCCAACATTGCTCTTTGATGGAATAAATTATGCAAGTGGTACAACTGCTTCATGATACATTGTGGCTGGAATTTTGTACTCTTTTAGCTGATGGGTCTCAAAGCCAATTTGTCCTTGCTTGAACTAGTAAACACAGAACTTTCACCGTGTTTCACACGGTTATGTTCTCAGTCCCATTGCTTGTCATGTGATAGTAGCCATGGACCTTGTTTTATTATCCTCTATAAAATATTTTAATCACCTAGCCTCTATAATGCTAATGTTAAGTGTCTTCATAAGAACATCAAAGAAGCCCTATTCCCAGTTTTCTGAGATAGCACCAGATAGATTTCCAAAGTGGCTGTACTAGTTTGCATTCCCACCAGCAATGAAGGAGTGTTCCTCTCTCTCCACATCCTCACCAGCATGTGGTGTCCCTTGAATTTTTGATCTTAGCCATTCTGATGGGTGTAAGATGGAATCTCAGAGTTGTTTTGATTTGCATTTCCCTGATGACTAAGGAGGTTGAGCATTTCTTTAAGTGTTTCTCAGCCATTTGATATTCGTCTGTTGAGAATTCTCTGTATAGTTCCAAGCCCCATTTCTCAATTGGGTTATTTGATTTGGTGGTGTTTAATTTCTTGAGTTCTTTATATATTTTGGATATTAGACCTTTGTCAGATGTAGGGTTGGTGAAGATCTTTTCTCAGTCTGTAGGCTGTCGCTTTGTTCTCTTGACAGTGTCTCCAGCCTTACAGAAGCTTCTCAGCCTCATGAGGTCCCATTTATTAATTGTTGACATTAAGGCCTGGGCTGTTGGTGTTATGTTCAGGAAGTTGTCTCCTGTGCCAATATGTTCCAGGCTCTTCCCCACTTTTTCTTCTAAGTGACTTAGTGTCTCTGGTTTTATGTTGAGGTCTTTAATCCCCTTGGATTTGAGTTTTGTGCAAGGTGACAAATATGGGTCCAGTTGCATTTTTTCACATAGACATCCAGTTAGACCAGCACCATTTGTTGAAGATGCTATCCTTTTTCCAATGAATGGGTTTGGCTTCTTTGGGACAGAGGGGAGGACATACTATTGGGACTCTAGATGAGAGAAGCATGGGAGAATAGCAAATTACCAGGATCCAGAGGGTCCTAGAAACCTACAAGTAGAACATTATGATAGGCAGACTTGGGCCCATGGGTCCCGCTCAAACTAAGGCACCAGCCAAGGACAATACAGGCGGTAAATTTTAAACCCCTGCCCAGATCTAGCCAATGGTCAGAACAGTCTCCACAGCTGAGTGAAGAGTGGGATATGACTTTTTCACGTACTCTGGTGCCTCACATTTGACCATGTCCTCTGGAGGGAGAGACCTAGTGGCACTCAGAGGAAGGACAGCAGGTTACCAAGAGGAGACTTGATACCCTATGAGCATATACAGGGGAAGGTAATCCCCCTCAGGAACAGTCATAGGGGAGGGGAATAAGGGGAAAATGGGAGGGAGGGAAGAATGGGAGGATACAAAGGATGGGATAACCATTGATAAGTAACAAGAATAAATTTAAAAAAAAGAACATCAAAGAGTTTAAAGACAGAAAGTTGGTGTGGTGGAGGTGGTGGTGGTTGTGGTGGTGGTGGTGTGTGTGTGTGTGTCCGTCCGTGTGTGTGTGTACAAGTGTAATGTTAGTGAATGGAAATCCCATTCTAGGACTGGATTACCTTCCTACAAGTTGTTGTGAAGGGAGATACGCTAGACCTCTGCACCCACACACTCAGGCTATTGACATTGAGCTATTCTCTGAAATTAGAATGTTCTCCCCACTTGTGCAGACACTGTGTGCTGTGATTGTAGGCTATAAGGATTCAAGCTAGGACTGAGCTAAAAGCCTGTACCCTAGAGTCTGGCATTTGTAGTTCTAGAAGGTGCTAGGTCAAGCTAGTGAAGGAGAATCACTGCTAAGGGCAGTGCTTGCTATGGACCCTGTATGATATACTATCAATATATCAGGCAAGATGCCTCCTAAGGTAGTAGTGGCCTGAGCATTGCAATGGCAAATAAATATAATTTAAAATAGATACAAGGCCTAATTCACAGGGGGAAATACATATTTAGTCTCTTAAATCAAGACAAAAATCTGTGTCTTAGGAAATAAGTCCCCAGTGTTGAGGGTATTGCTAATGATTTGTTAATTAGATATGACATGCCTATTAAAAATTATCCCCATACAGGTCTTATGTAGCCCAGGCTGGTCTTGAACTTGCTATATATCTGAAGATAACCTCTCAGTTCTGATCCTCCTACTTCTACACATTGGGTGCTAGAATTTCAGGGGTGTACCACTGTACCCAGTTGATGTGGTTATTGGAATAAATTTTGCACGTTTGTGTATTAGGCAAACACTCTGCCAACTGAACCACACCATGGTCCCTGTCAAATTTCTTTCAAAGCCTTTGCACTTACACCTGTGTATTCCCACTACCCTCAGACACAGTCAGTTGGGAATTCATCTTGGTAATGGACATCAGCCAAATCCAGTCACAAGTGTCTCTTTCTGGGGTGAATATTGTTGCTGTGACATGTAGCCAAATACACCCTAAACAGAGGAAAATAATCACACACCCATTTCAGAGCTCAAGGAACATTATGAAAGAGGAGGGAAAAAACATAAAGAGCAAAGGGTGAGATGATGAGACACAGCTGCCCACATGATGCAAAGCACTTGTGATGATTTGCACAAGACCCTCGTGAGGCCTGCCCTACCATAATCTCTGTGCTGAGAGAGAGGAGGCCCATGCAGCTCATGAGATCTTATTATTTTTTTTACTGGCATATCATAATTATAACATATAATTATATTACATTATTATTTCTGATAAAGCCACAAAGACATATATTTCTTTGAAAACATTGGCTTTGAAATTTAAAATTTCTAGAATAAAATGTAAATCATTCTGATTATTTATTAATATTTTTCTCTTTGACAGAGTTAGGTTAACTTATGCACAGCCATTGTGTTTTGAATGAGATATGTGCCCCAGAAGTGCATGTATTAGTGGCACTGTTGGGGAGAAGGTCACAGAAACTTTAAGAAGTACAGCCTTGCTGGAGGAAATACATCACTGTGGGGTGGGTTTTGAGGGTGTGTAGCCTTGTATCACTTTATGCTTTCTCCTTCTGCTTCCTAGATTCAGTTTCTGGCCATAAGCATGTCCAAAAGTCCTTGTATTTTTATGTATATATATATACATATATATATATAGTGTGTGTGTGTGTGTGTGTGTGTGTGTGTGTGTGTGTGTGTCCACATACATATGACTGGCAGCCTTTTATCACAGTTTCCTTCCTTCCTTCCTTCCTTCCTTCCTTCCTTTTCTGTTGCTGTTCCAGAGGCACCGGGTCCTTATGGGCAGGGAAGACATGGCATGGCAGAGGAGCAGGAAGCTGGATGATCACATTTAACTTACACAAGATGACTGGCCTTCTTTTATCCATAAAATCTGCAGAATATTTTGGGAAGACCTTTCTCAATCTTTTACCATGGAAAACCAATTTAAATTGAGATGGTTTTTATAGTTGGAGAGGATCAAGAATAGCCCCTTGAACACTGACAAAGCAGCTCTACCATTTTTCTCTCCTTATTTTTGTTCACTGGTCAGTTGGCTGGTGGTTGTTTAGTTGCAGACCTGAGACAGGCTCTCAAGTTTGATCATGTTCTTATACAGAGAAATCACATCGTTACACCCTTGAATATAAAACAATATATATCCTAAACTCTGTTCCATGAGAGTCATTAATTTTAAGTATGTTTAACTTAAAGAGAGTTGTAGTGAGTTTTGGTTTCTTTAAAAATCCAGTTTGCCATGTGACTGTTTCTGCTTTAATCCCAGGTGTGGTATATGAGGCTGCTTTATATTGTCCACAGCCAATAACCATGACAGTCTGGTGCACTAGCAGAGGCATCATCTTTGCCAGGTGCAGATAGTTTAATTCTAGGGAAAAGATATAAATTCCAGAGCCAAGAGAAGGGTGGAGACATGAAGGAGGAGGAGGAGGAGGAGGAGGAGGAGGAGGAGGAGGAGGAGGAGGAGGAGGAGGAGGAAAAGGAGGGGAAGGAGAAGAAGAAGGATGTTGATCCCTCACCCCACTGCTGCCCCACCCCGCTGCCTCCCCCTGCCCCCCATCCCATTGCCCCCTTCCTGCTCCTAGTTGCTGTTGTTATATTTGACAAGAAGAAGTTGGCGATATCCTGACTGTGAAGACTGGGCTTGCCAAGAAACCTGACAACCCTAATCAGCAGGAAGTAGTCTAAAGAGACCTACACCCCATTTCCCCTCTAACCTTTTGGCTCTCCTACCTGGATTTGGTGTGCTGGAAGGGATAATGTTTGGGAGTGGTGGAAGAGAGATAATTATATAAAAACTCAAATAAAGCAGCCTAAAAATATGCCAATGGGTACTCTTAAGAATAAAATAGAACAGAGGGGAGGACATCCAGTTGGGACTCTAGATGAGAGAAGCATGGGAGAATAGCAAAGTACAAGGATCCAGAGGGTCCTAGAAACCTACAAGTAGAACATTATGAAAGGCAGATTTGGGCCTAGGGGTCCTGCTCAAACTAAGGCACCAGCCAAGGACAATACAGACCGTAAACTTCAAACCCCTACCCAGATCTAGCCAATGGACAGGACATTCTCCACAGTTGAGTGGAGAGTGAGGTATGACTTTCACACGTACTCTGGTGCCTCATATTTGACCATGTACCCTGAATGGGGAGACCTGGTGGCACTCAGAGGAAGGATAGCAGGCTACCAAGAAGAGACTTGATACCCTATGAGCATATACAGGGGGAGGTAATCCCCCTCAGGAACAGTCATAGGGGAGGAGAATAAGGGGAAAATGGGAGGGAGGGAAGAATAGGATGTTACAAGGGATGGGATAACCATTGAGATGTAACAAGAATAAATTAATTTTAAAAAACTGAAAAATAGAATAAAATAGAAATAGGTGAATTTATAAAACTTATCAGAATTCCTCCCCCTCCACCCCCAAAAAACCTTGAAGAATATGAAGAAAAATCTTTGATTGAACTATTTAGAGAGCAAAGATATGTTTGCATCCCACTTTCCCAACAAATGACTCTGGGTAGTGGACTATCACTTTTCACCTAAGAGATCAGTTTTAGATTAAATATGAGGTACAAGTGCTTGATTTGAGAGATGCCACCACTAGAAGTGGTGGTTATTATAGCAACTATAAATAGTTAAGAAACTTTCTCTAACATCGTAGAACAAGAAACAGAACTCTACAAAACACCTTAAAAGAACTAGAGAGGAGAAGTGGAGTTCTGTTCCAGCGGAATAGGAAGTCAAGGCTAGGCTGCGATGCTTGGTCCCTGAGACCAGCTCTCTAAGGAGAACTGTAACTTGACCTCACACACTCCTGCAGAGAGTGTGCTTCTGACAGAAGTTCCTCTTAGGGAGACTTTGGGCTTACTGCTAATAAAATAATTGTCCTCAATTCCAGAGGATACCTAGGACAGAGGGATGGGTGTTAAAAACCACTTTATCTGTAGGCAAATAAAAGCGCCAACTTTAAAAATCACTTCAACTCACTATTCACGCAACGAAACCAGCATGGGAAATTCAAGCTCACATTAGCATGAAGTTGTCATGAATCTGAAGTATTCAGAGATAAGCCCAAAACATGTGATGGGCTGTTCTCTAGTTACTAATTGGTACAAAATGAATCAGTAATGGTAGTGTTTGCTGATTTAACACAGGCTATGTTCACACAGTGAGGAATTTATCCTGAGGTATCAATACTGTAATCACAGTGCAATACATAAAGAAATGAGAAGAGAGAGGCAGCAGAGCTTACTGCCAATGGTGTCTTTCTGGTGCCTGGAACATTTTCCTCAACAATTACAGCAGTTCATTTCACCATTTTGTGTTTGATTCCCAAGATTCTGCATATGGATCAGATCAGTATCTGATTGGACTTTGATTCATTCAGAAATTGTTAAAGTTTCAATTTACTCCTTCCATGTTGTATTTGGGAATCACTGTACTTGCGTCCCATGGCATGTGGTCGGCAGTGTGATTAGGGCCTGAAAAATGAGCATCTGCTACATTTAACCTTGAGCATTTAGAAGTGAATCGTTCCTTGGGTTCTGCTTACCCCTGATAGTAAGAGTGTAAAGTGTCTGTTAATAAAGAAAGTGAAAAAGGAAGAGTGATTAGGATTATATTCAACGCAGCACCAAATCCACAAGACTTGAGATTCATCTCTAAATCATTTTATCACATTGCAAGATTAAGACATTACATTAAAAAGTGCTAAATAGAAATGGCTGGAAAATTAAAACTCTTGATATTGATTGATAACACACAATGCCTTCCCCTGTTTGGAACAGGATTTCTGGTTTACTTTGTTCTCTCTCTCTCTCTCTCTCTCTCTCTCTCTCTCTCTCTCTCTCTCTCTCTCTTCCTCCCACCCTCTCCCATTCTTTCTCTCCTCCTCTCTATCTCCCTTTGCCAGTGAATGCCATGACATAAACCTACATGACATACGCACTTATTGAACTGAGGCAACACGATCCAGAGATAAACACACAGAGCACGTGCTGTCACAAAGCCACAGAAATGGCTTAGACACCTTCCCCGACAAAGGCTCTGTGCCTCCCTTGCCTTTAAGGGGGCAAGTTGATGCAAAGCTATAGGCAGAGAAGCCATTCTTTAATGCAGAATGCACCTTCACCTAGAAGGGCAGGGGGTCACTGAGACTCTTTTGGCTGAGACCACACCAGCACCCCTTGCCCTACCATCCACTAAATCATACATTAGTGTATTTGTTATTGTCTCAATCAACTTACAACAACATTGTGAAAATGCCTCATCTCTGACAGGCAATCAACAGTTCAGGGACATTCAGGGACACAGCAGGACTCTGGGTTCTGTAAGAACTTTAAGTGTGGGCCACGGTCAGTATCACTGTCATCTATTGTCAGCTAAGTGATAGGCACATACTGCTTACTTATGGAAAGTCCCAAGCAGAAACTGATGAAAACGGCTGGTAATTGGAAGGGTGAAATCTTCTTAATCTAAGCATGTCATTGTCACCCTCTGTTCCCAATGCCATTACTTGTTTAAAGGGAATGGAGGCAAACCTGTCATTTGGCTCCTGAGTTTCCTGCAAGCAAATAAGTTGAACACACAATGTCTATGCTTGTGTAGTCTCTCTCTCTCTCTCTCTCCCTCCCTCTCTCTCTCTCTCTCTCTCTCTCTCTCCCCATATATATGTATATATTTGTATATACATGTATGTATAGACAGAGATATATAGATATATCTTTCACACACACAACATGTGCACCATGCACATACATACAAGATGTACAGACACAACATAGATACCTGTGTGCAGAATGCACTCCTGGAGAGGAAATAAAGCCCGGTCATTGCAAGGCCAACAATCTGAGGTCCCCGCAGGGACAAAATGAACTCATGAGTGGAGAAAGACAAATGCCCACAGGTGCTGATGTTAGCATATCCTTTCTATTATATACTTTCTCAGCAGTCAGGCTTCTTATCTGATGCAGTTTTCATGTAGACATAATCCTTCACTCACATAGAAAACATTATTTTAAAATCTACCAGAAACCACAGGGGCACACCGGGTGCTGCAGCTGAAGAAGAGAGGAAAAAATCTCTGGCCTGAGGAACCGGAGCTAATGGAAGATGCCAGGCGTGCATAGAAGAAGTCAGGGAAGGAAATTATGCATAAAAGAAATAGGCTGGGGTGGAGGACAGACACAGAAAGGGAGAATAAGTTGAGGCCCTTTCTCGACAGTGCTATAGATCTGGAACATTTCAATCCAATATCTCTGAATTTGTATTTGATTCCTCTTCCCCCTCCCTTTTTGCTCCTATTTCCCCATGTCCCCAACCCCTTCTTCATGGAGGACAATTTCTGCTTCTGCATTGCACCCCTGTTGAGAAGGACAGACAGACATGCATTGGGTTCCTACCTTACTGGCTACCACTGAGCAGCTCTTATATTTTGACTCTGGTTTTGGTTCTTCTTTCAAGCCAAAGTAATAATAACCACATAGACCACGAATGTTCTCCATTCCTGAGATTGGGATCGTCCCATTTTATTGCAGATGGAGTCACAATATGTAAGTGGGTAGTTGTTCCCATGTGAATATCTCTGTGTGACCCACTTGGGTCATGTTCATGGTCCTTCCAACACCCTTTATTGGGACAGTCAAGTCTATAACTCCCTAGTCACACATGACTTTACACACAGGGGATTGATCAGAGTCACCCAGAGTTAAAGTCTCCACAGAGATGAGGTTACAGCCCAGATCTCTCTGGTGCCACTCTTCATTACTGGGAAACCTCTTTCTCTTCTCCTTCTTCTAAGAATGAATGTGGGCCAATATTCAGTTCTTGGGGTAGATGATCAATTTCTTCACTTGAGGAGACAGGCAACTGTTACTTCTACATTGAACTGTACCAATACACCTACTATCATGCAATGTATCATGAATCAGCCAGAATGACAAAATTGAATCAGATTGAATAAAAAAATGGCATTTTCAAAACAGTACCCACATTTAAATGGGGTCAAATCAGAGGGCAATTAGAATAGTCAGACTGTTTGAGGCTCAGGATGTTGTGAACAAAACAGACTCACCTATACATTGTTACTTCTGGGTGAGTCCCCAGTGGTCTAGATTTTCTGAGAACTCATCCATTTCAGCTTAACCAAGAATCAAAGAAGCCATCTCCATCAGATCCAACAGGACTTGTTAACTGCTTGCTGCCATGTAATAGAGTGCACATCTCCTACCTCTTTATGCCTCTCTGTACACAACTGCCTGCATGGCAGGTGCTCTGTACATGGGGAACTGGGTGGACAATGAGATGAACACCCCAGCCACAGAAGCACACCAACCCTCATCATGCAGTTATTAACACCAGCTCCACATCTTCTTGACTCCTAGGAACTTTATTAAGATGCTTCACATTTAATCACAAATTGACATCTTCACTTGTAGCAAGGATACAGAAATATGTAAGAACAGGGAATGCTGATATCTGTTTAGGTAGAAATCTAAAATGCATAGCATTCCATGAGATGCTTTTCAGATTACCTAAACAGGACAGGACAACCCCCTACCCCATGGAAACAGTGGGAGGTAGCTGACTCTGATCAGCTGCCCTGCCCTGCCCTCCACACCCTCCTGCTCACTCCGTGGGGAGATGACATTTAAAGTGGACTAAGTCTTATGACAATTATTTGTTGATATTTATTTACCCAAACTGATGCTCTGAACAGCTAGACAGGGGAGCTAAAGGCATGTGATTCAGAGTGGAAAGTTCCAGAACCTACTTCTCCACCTACAGCTAAGCTTACAGTTACACCTATGTCTTATTGTAGTAAATTATATATAGCTTTAATGTCCTAGTTTATCTGTGGTCCTTACCAGAAGCCATTACAGGAAGCAAAGCCTAAGACCCCCTCCTGGAATAAAATAATGGATCTCTTTAGTCCTATTCTGAGTAAAATCAGGATGGATAACTAGAAGAACAGGGTTTTAAAAGAAAACCACAGATCTTTTCTACTAAAGCAAAGAAGGCAAGATTCATCTCTGTGCTTCAGCCCATTCCCACAAGAAAGGGAATGGCAAGTCTCAGACAAGCAAGCCTCTTTATTGCTGGTAACACTACACATTGACCAGATGCAATGCATTGTGAGTTCTTGGGAAATTGTGTATATGTGTACGCATGTGTGTGTGCATATGTAAGTATACATGTACATGTCTTTTTCATATATGTGTATCTCCATGTGTGTGTATTTTTAAATATACATGTGTTAATGTGTTTATATATGTTTGTATATCTGCATGTAGGTGCATGCATGGATATAAATGTGTGCATATGTTTATTCATATACATGTGTCTGTATGTGCATGTGTGTGTATGTTTATTCATATACA
>OU015742.1:126038111-126054678 GCA_907169655.1 Acomys percivali
ATACATGTGTCTGTATGTGCATGTGTGTGTATGTTTATTCATATACAGGTGTCTGCATGCATGCATGTTATAGATGCACATGTGCATGCATTTATTCATAAAGATGTGCCTTCATGTGTTCCTGTGTGTGCACCTGTGTGGGTTGTGTTTCTGATACTTTCATATGTTGCTTCAGTGAGTCTCTTGTGTTATTAAATATTGCTGTTATTATTGTTACTGTTGATTTGAGTATCTGCACATTTGATAGAATTCTCGGGAAAATTGCATGATTCTAACTTCCAAGTCTAGGGAGTGTGGCTGCCTATAGTATTCAAAAAGAGATCTGTCCACATTTTGTTTTTGTAGTTTAATGTTATGCAAAAATAACACATCCTGTCCTATAAAACAAAAAAACAGTGAGTCTTGCAATTTTAAAAATTATGATAGTTACAAACATAAGAGGGAAAGTATAGCCAGTGGCTGAAGAAACAATCTGTCATCAAATTTCTGTCTCAAGGGCCCTTACTGCCACATGATCTCAGGCAGGGATAGACTGTCTGAAGTGTCTTGAAAGGTTTTTGTCTGTAGGTCACAAGGGACTTCTTCACTAGGACCATCTGTCCAGTGTAGGGTGGAGGAGATTGGTCCCATCCCCAGTAAGGATGGTGTGGGAAAGATCTCTTTCTAGTGTTTATGGATGCACAAAGCCACAAAAATGGTTTTTAGAAAGCCTGTAAGAGGGTTTCACACGTAAACAGGCTTGCCACCAAGACTGATAACCTGAGTTCAGCGCCAGAACCCACATGGTAAAAGGAGAGAACCAACTTCCACAAGTTTATCTTGTGTATGCGCACGCATGCACACACACACACAAACACACACACACACACACAATCATCACCACATCACACACCATACATACACATTATACACCACACACACATTACACATATACATAGCATACATACACACCACATGCACAAACACATCACGCATATACACACCATACACACAGAGAGAAGGAGGGAAATTATTTTTTAAATGATTTTTATGTGTGAGTGTGTGAGAGGTTTTATCATGTTTTTCTTGTTGTGTTCTGTATCTGTCTCTGGAGAAATGCTCTCAAGTCCCCTCCCCCCCTTACTGTCTTACCTCAGAACAATAGACTATACACCTGATATCAGTGGTATTTTCTCCCATTAAAAGATGCTGGGAAAGCCTTATTCCCAGTTTTCTGAGATAGCACCAGATAGATTTCCAAAGTGGCTATTCTAGTTTGCATTCTCACCAGCAATGAAGGAGTGTTCCTCTCTCTCCACATCCTTACCAGCATGTGGTGTTGCTTGAGTTTTTGATCTTAGCCATTCTGATAGGTATAAGATGGAATCTCAGAGTTGTTTTGATTTGCATTTCCCTGATGACCAAGGAGGTTGATGGGCAGATTTGGGCCCAGGGGTCCTGCTCAAACTATGGCACCAGCCAAGGACAATGAGTGCAGTAAACTTCAAACCCCTACCCAGATCTAGCCAATTCACAGGACATTCTCCACAGTTGAGTGGAGAGTGGGGTCTGACTTTCACACGTACTCTGGTGCTTCATATTTGACCACGTCCCCTGGATGCGAAGGCCTGCTGGCACTCAGAGGAAGGATAGCAGGCTACCAAGAAGAGACTTGATACCCTATGAACATATAAAGGGGGAGGAAGTCCCCCTCAGTCACAGTCACAGGGGAGGGGTGTAAGGAGAAAATGGGAGGAAGGGAGGAATGGGAGGATACAAGGGATGGGATAACCATTGAGATGAATATGAATAAATTAATAAAATATTTAAAAAGATGCTGGGACTTGCTGCTGGACTCTGTGTGAGAGTAGCATAGAAGAATGGAGGATGGAAGGGCCCAGAGGGAGCATCACAAGGAGACCATCAAGGCCTGCAGATCTAGACTCATGGGGGCTTCACAAATTATTGCTTCAACCAAGGACAATGCATACAGTAAGCCAAGACCCTCTGTTTAGATCTAGCCAATAGACAGCTCATTCTCTATGGTTGTTGGAAAAGTGAGGACTGTCTGTGACAAGAGCTCTGGTGCCCCCAATTTGATCACTTCCCCTTGGTGGAGAGGCCAGGTAGCACACAGAGGAAGAGGAAGCAGGCTATCTAGATGAGGCCAAATAGGCTGTGGTCATATGGTGGGGGAAGAGGTCTCCTTAAGTGAGAGGTCTAGGGCAGGGGAATAGGGCAGAAGAGGGAGGGAGGGAGGAAGATACAAGTGAGGAGATAACAATCAGGATGTAATCTGAATGAATTAGAATTTAAAAAAAAAGAATTTTCAAACTGTCCAGCTCTAGGAATTTGAGTAATTGCCCCACAGATAGGGTGTGACTGGACCTGGGGGAAGACAACTAGAAACAGGTTTCCATATTTTTTTCTTATTGTGTATGGAGAAGAGAAAATCATATTCTTTAAATATAGACAATTCACTCCTTCCTATACCAATGTAGCTAAATTTCCCACAGCAAAGTGGATATATTTCCTGTTTTCTCATCTCTAGGAAATAAAGTGACTCACTTATTGAAGAGACACCTTTGTTTTCATATAATAGACATCAGAGATCAATTTGTTGATGAAGGACAGGAAGCATAAGTCCTGAACTTCATGGTTCATTGACCATTAAAAATCTGCTTGAAGCAGCCACATGGGTCCAGAGCAACTATCACATTCACAGCAGAATGTGCTGGAATGTGCAAGCATGGTAGCTGGTTCTCAAGGCGGCAATGGACTTACTCCAATGTTGATGGCACCTGTCTTCATAAGTAACAACACCTATCAGACAAAGATATGCCTTAAGAATACTGTGGTACAAGACCCCTGGGCCACATTGAGAAAATTAATTGTCCACTAAGGAAAGACACTAAGGTAGGTCCACTGTAAGAGACAATTTCCTGTGGAGGCGAAGCTAACAAGATTCACTGTCTAAATTTCTAGGACAGGGTGCAGCAAGAACTATTTTTTTATTTAGTCACTTTACACCCCAATTGTAGCCCCTCCCTCCTTTCCTCCTGGTCCCACAGTCGAGTCCTCTTCCCACTATCCACCCTGCATTACCCCTCAGAAAAAGAGAGTCTCCTCCAATCCACCCCAGCACATCAAGTCTGAGTGCACCCTCTTCCACATTGGCCTGGCAAGGCAGCCCTGCAAGAGAAATTGATCGAAAAGTAGGCAACAGAGTCCATGTCAGAGAATATCCCATGTTTCCCTTACTAGAGGACCCACATGAAGACCAAGATGCCCATTGGTACTTATGTGTAAGGGTCCAAGGTCCATTCCATGAATGACCTTTATTTGGTGCTTCAGTTTCCCCAAGCCCCCTTTGGCTCAGGTTAGTTGGCTCTGTTGGTCTTCTTGTGAAGCTCCTGTCCCCTCTGGGTTCTTCTATCTTCTACCTCACAACTCTTCCAGAAGGCTCTCTGTGCTTCACCCAATATTTGGCTGTGGGTCTCAGCATCTGTCTCTATCCATTGCTTAGTGGAGCTTCGCAGACAACAGTAAGCTAGGCTCCTATCTGCAAGCATGGTAGAGTGTCAATGGTTGGCTCTCTCATGGGGTGGACCTCAGGTTGGGCCAGGCATTGGTTGGACTGTCCCTCAATCTCTGCTCTGTCTTTATCCCTGTACATCTTGTAGGTATGTTAAACTTTGGGTCAAAGTTTTTGTGGGTGAGTTGGTGTTCCCCTCCTTTCACTAGGAGTCCTGTCCAGTTAGTGGATGGCCTCTTCAGTCTCCGTGATCCCTGTTACTAATAGTCTCAACTAGAGTCACCCCATATCCTCCCAGGAGCCTACCCTGTTATAGGTCTCCAGCTTATCTCAGAGGTGGTTCTGCCCACGGTTTTTCTTATCTCTGTCCTCCAACCCCTTCCCTTGCTAGCCCCACATCTGATTTCTACCCTCATTTCCCTCAGTACTCCCTCTCCTATCCTGTCCCTTCTCTTCAACCACTTCTGCTTTCTATTCTATTTCTTCTTCTAAGTGAGATTCAAGCATCTTCCCTTGGAACCTACTTGTTACTTAGCTACTTTGGATCTGTGAATTGTAATATCATTATCTTGTACTATATGGCTAATATTGATTTATAAGCTAGTACATACCATGTGTGTTATTCTACATCTGGGTTACTTTATTAGCTGAAATTCCTCATAGCAGGGGTCATAGAGATTGAAGAGGACATCCTCTAACCAGACAAATCTCCTAGTAGAGTGAGAGATACACCAACTCAACCACAAAAACTTAAAATCAACACTTACCCTGCCTACAAAATATGCAGGAATAAAGATAGAACAGATAGAGCAGAGATTGAGAGAATGTCCAACCAATGCCTAGCCCAACCCAAGACTCACCACATGGGAGAGAGCCCCAACCCCTAACCATATTAATGAAACTCTGCTATGCTTGCAGACAGGAGCCTAGCTGAGTTGTCCTCTGAGGGGTTCCACCCAGCAGCACTTCAAAACAGACACTGAGACTCACACCCAAACATTGGGCAATGCATAGGGCCTTGTGGAAAAGTGGAAGGAAGGAAAAAATGACCTTGAGGAGACAGGAACTCCACAAGAAGACCAATAGAGCCAACTAACCAGGATTTACAAGGGCTTGATGAGACTGACGCACCACCCAAGGACCATGCATGGACTGGATCTAGGCTCCTTACAAAGGTATAGCCAATGAGCAGCTCAGGCTTCATTTGGGTCCTCTAGTAAGGGGAACAAATGCTTTCTCAGACGTGGACTCTGTTGCCAGCTTTTTGATCGCTTCCTCCTAGTTGGACTGCCTTGCCAGGCCACAGGTTAATGGAATGTGTTTAGTAATGATGTGACTTGATGAATTGGGATGAATTGGAAGTGGAGCTCCGCTTTATGAGGACTAGGGAAGGGGGTGGTAAAGAAGGAAAGGGTGGGACTGTGAGGTGAGGAGGGATGGGGATAGCCCCACCCATTTGCCTACAAATTTCGTGATTTCCATCTTTTTAATAGCTGAATAGTATTTCATTTTTTAAATGTTCCACAGTTTCTTGATCCATTCTTAGTTTGAAGGAAATTTGGCTTGTTTCTAGTTTCTGGCTATTACAAATAGTTGATCCAATGTCTTTGTTATGGTAGAGCATCTTTTGGTTATATGCCCAGGAGAAGTATAGCTTCAGTGTGGAGGTAGAGCTATACCCAATTTTCTGAGAAAACGCCAGATTGATTTTCAAAGTAGTTGTACAAGTTTGCACTCCCACCAACTATGGAGGAGTGTCCCCCTTTCTCCACATCCTCTCCAGCATGGTAGTAAAAATTTTTAGTCACTGAACCATCTATCCTGCATCTAGATTAGTGGTTTTACACTAAAATTTGAGTCACCTGATAAAACTGATTTTCTTCTTGTAGGTTCACTAATCTATTTGGTGTATTTGCTTGTTTCCTAGATAACTAAATTAAATTTGTTTCAGTATTATTCATTAATCAAATATTTTGAGCAACAGTACATATTTTTTTATTTTTTAATTAATTCCTTGTTTACTTCATGCATTTCTATAGTGTAGTTGATCATAGTCACGTCCAATATCTTCTCTTATCCCCTTAATTTTCTTATGAGCCCCCGTTCCTCTCAACACTTTACCTTCTTATTTTCCTGTTGGTTTGTGTGTATGTAGTATGTGTTATGTGGTGTGTGGGGGGTATGATATATATATGTGTGTGTGTGTGTATGTGTGTGTGTGTGTATGTGTGTGTGTGTGTGCGCGCCTGCGCGCGCACGCTGAGCGCGTGTGTGGTTTGTATATGTGAGGTGTGTGCATGTGGTGTATGGTGTGTATATGTGGGGTGTGTGTACATATGTGTTGTATGTGGAATGTGTGTTTGTATGTGTGTATATATGTAATATATGTGATGTGTATGCATGTTAGCAGGGGTGGGACTGTTTATTGAAATATGGACAACTAAGTGATGACTATATCACTGCAGAAAATTACTCCTGTCCCTCACCATCCATTAATGGCCAATGACTGCTCAGGCAAAGGCAGTGTTTCACAAGCTCCTCCCACTTCCATGAAAAAATAATGATAAGCAGTTTTAGTGCAGGTAACCACAGTGACATACAATTTGAATGCAGCATCCATGCCTTGTTCAGGAGACAACACTGTAGAGTGCTCCTCGCATCCCTATCGTCTTCCAGTCTCTTTTTAGAAAATGACCCCAATTTCCTGACCACAGTTTTAATGCTCTAATAGTAGACACTTAAATTAATCTGGGCCAATTAAAAACCAATAACCAGAGCTGCAAAAATTGCATGGAGATGGGCCAGGAGGACTGATCCCGAGTGAGGCAGATGACAGACATCTGAGTGCTGTGGGGGAACCCATGTAAGTACTTCAGAGGTTATAAATTCCCCTGTAAACTGTGAGAGACAGAGGTCCCTTAGCATGCTCTCTGTCTATGATATGTATCTTTTAAAAGATTTGACCTTCTGCACAGACACACATTCATAGTTCCCACGCTGACATTTTCTTTTCTCTGTTCTCACACAGTTTTCTGACCTTTGAGTAACTGTTGGAGGGTGCGTGTGTGCGTGTGCGTGTCTGTCTGTGTGTGTGTGTGTGTGTGTGTGTGTGTGTGTGTGTGTTGAGGCAATGGGACTGGGCATCAGGAAGAGGATGGAGAAGAGCTTTGTCTCTGTGAAATGCTTCTAATTTTGGAGCAGAGGAGAGTGAGCCAGCATGGCCAATTAAGAAGGAGCCAGCCTGACTTCAGGGACATTTGTCAAAAGCCATCATGCGGTCCTGCAATTGTGTCATTGCCATACTGCCCTGAAGCATGAATCTCAGTCCTTAGGGGCAGGTACCATGAGAGAAGGTGACAGACGAATGGCAAAGACCTACAAGGAGGAGGCAAAGTGAATATGGAGCAAATGGGACTGAGCCTCACATAGGGCAAGCCCTAGGGACCCCTGCAAAAAAAGCCACTTATATACAGATAAGGACATTGCTGTTAGGACAACATGGAAACACACCTACCGGTGAGGCAGTGAGGCAATCTATGCCCAAGCATTCCCTGTGGATCCTTAGACAAAGCACATTCTCACATCAGTCAGCTTCTTCATAGACCTCCATTCAGGTGATGTAAAGAGAAGAAACAGAACACTATCTCTGCCAACTTCTAAGTGAGTGGGAGTCTTAACCATGGCTCCAAGGACATGCAGCTCTGCTCTGACACACTCTGGAGATTTCTGACTGCACAAGAGCATCACTGCCGCTGAAGGTTCTCCGGGCAAAGGAGAGCTCCTGACTGCCAAGCAGAACTAGTCCCAGATGAGCTGTTGTACACAATGTGATAAAGAGCTTGCAGGTGGGAATATCTACCCTTCCAAAGATTCCTCAGGACTAAGAACAGGAGGAGAGTTTGCTCCTTTACAGAAACAGGAAGCCATGTCATCTCTGGCTACATGCTCCTGCCTGATGGGCTTAGACCATAGGTTGCTTATTTGGAGAAAGCCTGCTGTTTCTGAAGCAAATTCTTTTTTGCACAGTGTTCTCATCTAAGAATTTTGTAAAAGGATATACTTGGATGATGACCTCTAAGCGAAGGGAGAAGAACAGGGAAATGCTCATAGGTCCACACTTTCAAGAGGTACAGAGCAGAGTGGCAATAGCTTCTGTTATTACTAAAACGTCATCACAGAACAAAATTTCTATTCGTTAAACTTGTATCATAAAATGCAACTGTCAGAGGACTAATTTAAACCATGGCCACTTAATAGAATTACATTCAAGATATGCATGAAACACAAACATTCATGCACACACACATGAACATTATATGTGTTCATACACACACAGACACACACACATGGGCACACACTTATATGTATACACATAACACACATGCATAAATGTGTCCATGGCATCTTCCTACCTAAGGTTTTCATACTAACAGTGCTCTTGTGAGGCCACAGCTTACCATGTAGCTTAGCATATGGTGAGAAGAACTGTGTAGAAAAGAGGGAAAGGAGTGTGGCCTGTGGAGGGAGAGAAGCCTTTCAGAGTGATGCCTGTGGAGGGACACAGGTGCCTCTCTCTTTGTTACTCTGGATCTCGCTGTCTCTAGATCTGTCCACTTCTCATGATGTCCTGGACCTTTCCTGTGTGTGGACCTGTTCTCATATGAAAGATATTTCCCCTGCCTAGGGCTGGACACCCTGTCCTCATGGAAAAGGAAGTTCTTCCTTGTCTTAGGAGAAAGTTCTCTCTCTCTCTCTCTCTCTCTCTCTCTCTCTGTCTGTCTCTGTCTCTGTCTCTCTCTGTCTCTCTGTGTCTCTCTCTGTCTCTCTGTCTCTGTCTGTGTGTGTGTGTGTAAAAGTACATTTGTGTCTTATCATGGGTGAGTGTGTGTAGAGGGGTGCATGCATATACATGAGGCACCCTCATTACATAACTCCAGAGTTAAGGTGTCCTTGGGAATCAATTGCTCAAATCACTCAATACAGGAGAAACACTGCCTTAAGCCAGAGAGAATGTTGCATAAATAAGTTGGTTTTATCTCTTTAAGATGACTCAAATGCCCAATCTATTGTACATTAAATATATTATACAATATGTATTATATGATATATATATTTATTTAACACTAATGTATATATGTACATATATATATATATATATATATGGAAAGAGAGAAAGGGGGTGTCTGATATGATTACTAGCCAATGCTGCATCTTTACACACCATTTCCAGCAGCAGATGAGACGACTCTCTTGAGAGCCAACTGGCAAAGTGTTCATTCCCACAGGTACCACTTGAAAGGGTTGAGTGTTTTAAAATGAAACATAACTCCTGAGTTCTGTGAGTGGCTTCACCCCACCATGATCAGGAACACATGACTGCCCAATGGAGACAGGCTGTGATGTTTGAGTAGTGTGATAATGAGGAAGCATTGGCTGAGCAGGATGGGAATTAGCAATGGGATTCAAAATCAGGACTGGAATGCTGATGCAAGGCCATCATCTCTGATGTCACATGAGGAAATCAGGCAGGGTATTGCTTGATGGTTCTTGCAAATTTTGTGACAGGAGCTTTATAGCACATTAGAGACATGGATGGACAATCAGAAATCCTATTCCATTCACCATCCCTGATAGCGCTGTGCAGAGTTCACACACACTCCTGATATGTGTGTATCACCTCAAAGTTAAGTCTTTTTAAGAAGTTGTTTTACACAATCTGAAAATTTAGAAAATTCCTTTAAAGTTGTGTTGTAAAACTAGATAGGTTAATATAACAAAAGGCAGAGCCCAACAACAATGCCCCACAAATGCCGGGAGCAATCATGTTAGAGCGTGATATTTATAACCTTTTATTATGAAATCAAATCTCAACATGATTTTGATACCTTGGTATCTTCATCCTCTCATCTCTTAACTCTATATTCACACCAACATGGAAACATTTATCAAGATTCTCTGTTTGTCTGGTTTTCCTCTGTGCAGTTCCCACTGTGAAGTGTCAGAGAAATCTTGCTTGAGCCTTGGTGTGTGTAGCACTTGTGGTTTATTATCTGTATTTTATATAAATTATTATACATTTTCTTTCCTTTACTTCAATGTATAATGAATTATATGGAAAAAATGTATGCCTTTTCATACGTTTTGCTCTAGGCTTTCTGGTGACTCCACAGAACGTGAATACCAAGGAAAACTTCAGCGTGTTCTCTGGGTCCTCTCCTCTCTACCGTCAACATGGCAACATGGTTCATGTTCATTTGGATAGGGACAGAGGAGTCTGTTTTTATAATCTGGACTTCTTTGGGTGTATATGGAATTGAAAAGAAGAGAGTAAAATGACCCTTGTGGTGACCACATTTAGCAAGCACACATACAACTCAGTCACCTGTTTCCTTAGCTCCCCAACCAATTCTCCAGTGTCCATGGTGTCTCTAAACATGCACAGGCTCTGAAGATTGGCCTACCACTCATGGTTTTCTCCTTGCTGGAGGTTCAAGTGCCTTCGAGCAGCGCTTTCCTAATAAGTCATAAAAGCCCTCAGCAGGAATCAAAAGGCACCAAATTCTCCTCAACCTTTAACTTGAATAAGTAGCAGCAAAAATCTGACCTTTTCAGCAAGAATCTGAGGTGTTCCAAGTTCTCTGAGGCTCACAAGGCACCTGTCTCCTTTCACCCACCCAGAAAATGGCTTCCCTACCCCACGTTCAGTGTTGTTGATTTGGGAAAATCACTGTGAATTATGGAAGTATTTCTAAGTTGTCAATCACCCCTGTTTGCTTTTAACACTTTGAGTGTGCCTCGCTGTCCAAAGTTCTTGCATTTGTGTATGTGAAAGTGTAGCCATGAACAAAATGGAACTTGTCCAGTTTCTCGCTGTGCATATTTACTTTCCTCAGGTGAAGACACCTTGGTCCCTGGGAAAGGCTCCATTTTTGAGCGAGAAAAGATTTTATATACTGTCACTGTGTGTGACACCAGCATCATGTGAGAATCAGGCTGCATCCTCAGAGAATAACCACAAGGCAAATGGCTCCAGTTTTATATAAAAATTCTACTAAATGAGATATAATAGACCAATATGGACATCTCAAATAAATACACTAATGGGCTTAATAAAACTATAGAGATTTCTACTCTGCTAAACAAAAGTTACCTTCTTCATTCTATGTTACCATCATACAAAGCTGGCGATATGTGTAAGTGCTTCATTTTAATATAGTAATTATCATACTCAGCTGAAACAGCCTATAAGCTCTCATATTTTCCATTTACCAACAGGTTACAGTACACATCAGTCAACTTTTAACTATCTTTTGAATGTTTGCCATTTAAACTTCTTTATGCATCACACTCATCATATCCCCCAGGGTAAAGCGAGCTGGTTGTCCTGGTGCAGCATCCTCTCACCCAGCCTTTGATCTTTGGATGCTGGAGACACACTTTGAAGTTACGCAATTTATCTACTGATCAAAGTGTTTGCCCAGGTGCTAGAGAGATAATTCAAAAGTTAAAAGCACTGGCTGCTCTTCCAGGGTACCCAAGTACAGTTCCCAGCACCCACATGACAACTGTCAATTGTTTGTTAACTCCAGGTTCAAGGAATCCGATCCTTTTTTCTGGCTGCCACAGGCACTGCATATTTGTGGCGCACATACATACACACAAGCAAGACAGTCATACACAGAAAAGTTACCTACATATATGCTTGCCCAATGACCCACAGTATTCATTAACCCAAGAATGTTAGTACCAAGAAGTGTTTCAGTTACCTCTCTCTTACTTGCATTTCTGAAATATGCCTTCCAGACCAATACTCTCCATGCGATTGAGAATGAGGATAAATATTTATGTTTTATTTTCAAATAATGGTGGAATAAATATTCCTACACACAACTTGAGGTATAAATGAGCATAAAATATAACATCTGCTGAGTGGTTGCATGACTTACAGGCTCTTCCATTGTCACCACTGCATAGAAGGCAGTTTGGTAGCAAGGATAATCACCTTCCGTGAACATTTGCAAGGGTTTGTTCTCAGAAAACACCTGGAAAATAAACAGTTGCTTGGAGGAACAGTTTTAATTCAGCATGTTTAGGGTTGACTTGTAAAAATCCACACACTGTGCAGTACCCTGATTTAAAACCAATTTCCCTGGCATTGTTACCCTTGGAAAGGTAACAGGACTGAGCCAGTTCTCTTGAGGGTGGAGTTTTTTAGATTTTAATTCATTTGTCTGCCCTCTCTTCTCTCTCTCTCTCTCTCTCTCATGTGTGTACCATAACACACATGCTGAGGTCAAAGTCATCTTGATGCTTCTCTCTCTCTTTTTAAGTTTGCATTAAAGTTTTCCTACTTTCAAATATAGACAAACACCAATTCCTTAAAGTTGGAGGGAAAATACTTCCCAATATAATAGTTGGTGAACTACAAAGCACCAAGTTCTGAAGAAAGCAATCATAGCCCAAAGCAGAGTTTCTTTTCTTCTGTGCCCCCAGCATCACCACATGTCGTTTCAGTGCAATCGTTTCCTGTTATTTTTTTTATGACAACCCAGCTTTCCTTCATCAGAACACCTACTAAAGATAGTTCCAAACAAGATGTGCTGTCAGTTAATAGCATTTAAAAATATATTCACAGTTGCCACCAAGATTTTGTTTCTTATTCCACTTTTATAAACTTAAAGCTAGATACTGGGGATAATAAAATGATACAAAGTTTTTGCTTACTTTGGTATTAGTGTGGCTTTAGGTGTCTACCATGGCACTGGGTGCTTTCCACAGTATTTGAGAACTAGAATTTGTAACTTTCAAGAAAAACATATTTTTTAAAAATACCACAAAACTAGAGTTATAGGAAAGTATGTGGAAAATGCTGGTGTTGTCCTTGGAGTGACTTTGACCCAAGTCAGTCTTGTTTCTCTTATTTTCTTTTCTTTTTTTAAAATTGTATTTTATTAATTTATTCTTATTACATCTCAATGGTTATCCCATCCCTTGTATCCTCCCATTCCTTCCTCCCTCCCATTTTCCCCTTACTCCCCTCCCCTATGACTGTGACTAAGGGGGACTTCCTCCCCTTCTTATTTTCTCGACCCGCTCACACTCAGGGGACTCACTATCAGTTCCTTAGTGGTATCTACCACACAGGAATGAGGTCCTGAATATGCAAATGAGCCCAGTCCTCCACCCAGCAGGACAACCTTGCTGCACTTAGGGGACAGGGGCTCCTATTAGGAAGCATCAGGCAGTAGCTTCTTGCCTTTGCAAGTTCCAGGGCATGGGGAAGAACTCATGAACATCCACCAGGCTCTGCTTATTGGCTGTCAAAATGTCCTGTCCCCATAAATCTGCTCTCCTTGGGTGTTACTCTGGATTATGATCTGGATTCTTATATGAATAAGCTCCATCTTGCATGCGAGATACCAAACCATCACCTTGAAGACAGGAGATCCCAATGGTTATCAGTAGACCTTGCACTGTGGGAAGTTCCATGATGTGTGTGGTGGCTGTGGTTGCCAGGACACTCTGGAGACATCTGAGAAATGATAGCTACCAAGACATACATGACACAAAGGAGGGGCGTGCACACTACCCATAATCACTAGGAGACTATTGAGTTCATTGCTGCTTTGTTGGCCTTAAACATCAGGGCAAGTTAGTTAATTAGAGAAGCTCTGCTCAAGGTAAATGTCAAAATAGAGGGGCATGAAGGAAGGGTAGGGAAACAAGGAGCTGGTAAGAACTGGACAGCCTCAGCCTTAGATGCGCTTTCCCCTCCCTGCACCCACACCAAGACTCTTCCACTATCCTCTCATCAAGATGCATTTTTCCACAAGAGTTAGTGCAACATCCCTGACTGTTCTGCTGCGTTCTTTCTTTGCCCTCAGGCTCGTTTGCCCCCATCTGCTCACATGTGAGTCCTCCAAGCTTCCCCTGACCTCTCAACAGAGGAGGCTTAGATGGTGTCTCCCACACAGACCCCCACCTTTCTCAATTCTGAATCTTGTGTTTTCCTTTGTTCTCAGGGTGGCTTCCTAGTCAACCCTTCCTCAAACCTTCCATCTTTTGTGCTGTTGGCTCCACTACAGCAGGTGACAACTGAGAGAGTTTTTTGCCAAAGCCACACGAGCTCACATATCTCAGAGCTTAGTAAAGGACATTTCAGAGTCTTTTTTAAGTTTGTCAGTTCCCTCAGCAGTCTTTGACAGAGAGGAGCATCATTCTGCCCTCTCAATTCTCGTGTTCCATGGTTTACAAGCATGCCGCCTTTTAAAATCACTATTCTTGGATTCCATAATATCTCACACTATTATTTCTTTTCTGTTTTCTCTCCTCCAATTTTCCTTGGAGACTGGGGAGTAGAGGAATGCTGAGTCCTGTCCTCATGGGAACTGAGCCCACTCTTCTCTCTGTGTTGTCTCAAGTGACTCTAGACTACATACTAGTTGTTGTTGTTGTTGGTGGTGGTGGTGGTGGTGGTGGTATTTGATTGTGTGTTGGGGACTGAGCCTATGCCGCGTAAGCAAACACTGTACCACTGAGCTCAACTCCAACCCTCAAGTGATTAAATTCCACTTGGCTGCTGACAATTCTGAAGCATAATACATTTGACATCCAGTCAGAGCCCCAGTGCTTGCATCCGTATCCAAACATATGGGAGCATCATATAAAAAGACCACCTTGGTTTTACAAATCAAAGTCTACAACGGTATTGAAACTTTACCCTGCTCAGAACGTACCTGTTAACAGCAAGATTTTAATATATTTGCTACGCATTTGTTTTGAAACTTGGCCAATTCTGACAATCCTCACTGTTAACACAGTGTATCCCATAGAACTTGTTTCTATGGCTTCTTGGACTCATCAATGTCTTTCTCATTTCCTCATTTCCAGTTGAATTCAAAATATCATGAAAGAGGCTTCATCCGGTAACTGGAGGAAACAGATGAGGAGACCCACAGCCAACTATTAGCTGGAGCTTAGGGAACCATGGGGAAGAGGGAGAGGAAGCATTGTAGGAACCAGAGGTGTCAAGGACCCACTGAATCAACTAAGCAGGATTCATTGGGGCTCACCGAGACTGAAATAGCAATCACAGAGCCTACGTAGGTCTACACAGGTTCTCTGAGTACATGCTGTGGTTGTTAAACTTAGGCTGTTTATGGGATTTCTAACAATGGGAGAGGGTGTGTCTCCCTGAGTGTTTTGCCTGCTTTCAGGACCCTTGTTGTCCTATTGGGTTGCTTTGTCTAGCCTTAATAAGAGGGTTTGTGCCTAGTCATATTGAATCTTGTTATGCTGTGCTCTGTTGATGTTACTGGGAGATATGCTCTTTTCTAAGGAGAAACAGAGGAGCAGTAGATCTGGGGAAGATGGGAGGTGGAGGACTGGGAAAAGAGGAGAAAGGGGAAACTGCAGTCAGGATATAATGTATGAGGAGGGAAGAGTTACAAAAAGAAAAAAACATCATCATCTGTACTGTAAGAGTCTCCCAGATGATCCACCCATCCCTCATTCATGAGGCAGCCAGAACCAGCTTTCAAGTCTGAGGCTGAACCATATCACTCCTCTCCTTTCTACAATGCAACTGACTTCCAGTGCACTAATCCCAGGAGTGTCCCCTAGGCAATGTAAGATCCCCTCAGCACTGGGCTTACATCTCTAGACTCCACAAAGCACTAAAAGATGTCTTCTTTCACCTCCTCAGACCTGGGGCTATACACTGCAGCACCTCTAATCCACAATGCTCCTCCTCTATCTTCTTCTCTTTGTTGGCATCTTTCATTCATTAAAAGCTGTCACCAAGCCGTGGCTCAGTGAGTAAACCTGTTGCATGGAAACAATAAGCTGAGTTCAGTCTCCAAGACCAACATTGAGTCCAGACATCACTGGCTGCATGTGTGAGCCCAAAGCTGTAGGAGAGACAAAGACAGAAAGATCCTTAGGGCTTGATGGCTAGACAACCTAGCCAAAATCAGTAAGCTACCAGCCCAGTGAAAGACCCTCTCTCAGGAGATAACACAGAGATCAAGAGAACAGGACCCAGATGTCATCCTCTGCCTCCACATGAATGTATATAGCAGGAACACATACACATGCATGTATCACGTACAGTTTATGCACACATAATTACATAAACCTCAATTACCACATTTTCATTTCTCTCTTTCCCAAAGGACTTTTTTCATCCTCAGACTCCTGATCTTATCTACTTGTCACATCTCTCACACCGTGACTGGCCATGCTCACACTGTCTCAGAAGAATAGAAATGGCATGTGTTCTGCTTGTCACTACAGACAGAACAATTACTGTTCCAGACTCATTCAATGAGCAGTCAGCTGATTCCTCAACCTCAGTTTTGCATTCACCCAAGGTATGTCCTATTTCACCTTGTCTCTTTTTATTTTCTTGATATAGAAGAAGAGGGAATCTCAGTTTCAAAGACCATGAAACTCACATTCTACTATCTACATTGCCTCTTATAGTGGTTCAATCAACCAGGTACTCACAGGTAGGTGGAGGTTGTACAGTAGACCATGAAGATCTTTTGGGGTGAGCCTTTGGGGTAATCTCAGGTGCTGTGTCCTTAAGAAAGTGTGAATCTGTTTAAGGAGCCCCCAGCTGGTGGCTATGCAAAAGTTCCAAACAGGACACATCATCATCCGAGAGTAGGGCTGAACCACTGGCAGCTACTCTCCGTAGCACTTTGAACTAAATATGATGAGCTCCAGCATGGGAAGAAGATTTAGAGGGGCTGGGGTAGGGCTAGGGAACCCTTCCATTATTGTGACTTCATGTTTTTTCTCCATAGGTCACTGCACTTCAATAGCCTCATCCTGTGTACATGGGTAGGGGTTGGGGTTGTCACCTCCATTTCACAGAGTTCAGAGACAACTGAGTCAAAGCCTGCTGCATGTGCTCTTGAGTTCCTTGAGTTTCCCTCCTCTTCTGTGGATACTGTGAACCTCTTCAAGCAAACACTATTCACCATATGAAAAACAGCTATGTGTGATGCCATTCATCCTTTGTCCACACTGACCTGTTTGAACTTTTCT
>OU015742.1:126058599-126148673 GCA_907169655.1 Acomys percivali
AGATAGATAGATAGATAGATAGATAGATAGATAGATAGATAGATAGATAGATAGATTGTGATTAAATGCTATGACAAATAGGTAAACAGAACCAAGTCTTCCCCCACTGAGTCTGGGATCTCTCCTGCCACAGTGGATTTAAAGTACCAAGTATATATTCTTCACTATGAAGGGAATTTTAGATCCAAGCAAGGAGGGGTTGGCTACCTCCAAATAGTCATGCAACTATTCTAAGTGGGCAAATCTGGCCTGTCAGGTTGCTGTTGTTATTTATTGGCTCATATTTGCATACTATCTTCCCTTTAGAAGCCTACATTGCTCCTCCCAGCACTATAAAAGCTAAAGCTGCAGCTCAGTTCCAGTTTGGTTTCTCCTCATCATGCAACAAAAGTGGATAGTGTCTTTAGAAACAAGCTGTTTTACATCACTGAGAGATCCTTTCAGTTGTGTATCCCCTATTGATCCCACCAGGATCCAGTGTATTGGCCCTGCCCAAAGGTGATCCTGGTTAAACTAAATGGGTCATAGGGTAAATCCAAAGTTTAGGAACCTCAGACAGGCACTGCTAAGGAGAAAGAAGGGTGCTGGTAGTCTGGCATTTTGCTCACTGCAGCATTTGCACCACTGGAGTCCAACAGTGAAAATACGAAATCACATGTTAGTGTTGTGAAGAAAATGGCCTCCTGAAAGTACCTCCTTTACACTGAATGCACACTCCAAGTTCAGAGGTGTGACAGCATGAAGCCTTGACCTTCAGTGTTACTAAGAAAATCTAAATTTCCCTCAAAAGGCTTCATCATCTTATCCCCTCAGTTAATTCAATGAAGGTGATTACCACGGTAAGAGAAAAAGATGATTTCGAAATCCCCTCTCTTTATTTTATCATGTATCAATTGGCTCTCTGATTCAAAATCATTATAACTTATTTAAAAGCTTTTGGGTGTGGTAGTTAATATTCATTGTTAAGATCACTGAATTTAGAAACACTGACCATACACACTTCTGTGAATGTCTGTGAGGGTGTTTTAATAAAATTTTAACTGAGGAGGGAAGAAATACTCTTAATGTGAATCACACCAGTGTTGAAGAAGAGCCTCAGAGGAGAGCTAAGTATGAGGGCTCATCTCCCTGCCTCCTGACTGTATACATAACGTGACAATTTCCTTATGGTCCTGGTGTCACACCTTCCATGCCATAATGAGCTGTATCCTCACACTGTGAGCTGAAACAAATCCTTCCTTTTTAAGGTTGATTTTGTCAAGTAATTTTGTCACACCAATGAAAAAAGCAACCAATGTAATGGAGGTAAAGATTATATGCACTCACAACTTTTCATATTTAGCTTTTTCTTGCATAGATGCTGTTGCTGTATAAAAATAAGTCTTGTTTTCTTGTTCAAACAAACTACTACATAGTGCTTTATCTCCTTTCACACAGTTGAGAGCAATTGATGAATAAATATGAACAATGGCTAAAATAAAACGCTGAATAATTGTAGAAATTTACACGCAAATAGACATCAGTTTAAATTTTCTTAGAAAAAGATTCCTGCTTTCCAGATGAATAAGGTTGCAAGCTTGAAAAGGACAGTAGTGTATAAATCCTCTTACACTTTGTGCAAATCCCATGAAGATCAGCAACTGTGTCTCCAAAACAATGAGTATATAAAGCTAGCCACAAGAGGCTGATTTTCTTGATATTCAGAACACTGGTGGGAGACCAATACTGCGTAAAATTTCATTTTTGTAGTTGTTGTTGTTGTAAAACTGTGGACAGACCCATGGCTCAGTGCCTGCCAAACCAATCATCATACAAATGAATTGAGCTTTGTTCCAATCTGGCTGGTGTTCTCTGGTCCCTATCAGACCCATCTGAATTCATTCTCATGGAAGGCCATGTTGCTCTGAAGACCACTGCATGAAAAAAGCAGGTAGAGGAGATCCTATCCTGGTGCAGGTAGATCTGAGGCTCTTTGGTATTATTTGTAACAACCTAGCTGACATAGGACAATAAAAACAACAATGATCCACCAAACACAAGTTCACCAGGCATTTAGTTGGGTAACAGTGACTATGAACTTTTATCCCAATTAATGAATATATAAAACAATGTTTAATAATGGATCACATGATCCTTGTACTTAAACAGAGTACTTGTTTAGTTTCCAGTCTATTCCTGTGATGAAACCCATGCCAAAATCAAAATCAACTTATAAATTGGGAGCTTGTTACAGTTGCAGAAGATTGACGTATGATCATCATGGCAGGAACATGTTTGCAGGAAGCCATGCATAGTACCAGGGAGGCATAGCTCACATTTGATTCCCAAGGTACAGGCAGAGAAATAGGGTGAGACTGGATTGGCCATGGGCTTTTGAAGCCTCAAAGCCCACCCCTAGTGATACACCTTCTCCAGTAAGGCCATACCTCTTAGTCCTTCCCAAACAGTTCCACTAACCGGCGACCAAGCATGAAATTATATGAGCTTTGGTTGGGATATAAAGTAAATGAATAACTAATAAAAAAATTTTAAAGGAGCTTATGGAGACCATTCTATGTCAAACAACTACAGAAGTCAAGATATTCCAACATGTTTTGAGTGGCCATCTTCTTCAAAGCACATTACTGCCTTAAAACATCGCACTAAAGTTGTCTGGTTCTTGTAAGAGGAATAGAGCTATATTTGGATATTTGTAATGTGCTCTGGCTTCTTGGAAACAGTTTCTTGTGCTTAACAGAGACCATCAGCACTGATGTCATTTGCCAGCAAATACACAATCATTGGTCGGTCTCCTTGGCACTGCCTGCATTTCTGAGATCAAGTCTAACCAATAGTAACTCTCTGAGGGAATGCTTTGCATCTGTGAAATTGATCACTTACATAAAATGGTTTTGGACATATAGTGCAAAGTATTTTATTGCAGAATAATAGAACAACTGCTTCTTCACTGAACCTCGGGGAACAAAACTCGTTACCACTACAATCATTTTCCTTTCATGCAGTATTTTAGCAGGATCCCCAAGAATCACCTGCATCCCACCAGAAGTGACCTATTCAGTAGGCTGGGTAGAATTCAAAATACAAGAAGCCAAAAGCATTATGGTTCATTCTGAGGCCAAATATTTGCATGTGTGTACTCTGGGGGTTTATAGTGTTTATATCATTAGTGTTTCCTTGGTAGTGCAAGCTAAACTGTTTTCCTTGAAGGGAGGTGAGATTCATAAAACCACAATGTTCTCTGTCCTGTGAAGCATATTAAGTAGCTGCTGTAAAAGCAAATAAATGATTATGGCCTCTGATGTTGTGGTGAATATAATGACACTCTGATTTGATGGTCAACTCCACTTCAGAAAGTATAAGTGATGAAAGTCACAGGTCCAGGATCCAAGTCCCAGGATTTGGGGGTAAGCAGATGGCATCACTTTGCTTTACTCAGTGTTCCCACCTTTAAGTTGGGGATACAAACATGGCCTACCTCGATGGGTTATGGTAGGCTTTATTAAGATGATAACAGACTGGGCCCAGTAAACACTCTGTGGATTTAAAAGATTATCACAATTGTATATGTCTATAAATGTTGTGGAAAGTCAGGGATTGAAAAATGGCTTAGTGATTAAAAGTGCTTGCTGTTCTTCCAGAAGTTCTGGGATCAGTTTTCAGCATGCACATAGCAGCTCACTACTGCCTGTATTTCCAGTTCTAAGGGATCTGATAGCCTCTTCTGATCTCTGTGGGCATTGTATGCATGTGGTGCACCAACTATACATTCAGGTATACACACAAATTAAATAAATAAATAAACTTTTAAAATAGTTAGAAATGTATGGTATGTTTAATTTATTTGATAATTCTATGCAACCTTTAGTTAGTGGTGGACACACTCCATTTTGAAGATACCACACTAAGTAGGCTGTTATACACACTCAAAGAGAGTTTAAACATGTATAGTGGAAAAAACAAACACAGGAGCCTTTGTAGTGATGGAATTATATCTTGTATACACAATGAACATTGTACAATGTATGGCACATCAGTTCTGCATCAATAAAAGAGCAAGATAGTAAAAAAGAAAGAAAGCAGACATAACCCAATAGACACTAGCGGTAATAAACCCAAGGACACCAACGAGCCAGGCAAGATAAAACCATGCAAAGACATCTTCTCTTGAGAAGTATTAACATGTGAGCAGAAGGTTAACTGAGAGAGTGAATCAGAAGCACTTCTGAGAGAGGAGATTACCAGACAAAAACAACAGCAGATGCAAAGATCCTGAGCTGCCTTCTCAGACAGTGGAGGAGCGGGAAGTCGGCTTGAACGGGGAATGTAAAGTCCTAAATCAAAAAGGGCTATTCTCTATTTGAATTCTAGACTAGAATTCTAAATTCTAAATTTTGAAGGCATGAAAAGTTGTCCTAAACAAGGGTACAGGATTTGAGTCTTCCTGGAAAATCACCTGGAGAGAAAGATAAACAACATATTAATTCATGGTTTATTGTCTATACTGTGGAGGCATGCATGATGTCTTGAAACTACAGCAGGCACTAGTGCTGAAAAGTTGTCACACATACGTCTAAGCACCATTGAAAAACATCTAATGACAAGGACAGTCCCAACACCAATGACAAATATCATCTGATAGAAAGGACCAGTGTCTCCCAGTCTAAATGGTAATTGCTGTGGAGATGACTCCATTGGTAAAGTGCAAGTCACACAAGTGTAAGGACCTAAGTTAGATGTTCAGAACCACCACAAAAAGCCAGCAGTGGACATACCTGCTTATAATCTAACTGCTGGGGACATGGAGACAGGGGATCATGGAGCTTTGTGGCCAGTCAGCCTAGCCTAATTGCTGAGCCCCAGATCCCAGAGACCCTGTCTCAAAGAATAAGACAGATAGCTCCAGAGCAAGCAAACCAGAGATTAGTCACTTGCTTCTGGATATAGGTGCACACATCTTGCACCTCTTATGCATGAGTGTGCACACCCACAATACATGTGGAATCCATGGCATGAGAGCTCTATTCAGGGATTCTGAAATGAAGGCCCTTTGGAAGTTTAGTATCCGAGAGAGTTCCATGAAAATGATATCTAGTCCCAAGCTAAAACACACCTCTGGGCTGTGCAGACAAATCTTAGTGAATAGACGTACTCATTATAGAAGTAATCTTATGCATACAATATTAAAATGCACCCTAACTACAAAGCATTCCCTATATGCAATAATCAATATCTTTTTAGCTAACCCATACAGACATCTCTCTATAGAGAGCTGTTTCTCAAAGTGCACTTCCTGTTGATTTAAATGCTCATAAGACTTGTTAGCAAAAAAATGAAAGTGAGAGTTTGACAATTCATCCAGACAACTGCAAATGCAGCATTTTAATTATTTCATGTATTTTACAAAGACACTCTGCGCCACCCGTGCTCCGCATCTTTGCATCTTTCCAGATCTTTGGCAGAAGAGTTCCTGCCACAGCTCCAACAGATGGCCTGCTGATTTGAAAGCCCCATGTTCACCAAAAATATTGGAATATGGTAAAAGTTGAATTAATAAAATTATATGCAAACATCCAACAAAAACTAGTATTTGTGCCAAATTCAATATTCAGTTGGAGCTCCTCACTGCTAGATCCTACCCAAACTGATAAAAAAAATGTATTCTCAAGACTTCTGCTGGCTCCAACATAGAAGCCAGATGGGTGATTTTGTTTAATCTGGTTCTATTAAGCTGTCCCTGTTATTGTGTGCCCCACTCTAGCATTAAATGCTAAGGCAGACAAGTTTGAAGTGTGGACTTTGTGTGCTGATTTGCTTTGCAATGCACCATGCCCATAGGTGGTTCAGGTTTGCCTCAAAATGCACCACACTCATAGATGGTTCAGACCACTGACATCTTGGCCTGGTTGCTTTTTGTTGCTGTTTTGAATGTCCTAGAATATTGAGCAAAATTAGCCTTTACCCAATAAACACTGGTTTCACCCTGTTTCCAAGTCCCTAGTAAAGGTGATCAAAGTTGTCTCCAGATATTGCCAAATATTAGCTCAGCATAGCTGTTTCTTGCTGAGCACTGCTGTGGGGGGATGTACCTGATGGAGGCAGAAGCTCATCCATCCCTGTAGACTGTTTCCACCATCACCATCACACCATGGCACTAAAGGGCTTTGACTCACTTCAGGAAAGAAAATTTACTATTTATGCATCTTGCATCAATTTGTGGAATAATTTAATCTTATTTAATCAATAATGGAAATGAGAAATTCCATAAGTGTTTAAAGAAAAATACCCAAGTATAGTATTTTCTCCCATTTATATCTTCATTTGAAATTATAATTCCCACTAGACATGATGGCTTAGTCCATAATGCCAAAAACCGTGGGGCTAGAGCAGAAGGATTTAGTGAGTTCCAGGCCAGCCTGGGCAACACTGTGGCATCCTATTTCAAAAATAAGGCTGTAATGCACACACACACACACATATAATGTAAATATGTGTTATTATTGTATATGTGTATGTTGTTTACATAGGTGTATATATTATATATGTTCATATTTATATTATAAAATATATTTATATTATATATAAATGTTGTGTTTGTATACATATATATTAGTATATATTGAAGAATGAAACCAAGAAGAATGACCTTTCTGTATACCACCCTTGCTTCTTATTTAACATCTTATATGTCATAAATTGTATGATATTTATGTTTTTGCCAGATTTTCAGCAAGTGGAGTTCATTATATTCATAGCAATTGGTTCTTCTGCTTATAAATGTACAAGAAAGGAACTATGATCCCACCATTGGCAAAAGTTATTCCACTGATATTAAGGGAAGTTCAATGATAGAATTACCATTTAATATGGACCTAACTTAGTTCTCTGTAAACATAGATGAATTGCTATTTCTGGTTCTACATTGTCCAATGAATGAGTGGTTAATCTTTTTCCTTCTGATCATTATACTTCTTAGCATCAGAACTCTATTGCTGGCCTCCATCTTGCTTCAAATAAGGACTAGAATTTCAAATTCTTGACATAGAGAGTCCTCCCTGCCTGGTTAAGACTGATGTGAGAGCCAGAGAAATCATCTCTATCGTGTGTATTCAGTCTTCCTGAACACTGATATATGCACTCTCAGGTGCCAGGGACCCTGCAGAGAAGGAACATATTGGCAGCTGGTTGTACACTCAGAACTTACACCAGCTTACTCCCAGTGCCTTTCCAAATTAAGTGAGAATATTAAGGAAAATTGAATCTCAAGGAAGAATGTGTTCTGAGGCAGAATGTTCTAGTTTTGTTTTTGTTGCTTTGATAAAATGTCCTGACAAAAGACAACTTGGAGAAGAAAGAGTCATTTGAATATAAGTCCATTAGTGCAGGACACTGAGGCAAGAACCTAAAAACTAATATCCACAGTCAAGAGAAGGAAGGGAGTATATGCTTGAACATTGCTTGCTTTCTCTTGGCCAACTTTCTCCTCTTGAACCATCTGGGAGCCCCTGCCTAAGGACTGGTGCCACCCATGGTAGGCTGTGTCTTTTTACAATCAGTGAGTAATAAGAGCCACTCCCCACAGGCATGATCACAGAACAATCTGATCTGGTCCAGTTTTGTTGTTTTTTGTTTGTTTGTTTGTTTGTTTGTTTGTTTGTTTGAGACATGGTTTCTCTGTGTAACCTTGGCTTTCCTGGACTCACTTGTGACCAGGGTGACCTCAAACTCACAGAGATCAGCCTGCCTGTGCCTCCATGAGTACTGAGGTTACAGGCATGTGCCACTATGCCGAGGTTCTAGTTAGTTCTTAACCAATACTGTCTTTCCAGGTGATGCTAGGCTTTCCCGTGTTAATGGTTAAAGATGACCAGCACAGAGATCATCCAAGATTCCGAATAGAAAACTCATGTTTTGTCTCTTCTCCTTTCCTAACCAAACACCATCTTCAAGACTAAAAGGCTAAGGGCTTTTGAGGAATGAATATATAAATTATTTCACATCTAGAAGCCAAGTTTATGATCCCAGTTATGTGTATATGTAGGCACAGGAAGGAGCTACATCCTCTTTTACATCTCAAGATGTGGAGCCATGAGGCCTGTGGCAAGAGACCAGCTGGGCTTGAGTTTGTCTCGTGATCTGTGATTCATGAGCCTTTTATGACTTGGCAATGGATCCTTTTCTTAATAACTACCCCTCATGTTAATAGCTGCATGCATGACAAAACAATATATTTCATGTCACTCAAAAGGACTGGCCCAACTGCAGGATCAAAATGAAACTCTGAGATTATAGGCACTCTGGGAGCAGGAGGTGTGAGTAGTGAAAGGTGGATAAAGAGCATCAGGCATATCCAAGCTTCTTATAGCTCATGTCTGCTTTATTCGGGTAAGCTGGAGTCTTCAGTAAAGCCCAATTTGATTCAGTCCATTGGTGCTTTTGGTGGTGGTGGCGCTGCTGCTGTTGCTGCTGTTGCTGCTGCTGTTGGTGATACTGATTGATGATGATGATGATGATGATGATGATGATGATGATGATGATGATAATGATGATGACGACTTCTCAAACAGCAGATCCAGGACTTACAGGTTTCCATTGCTGGCTCCTTACCAGCTGCTCCAGACTTTTTATACCACATTGAGACTGCAGCTTTGTGGAGTGAGCAGTTAGTGGGTTCTCAGCCTCTCCAGTGAGAGGAAGCCACTGTAGGATTACTCTAACTGCTTAGCAGCCCCACCTCAACGATTGAGTGACAACCAGGCTCTTAGCCTCTCTGATGTGAGATAACTGTTGTTACAATTTCAAGGTAAGCTAATTTAATACATTATTTTATTTATTGTTAAAATTTTATTTTACTTTTAAATTATGTGCATTTGTGTGTATATGTGTGTAAGAATGTATATGTGAGACAATAGATCACCTAAAGTTGTAGGTACAGACAGTTATGACTTACATGTGGCTACTAGGGGCTGAACTTGGGTCCTCTGAAAGAATATACTGTCCTCTTAACCACTGAGCCATCTCTCCAGCTCCAGAAAGTATTTAAAAGTACATATTAATCCTATTGGTGCTGTTACTGTAGAGAACCCTAACTAACATGCCCTCTCTCCAAGAAGATGGTCCCCAGAATATCTCAGTGGTTTCTCTAAAAGCTGTGATATGTCAGATATCTCATTGCATCTCTTTTGTCCCTACTCCACGAGGAAAATGCTGTGTTGTATTTATCTGTCAATCCCCAGTTACAAAGCTCTATCCATACTAGGAAAGTAAGAATGCTAATAGTTGAAAGGACAGAGGCATAATGAGAAGAGAACAAAATGTGGAGCTTAGAACTGGAGCATGCTCAGTGCAGAATAAAGCTCTGCTCTCACTTCATGATATGCAGATACACACACACACACACACACACACACACACACACACACACACACACAATGCAGGCTAATCTGGGCATGCTCTCTTTCCAAGGACATGAACTTCTGGTTTCATAAAAAGAGCATGTACAGATTATGTAATTTAATAATATATTAGAACAACACAGGGTAGGCTAGAGATGTTAGAAAATCAGACAGGGTCTCTATTAGCTCTCTACTGTCTCAAGTAGCTTTAATTAAACCCTTGTACATGCTGTTCTTGCTCCTGATGAGAGCCTCCCTTACCATCATCTCTCTGTGTTTTGAATTCTGTTTCAGACCAAGGGACTAGAAGTTGAGTTGAAGTGTAGAGCCCCACCAGGTGAGTTACAGCCTGTGCTTGCAGTATGTAGTACATGTTTATATCTTGATGCATAGCTTTCTTTTTTCCCAGTATGCCTTGTTTCAATGCGACATACTTTCCATCTGGACAATTCTTATATATTTACCAACAGTCTAGCACTTTCTCTGAATGCTTTTCTAGATTACATAACTTATTACACACTTTAAAAATTCTTGCCTCTTTCCATCTCTGAATATTTCTTTGCTTGTCCCAGAAGTATCAAAAGAAGCTGAGCAAACAAGGCACATGTCCTATTCCAATTTACCCTAAATAACAACTCAGAAGGAAAACAAGAGATTCATCCCATTTAATCATGGATTTCTCATGTATTTAAGCCAAAAAGAAAACTATATTTCTGTTTTCATGTCCTGTGATGGACCCTCTACTTATATCTGCATTGATGGGAAAGAAGACCTTCATGAGCAATTCAGAATAATTCTGATATGAACCTCCTGGCCATTCAGAAGAGAGAGCTATGGGGAGACTAAGGACCAGGGGTGACTCAGGTTTGGTATCTGCCCATTCCCTAATATGTTTTCTCAGATAAGATGCATCTATAATGTGTCAATCAGCCACATCGAAAGGCAACATGCTCGGCGGTGATATGAAGTTGTCCTAGAGGTCATTGAAAAAATACTTAAATAGTTGTTTTGTTGGCTATATTTTTTTATTTATGATTAATTTGTATCTTTCTTTGTATTTGAGAATTTCATCCTTGTATACAATGAAATATGTTCATATCTATCCCCATCCCTGTTCCAATTCTCCTAAATATCTCTCCAACCTGGCTTCTCCCAATTTTATGTCTTCCTCCATGGTTGATTACTCACTAAGTTTTGTCCATGCTGCCTAGGTGTCCATGGCTGTGGGATCATCCACTAGAGAGTGGGAATTCTGCCAGTGGCCACATTGTTAACAAAGATTTACTCTCCCTCCCCAACAACAATCTACTGCCAATAGACAATAAGGGGTGGAGCCTGGAGAATATCTATGCCATTTATGTTGAGATTATGATTATCTTGTATTGTATAAGTTTTTTTGTAAGTAACCACAGCTGCTGTGAAATCATGACCTCACCAGTCATGCCCAGGAGACAACATTTCACAGCATCCTTCCATGCTTCAGCTCTTAGATTCTGTATGCCTGTCTTCTGCGATGCACACTGAGCCTCAATAACAGGGGTGAAGTTAGTATATAGGCATCTCATTTATGGCTGACCACTAAGTATCTTACTCTCAACCCTTAAACCAGTCATCTATCTCTCCGTTGACTGCTGTCCAATACAGAAAAAAATTCGTCTGATCATGGTTGAGAGCAGCCCTGGTTTATAAGCATAAATGTGAATGTTTAGAAGGAAATGTGACAGAATAGCCATTTAGGAAAATAACAATTGCAGGTTCTACCCTAGGGACTGGGACTTCCCCAATATGGACTTTTGACCAAGTTACAGTACTGGCCATGAAATTCCCTCCTCTGAAACAGGCCTCAAATCCAATCAGAAAGTGGTTATTGACCCTGTAACAATCATGCCACTAATGTATCACTAGGTAAATCTTACCTGAAAGGACAGAGTTGCAGCATACAGGGTCCTGTCTTACATAAGACCACTGATTTCTATTCTCCCCCTGAAGCCTGCATAAGTGCCGCTGTGAGACTAGCTAGCAAGAAAGAAGGTTCCACATTTGTTTGAAACTGGTTTGTCTATGTTCTGCAGCCAAAGTGTGTAGCGTTTTAAGTAATGGGGCCTTCCCATGTGGTTATCATGGGTTACCGGGGATAAAGATAGTAGCGTGTATTATATTAAAGACTTTTGCACCTCTTTAACCAAGGGATTGCAGGGAGGTGTGTCACTTGCCCTAAGATTTCATTTAATAATCTCATATCTTCTGAGAGCAACATTGTCTATCCAGTCAGTCTAATTTCACTCAAACTCCCTTTTTTTAAAGTTGTATTTTGAAATGAGCTTGCTATGTAGTGGGTTTCTATAAGGATCTTTCACATGTTCTTAGTTTTTATTAATTCACCCAACACTCCTTCTTCAACTTTTTCCACTCCCAACCCCCATTCCTGCTTAATTATTTGACCCTCAGTATCTCCCCTCTTCTTTCTTTCATCTGTGTTCTACTATTCTTCAACTTAGGTTTTTTAACTGAGTTATGAGATAGTCAGCTTCCATATGGATTTTCCCTTTAGTAACTCTACTTTTGACTAAAGCTGTCAAAATGTACACTGGACAAAAGACAGCATCTTGAACAGTGGCTCTGAGAGAAGTGGGTTCCAACCTGCAGAATAATGACTGGATCCTCACCTTACACAATGCACAGAACTCAACTACAAATGGGTCAAGGACCTCAACATAGGGCCTGGTACCCTGAAATTGTTAGATGGAAAAACAAGGAGCATCCTTCAATTCATGGACACAGGTAAGGACTCTCCGAACAAGACTTCGTTGTAGCAGGGAATAAGACTAACAATTGACAAACGATATCTCATGAAACTAAAAAGCTCTGTACCGCAAAGGAAACAGTGAAGTGGGTGAAGAGGCAGCCCACAGAAAGGAAGAAGATTTTGTCAGATCTTCATCTGATTAGTGGTATACAAAGAAGTTTAAAATTGATCAAGGAAACAAGTAGCCCGATTAAAAAGCTATGGAACTAAATAAAGTGCTGTCAAAAGAACTAGTGCAAATAGCCAGGGAACATTTTTAAAAGTTCTCAGCATCCTTGACTTATCCTTATTTGATTTTAGCATACACATCTCTTTTTTAATACAAGATTTTTATTAATTCTTTGAGGATTTCATGTATGCAGACAATGTATTTTGATCAAAGTCATCCTCATCCCTACCTTAACTCCACCTCCAAATTCCATCTGATCTTCAAATTGTCCATCTGCATGGCATAAAATCTGAGGATTCTGAGAGTTTTGTTCAAAGAAATGTGACTTTTCATTTGTATAAAAATAAGAGCCCAAAGCCTTCTGTCCAGAGAAAATGACGTATATTTTGTGATGTCTTCCTGTGGTGCTCACAAGTCAAGTGTGCTTGCCACCCAACTGGAGAAGGGCTGTGGTGTCTGAATTACTAATTGTGGATGCTTTCTGTGGTGTGTCAGAACGAGATTATATTAATCATACTAATTATGTTAATTTGCTTATTGAAAATTGTTGTTGATTTAGAAAACACTATGTTATACATCTAACTAATTTTTAAACCACTCTCTATGTATCTTAAAAAATATATAAAACATGTCATTTCATCCAGGACTTTGAATTCAATAATTAGTACCATGAAGACATTGACAGAATGCTACTATTAACATTTTAAATAAAATGTAAAAGAACGTTTTTTAGGTCTACATGAAGTTTTAAATGATAGGAATTTAAAACTTTACTTAAGCGTTAGACACACAAAAGCACTGTACACATAAACTCAGTCCTCTGGGTTTTATGTTTGTACTCTAAGAACAAATGGGGTTCTTGACATGGGCTGGTAAAGCCACAAAGTGCTTGCTGTTATGAGTGCAGATTGCTTCCTTTAGCTGATGGAGGAAGTGACCTGGGCCCCATGCCTTTGACATTTGTAAGGATTACAACTGCACAGAGAGCAAGAAAGGATGCCTTGTTTCCAAACTGCCCATGTGGCTCACATTGACCTCTGTAGATGCTTAGATGATCATGGTCACCCAGAAACACTAAAAGGAGCAGGGCAGGAAGAAAGCTGTGTGCAATCATACAGATAGAAGGGGTGTGGAAGGGCTGAAGCACACATAATCCCCTCATAGTGAGCCTCCCTGAACTTATTCAGCACTCTCACTTCTTTTCTTCCTGGAAAATGTTCCAGAAGCAAATGTGATAGTTTACATGGAATCTAACTATAAAGAGGGGCTTGATGGTTTAATGATAAACTTTACATTATTTTAAAAACCAAATGTTGCAAGTAAAAGTCTCAAAAGTCCTGCCAAAATGAAACATTTGGTTTAGTAAAATATGACATGAAGCACTCATCCAACACAAATTCCTCCATCCATGCCGCATGTTGCTAAATCCTCCCCAGGCTTTCAAACTGGTTTCGAGACAGCCTGAGATACTATTTTTCCATAGCAATAAATGGATATGTAATCAATAATTGCATACAAGAGCAGACAAGTGGAGACAGGTGGGTCTCCGGGACTCATTAGCTAACCAGTCTAGCCAAATTGATCAGCTGCAGGTTCAATGAGTAATTCTGTCTCAAAAAGAAGGTGGGTAATGATTGAGAAAGACACCTAAAATCTACCTAGTCTCTTCATAACCACACATGTGCATGCAAACCCACATGCACATCTGCATATGCAAATAAACACACGCACACACTATATGTGTGTTTTACTAACTTTGAAGAATATAAGTTTGCACATGTTATCATCCAATCAGAAAACATAGGACATACAAAAGTGAAACTTTAATTATTCAAGTACATGCCTCACTTGTTGTGTGTGTGTCTGTAACAAGAGACCATAGGTGGAGAGGATGAAACATTATACACCCTGGAGTTTGGGAAGCCTGAGGGTGAAATGCCAGCAGAGTTGCAGTCCTCAACTTCATTGAAAGTCGCATTCTCCTCAATGCTCGTGTGGCAAAAACGGGCAAGAAAGCTCTCTGAGGTCTCACTAGAAGGGCAGCAATCTCACCTGTGAGATTTGGGCCCTTGTCACTTGCCCACTACTTCAGGGCATCACTTCCTGCTATCATGTGGATGGGGTAAGATTTTGATACCAGGTGAATTCTTTTCCTCCACCCGTTAAAGAACTAATAGACAAGGGAACAGCTCAAGAAAGAGTGAAAATGAAATTTATTGAAAAGTTTTACAGGAATCTAAGATAAGAGGTGGTGATAGAAATAGGGAGCCCAGTGACTCTAGGGGATTGGGGCTTTTAATTGGGTTTTGAGTGTCCTGGCAGGTGATTCACTTCTGTTCCTTTTTCCATTGATCCAAAAGTCAGTGTGCCCTTCCTATAGGAAGGATGGATTCTCTGTCTCTGTCTCTGTGTCTGTCTGTCTCTCTGTGTCTGTCTGTCTGTCTGTCTGTCTGTCTGTCTGTCTGTCTGTCTGTCTGTCTCTCTCTCTCTCTCTCTCTCTCTCTCTCTCTCTCTCTCTCTCTACCTTTCTCTAACTCTGTTGCTTGTTGGTTGGGATAAGAATAAGTGCTCCGACTTCCTCTCCTCTTTTTGGTGTAACAGGCACAGGGAGATCCATCACATGTGAGGGGAAAGGGCCTACAGTTAGAAGAAATGAAACATATATTAACAGTGGCAAATGACCACAAGGAGATGGAAGCTTAGTGCCTATTTATGGGGCAAAAAGTCATTGAAACTTCAAAATGGCGTTATTATATTCCTCTGTCTCCCATCCTTTGGTCCAACAGCCTCCATTTCAATGTATGAGTTTAGGGAGCAAAATTAACTTAGTCCTCTATGAAAAGTAGCATCTCTAATATATAAACAAAATGATACCAGTGTCATTTTACTCTACAAAATTTTAGTCAGAGAAGACCATCGTTTTGATTGTTTTAATAGTATTTAAGTACATTCCTACAAGAGGGAAACAGTGGGTCAACATCCCATTCTTCTTCGCTCTGCTCAATATGCATGCGCTTTTGAAAAGCTGACCCCTCAAATGCTGCATCACCTTCATCTCTTTTTCTTCTTTACCTGCCTCAGGAGGCTGGGATTCTTACAGATGAACCTCCATTCCATATTACAGGCTTCCTGGGTTGCAGCCATACCCTCATCCAAGTCATTTCCTGATCTGCCACCATTTCTAAGCTGATAAGGAATCCAGTAAATATTTTGGGAATCGAGTTAAATCTAAAGACCAACCTACCAGTGATAAGGGATGGACAAAACCAGAAATGAGACAAGAGGAGACTGTTTTAGACTGAAGCATATGCCTAAGCTGGACTCCATGTGCAGACTTTAAAGAGAGAACTCTGGCTGTTTCCATCAACATCAAGAGTAAAGAGGAACAAGGCACTCTGACTGCACCTGACTTGAATCAAGCACTTACAACTTACAGTGTCTATGCCTGCTGATGGTATAGAGACAAGTGGTGCATTCTCAGCAATCTTATAGCCATTGCTACAAATGCAGTGAGCATGCAGAGATCATCTGTGAAACACACAAGGAAAGGCATGCAAACTCATTGGGGTGACAAAAGAATTCACTCATTTTTCTGGGAAAGGTTCAGAGTACCTTCAAGACCAATGCAGAGTCAGCTATGTTTGGATGGGTAGATAGGCCACCACTGGCATAGAGGATATGGCTGTTGTGTGATGCATAGAATGGTGTAAAACATGAGCAAAGAAGGGGGCAGCGAGAACTGGAGAACAGAGCTCAAAGTGACCAGCAGCTGCAGGTGGGAAGGGCCATGCCAAGGTCACTGCTGATGTGCTTTCTTTCTGGTATGGGGGTGATTTGGGCCATAAGCTCTTGTATTTGGTCTCACAGGGGAACCCAGAGCTCCATTCTCAAGGGACACACTCCCTCTTCCCTCAGTATCTCCCTGGTCCCATCTCTGTCTCACGTTCTTATGGAGACCAAACAGTTAGCCCAGCTTCTTTTTTAGGACCAGTATGCAGGCATTCAGAGATCACCCTAGAAGGAAAAGCAGTGAATGCAGCCACCAAGGACTCTTGTCACAAAAGACTTGATGAGTCAGAGAGCCTGGAGTCTGGTGTGAGCTGGGACATGGGAAGTCAGGTCACTAAGCACCCATCAGTTTGAGGTCTGAGTCACAGAAACTGCAAAAAGCAAACAATACTGTCTGAGAGCGAGAAAGACACCTAAATATGTCAATTCTTGTGAGACATGTTTTGATAAGAGATATGTCCAAAGCTGACTGTCAGTTTATCTTAAAAGAGAAGTTATTTTGAATTTTAAAAATTTCAAAGGCATTAAGTAAACATTTTATAGAAATTCTCTCATTTTTAAATGTGTGTGTGTGTGTGTATGTGTGTGTGTATGTACATGCCTGCATGAATGTGTGGGCATGCATGACATATTGAGTGTGTGGAAATTGCAGGACAACGTAGGCCAGTGTTTTTCAACATTCTTAATGCTGTGACCCTTTAATGCAGTTCCTCAAGTTGTGGTGACCCCAACCACAGAATTATTTTGTTGCTATTTTGTAACTGTAATTCTGCTATTGCTATGAATTGTAATGTATGTAGTTTTGGAGATAAAGGTTTGGCAAATGGTGTACAGTCCATAGGTTGAGAACCACTGACCTGGGGAGTCACCCCTGAGTTTCCATTTGTTTGAGGCAGGGTCTCTGTTGTTTACATGCTGTGTAGTCAGTTTAGCTGGCCTTTAGCTTTTAGAGATTCTCCTGCCTCTGTGTCCCATCACTCCATAGCAGCACTGGGATCCTGCATGTATCTTACCCCATGGCCTTTTCATAAATGCCAGGAATAGGAATCCAGCCCCTTATGCTTATGGCTAGCAGGTCTGAGAGTGGGTCAAAACAGTCATTCATCAGAAGGGCTAGTGGGAAGATCAGCTTCCTGGCTGCTGGTGGAGCTGCACCCTTCATCTTGGGCCATTGCTTGTTCAGCCTCTCTTTGATGTACAGACTAGGGCTGAAATGCCTTAAGTTTTTTCATATAATCTATGGGGTCATGGTTTTCTCTGTAACACAGACAGCTGGTGTGGTGTGGTGTGGTGTGTGTGTGTGTGTGTGTGTGTGTGTGTGTGTGTGTGTGTGTGTTCTTTAAATAATAGCGAACCTCTCTCAAATTAATGGAAAAAGTGAAGTGCTCATTAAAACAATGAAAACAGCTTGGCTTAACAAAATACACTTAACTGACACTAAGAGGAGATGCCCTAGTCAATTTCAGATGAGAGTTGAGTCATGATTCCAGTCCTCTATGTTTTGACCTTAAGTGAATTTGTGCAAAAGTATGAGAACAGGAAAGAATAGGTCTCAGTGTCCAGCCCCGATGTTCAGAAGTCAGTGAGTGCTGTATGCACACCTTTCTGTTCTAGGAGCTCTGTTGTGGTAAAGGATAGGAGTTTTAAATGTCCCCTCCCCCCCACCCCCACTTCTGAGTTCTTGAGTTTTTCTAGACCTTAATCCTGAAGCACTTAGATCATTCTAACCTAGAAAATAAAAGACAGTGGAGCCATAAAGGATTCCACAAGGGGTTTTCAGGCCAAGCTAATACTGATCAAATCTCTGGTCAAGCTGAGTGAGTTCAAGCTATTAAGAAGGAATCTGCTATTGAGTGAAATCAGCAACACTCTTTAATTGCTGATTACAAATACCAGCGGGGGACAGAGCTGCACACTGAGCCTGGGGCTTCTGGCTTCCCATTCACTGTAACTGGAGGCTGATATGGTAACATAGTTAAGGGAGTGAGTCCTTTGGGCTTACAACCACACTATGCACATGAAGAAGCATAGACGTGGAAGGTCACATCATATATGTGTACATACAGTGGAGAAGAAAGAAGATGGACATGCCAGTAACACATTAACCAAAGCACATCAAAATGGGCATAGAGAACACCAGGCCAATGAGATGGCTCAGCGGGCAAGAGAGCTTGCTGCCAAGCCTGACAAACTGAATTTGGTCCCTAGGACCCACAAAGTGGAAAGGGAAAAGACTCCTGAAAGCTGTGTCCTGGCCTCCACGTGTGTGCCAATGCAAGCACACCTCCACTCACACACATACCCCAAAATCTAATAAATGTATAAAAAAAACTTTTGAAAATAATATTATTGGGATTTTTTTGGAGAGTGAGATAATGGGTTTTTATGTCTTCTTCATGCCTTGTTATGTCACCTATTCCAATATAAATATACATTCTTAATTTCTTTCAGTTTTCTGTACATGCATTCTTTGTGCTTCTTTGATTCAATCTGATTTTTTTAACGTAACTGAAGAGACTCATTTCCTTGTCAGTGACAGTTGTCATGATATAGTACATTTCAATTACCATCACTTGGATACCATCTTTAAGCCTATGGTACCTCAGAAAACTGATATTTCTGTTTCTTGTCTGGATTTAAGCAAGCACTCTCTCTCCTTGCCCGCCAGGTATTTTTTTTTTAAGATTTATTTATTAAGCATACAGTTTTTTGCTTGCATGTACACCTGCACACCAGAAGCAGGCCCTAGATCACATTATAGATGGTTATGAGCCACCATGTGGTTGCTGGGAATTGAACTCAGAACCTTTGGAAGAACAGGCAGTGCTCTTAACCTCTGAGCCATCTCTCCAGCCAGGTATTTTGAACCTTGGTCAATATGCAGTGCATAAGCACCCAGTGTTGCATAGTGTTGTATTGAACTTGCTTTGTTGTAGATCTTTGCACTGATGCTACATAGCACCTAATGCTCTCTTAGGAGCCAGAAAGTACTGTATGGGGGACCCACCCAAAGACTGAGGCCACTTAGGAGACAGTTAACATCTACTTAGCCTCATGGAATCCTGACATGTATGTTCCCCTGGAGCAAGCATGTGACTCATATTATGTTATTGGATAACTTTCATTTGATTGCATCTGCTGGCCCTACCGTGGGATCTAGGGAAGAAAAGTCCAACCTCCAGAATCTCCTGGCTTTGGAAATTTCTGTTTGAAGGAAGTTGCATGTGTCCTCTCTCTCAGAAGGATTTCAGGGGCCATTAGCCGGGGCTGTTATTCTCGAACCCAAACACATGGATAGCCCCATTACTTTTGTGTTTGGAGTCTGGTTGTTCAGCACGCAGCATGCAGTAGGCCAGCTTAGAACAGAGTGAGCTTTGTCTGGCATTGGGATACTTGGCTGGCACACAGAAGTATGCATAGAGGAGCTCTGAGTAACAGGTATGCTTCAAGCTGGACACCTGTTTTCCCTTTGAGTTGTTTTTAGTTTTGTGGTGATGGAAACTGACCCCAGAAGAGTTCTACTCCAGAGCTAAATTCCCAGGCTCATTTCTCAGAGCATTGTTTGTGGGTGTGCTCTAGTAGGTACTTGTCCAATCAGCACCCAACAGAAGCCTGGTGCTGAGATGTTAAGTGCTTTTCAACCTTCCTAATGCTGAGACCCTTTATTATAGTTCCTCATGTTTTGGTGACCCCCAACCATAAGAATATTTCTGTTGCTACTTAATAAATGTAATTTTGCCACTGTTATAAACTATCATGTAAATATTGGTGTTTTCCCGTGGTCTTAGGTGACTCAAGTGAAAGTGTCATTTGACCCCCAAAGGCTGAGATCCACTGATCTACAGGATGGTAAGTGTGGAGGTTTAAATAGGTATGACTCCGCCTCCCATTGACTTGTGTGTTTGAATGTTTGGCCCATAGGGAGTGACACTATTAGAATGTGTGGCCTTATTTGATATAGGTGTAGCCTTGTTGGAGGGAGTGTTTCTCTGTGGAGGCAGCTTTGAGGTCTTATATATGTTCAAGCCAAGCGCAGAGACACAGTGTCCCTCTGTCGCCTGTGGGTCAAGATGTAGAACTCTTGCCTCCTCCAGCACCACGTCTGCCTGCATCCTGCCATGCTTCCCACCATGATGATAATAGACTAAACCTCTGAAACTGTAAGCCAGCCCCAGTTAAATGTTTCCCTTTATAAATATTGCCTTGGTCATGGTGTCTCCTCACAGCAATAATATCTAAACTGGGACAGCAAGATAAAGATGTAGGATGTTGTGGTTTTTTTCTGACCGGAGAAAGCAATGTGCTTGACACCCACACTTTCTATTCTGTGAAATGTTGATGTCTTTCTGCACTTAGTATCCTACATTGCTACCATCCATTTAGAGCTCTGTTGATCTGATTATATTTGTACCTCCTCTCAGGGCATAGTCTGTGCCTGTATTTTTACGGTTTTAATTTATTTCTTTTATGTGTATAAGTGTTGTGTCTGCATGTATGTCTGTGTACCATGTGTGTGCCTGGTTTCTGAGCCATCTCTCCAGCCCAGTGTCTGCCTTTCTGAAGTAGAGTTTTTTTCCCAAAGGAGTGTTTTCTTGTAAGGATTGCATTTTTGTGATATACTGATGAAATTCTTCCCTGTTCAGATAGTCACTGTGAACATTATACAATATGTTTCTCTAGAGTTTTTTTTAACAGCTTTATCATGGCATGATTGCTATACAATACAACCAGCATATTTCAACTGTACAATCTGACAAGTTTTGACTCATCTATGAAAACATGAAGCCATTAACAAAGTCAAGATCTTGAACAATTCATTACTTCCCCTCCTTCCCACTGATCCAGCCTCAGCCAATGAGCACACTTTATGAATATAGATTAATTTGCATGTGCATAATATTCTATCCACATTATAAGGGCTGTGCTTCTTGTAGGACTAGAGTATACTTCTTCTTCCTAGTAATTTGAGAATTAATACTATTGTTTCATGTAGCTATTAAATTCACTTTTATTCCATGGAATAAAAGTTTAATTCTATTGCCTAAAAAAATGTGTTCACTGATTCACTATTTCATGCCCATTTTATTCATTAGAAGTAAGACTGCTTTGAACATTCAAAGATTGTGCTTGTATGGCCACATATGTTAAATTCTCTTTGATAACTTTCTAAGAGTAGATTAGTAGAAACTTAAAGATATAAGAAAATGCAAAGCAACTTCCTATACTTGTTCCTTTAAAAATTCATGATCTAGAGTTTGGGAGGTCTGTTTTCATTTCCTTACCCATCACATGATATGGTTATTATCTTAATTTATTTCTCTTTGTTCTTACATTCTAATAAACAATTGCCATGACAGAAAATTCTCCTTTCTAAGAGATCAATGGTGTCAAACAGCATTCCATGTGTGTATTGACCACTGCAATATCTCCTTGGATTGAGGACATATTTAAATATATTTTGACTATTTTTAAAAGCAATTTGTTTTCTAGTTATGTTTTGATGTTTTTAATCTCTGATGGGTAGGGGTCTTTCTCTGATAAATCATACATGATTATTTTCCCTCCTGTGGCTCACTCTTTCATTTTCTTTTGAATTCTGTGGTAACCAACTTGTTCTTCTGCTTAGATAAGGTGGTAAAACCTATTTATCTGGCATTGCAGATTCCCCTTTTGTTTAACACTTTTTGTCACAGACGTTTTCTTTTACATATAAAAGTAAGAGATATCTTTATTTTTCCTAGGTCTTTGCATAAGGCTTTTACTAAAACATAGACTTTTAGGCTGAAAATTGGCTGACCTGCTTCCTTTTTTGTCCCTTAAGGAAGCTTCTCCAATGTGCTCTGCCTTCTATTATTTTGAATTAAAAATATTTCCCTTATCCCTAACTTGTTTCTCTACACATAATTGATCCCATACCTGTGATTATATTTAAGATATTTTTCTTAGATCTAAGGATGTTACCACATGTCTGATCATAGTTTTCTTCTCTTTTCTTGTATCTGAAGAGTGTTAAGAGTCTCAGATGTGTGAGTTCATAATTATCAAAATTTGATACTTTGGAATAATTTTCCTGTCTCCTTTCTGTTTTCCCCTCTTCAAAGAAGCCATGTCCTGGCCATTTGAGATTATCCCACTGTTCAATAATGTCCAAGCCACTTTTTGAGCCATTTAGTCTTGTATGTTTGTTATTATGTTTCTGGATGACTATGCCTCTGCAGCTAAAAATCCATTCTTATTCCCACTTCTCATACTTAGAAACTGGCACTTTCAACTGTTTGTTCTCATCTGTCAGTCAGTTTTTATTCTATCATTTTACCTTAAATGAATATATATTTTGCTTTGTGACAAAGCATATGGTAAATTTTGGAGAAAATTCTGTGAGGTGCTGAGAAGAAGGCATACTCTTTTGTGTTTGGGTGAAATGTTCTGTAAATACCTGGTAAGTAATTTTGGTTTATAACATCTGTTAGTTCCAGTATTATTTTTCTTTAATTTTGGATGAATGACCTATCCATTGATGAGAGGGGTGTGTGTGTGTGTGTGTGTGCGTGTGTGTGTGTGTGTGTGTGTATTTATGTATATGTGTGCATGTGTGTATGTTTATGTGTGCCTCTGTGTATGTGCATGGGTGTGCATGTGTGTATGTGTATGTCTGTGTGTGTTTGTATATGCATGTGTGTGTATTTGTATATTTTCTGTGCATTTGTATAATCACATTTACATGTGTGGGCAGGTGCATGTTTACAAGTTAGTAATTATGTGTAGAGTTCACAGGTAGATGCCTGGCGTCTTCTTCAATGGCTCTCCACTGTGTTTAGAGAAACAGGGTCTCTCACTGGATCCAGAAGGCCATAGGCTAATCTAGTCTAGCTAGCCAGCTTGACATCAGGACTGTCTTCACCTTCCCAGCCTGGGGATGACAGAGAAATGCCATACTTGCCTGACTGTGAATGGTTCTGTGGATGTGAAATTCATTCCTTGGTGTTTCCATGGAAAGCATTTTATCTACTAAGCCATCTCCACAGCCCCATTCTTTTCTAAATCATAACAATTCTATGTCTATATTCAGTTATCCTCGAAAGAACAAGACACATAACTTATACTGTGCATATTTTGATATTTTAGAGAAACTTAACACATCTAATTGTTCATGTATAAAGTTTCTGTCTTGCACTGCATCATAGAAAAGGAAAAGCTTTCTGACCTGAGCGTCTGACTTTTTCCTGCTCAACTGTGGCTGTCTGTGCACCTGTTGCTACCAGAGCAAAGGATGGGGTGGGGATGTGTTATTTTAATTTACTTACATCAAAATGTCCATTCATCTGTAAAGTACTTTTTGCATGCACAACTGAGGAGCCACCATGATCTTATTTCCTTCTTGTGAAGACCGATTGTATCTCCTTACTTCTTACCATTATTAGACTGAAGAGGGCCCCACAAGCTACATAGCTTGTTTCTAAACTGTGTTTGAACTTGGGATCTAGGATTTCACTCTGCTCTAGGTCATTAGCTCATAGCTTACTGCATATGTTTGGATGTATCTAACATCCACTAATGTCCTCAGTTATTTCCTTTCTTCTTTGTATTCTTTTCTGGAATTCTGGGAAATGTCCTGCGACCTTATCATCCTCATCTCTTCAAATCTCCTTCACGTTTTCTGACTCATATTTCTGAAACCATATGTGAACCTGGTTCTTCTCTTTAATCTAATCATCTTGTTAACAGTTAATTGAGTTCCAGTATCACATATTGTGTTAGTTACTTTTCTGTGTCTATGATAAAAAAAATCCATCACCAAGGCAACTTATAGAAGAATGGGTTTGTTTTGACTTATGGGTCTGGATGGTTAGAGTCCATATGGCTGGGAGAGATGGCACCAAGCAGTAGGTATGGGGGCAGGAATGGGAAGCTGAGAACTCACATCTTGAACTGCAGAGAGAAACCAAGGAGAGTGAATAGGAATTGATGAGGAGGGGGGAAAACTCTCCAGAGACATACCTCCTCCAGCAAGGCCACATCTCCTAATCCTTCCTGAACAGTGCTTGCAAACATCTGAGCCTATGGGGACATTTTCACTCTCTCAAACCACCACATATATATGTGTGAATGTAAGTATATTTCTATACTGGACATGCAGTAAAACATTTATATGAACATTTTTGTCCAATTCCATTTCAAAGTTATTTTTATCACTGTAATCATTCACCATTGATCTCTGAATTAACTGTTTCTCAAAAGCACACACATCGAGTTTGCACAGTATGAAGGAGCCTAAGAGCCTCACCTGAGGCAGCAGCCACTTGGTATTATAACAGTTGATGATATGATTGTGTTCTTCTACTTGTGGTTAATTTTAATATATGGGAAACCACATTCTTTAGTCTTAGACATATTTTCTCAAGGAGGATTTAAGGTTCAGGTCCCACTGACACAAGGTCTCTTTAGTCTGAAGAATGGAGTAATGTAAGAGCCCCTGAGATGAAAGTGACAGCAAGTACGGGTGGGAGCCTGAAGTTGGGTCAGGAATTACTTTGGGAGAAGTGATTTGGATACTGCAGTGTGAGACCAGGTGTGTCCTGGGACTGAAGAGTTATTCCTGTGCAATAAAAGGGCTGGGACACTGAGGACATGAATGACAACCCAGGGCCTGAGCAGTGTACCAGGCATGATCCTGTAGCTTATCTGAAATGTGACTCTAAATATGGGTATTTAATAGAAACAGGTAATCTGGGTAAGCATTATTTATATTTATATGGAGCCATGCACCAATCTCAGAGTAAAGTATAATACAGTGGAATGAGTGAAGGGGACTCAGCCATAAGCACTCGTTCCTTGACAACTGCCTGCAAGGTGCAGACAAGAGGCCATTTGTCCTCCCATGAAGGTCTGAAAGCTCCATTAGGTGTCTGCAGAAATAAGCCCTCACTATAAATTCTGAACCATTCTGTAGCAAGTAGACTGACTCACCAAGGAAGTGACTGCACTCCCTTCCTGTCTGTCCCTCCTTCCTGGCACTATGTAAGATCTCTGGGCCTTCAGGGCCCATCAGTGAACCACAAATATGGAAATGTGATATCAGTAAATCATGATGTCTGGGTGCCTGGAAACTTCCTGGAGCTGCCACACTGGCCTGCCTGTCTGACACCAGAATCACCATGGGAGACAGCCTTTCCCTTTATTCACAGTTCTGAGTGACTTTAATGGGAAATAGCATGCGCTGTGGACAGGTGGAGTGAGACACGGCATGTGATAAGGGTTCTGAGAAACGCAGGGAAGAAACAGTAATTACTCTGTACAGGACTTGGGAAGCCACATAGCTTTTCCATGTGACATTCTTTCAAATGAACAATGAAGTGCTTGTGGAATGTATAGGAGGTTTTAAGAGTCAACAAACAAGTCAAAATTTCTGTGTAAAATTATATTTGTTATCTATTTGTTATGGGTTATGACTGAAATAAAGGGCACGTGCAGAACATAAACAAAACTGTGAAATTTTAACTAAAGGAGAATGATCTCTGTAGATCCTTCCTGTTAGTCATTTCACAACCTTCTTCCACCTCCTTTCTTAGCTGTTTTTTTTTTTTACATCTATGGTCAGGTTGGTGGTGATGTGTGTGTGTGTGTGTGTGTGTGTGTGTGTGTGTGTGTGTTTTGAAGGTCTAGATTTTGATGTCTGTCACTCAGGCTGCACACTGCAACCAGTTAGTGTTGTCCACATGTGCATGGTTGCAGGGTCATCAACTAGCAACCTGCCAGTGCTCATCTCCCCAAGCAAAGATGTGGGGTTTCTTTGCCCAGTAGCCATCCATTGCCTACACCTCCTCAAACTATGTCAGGGGCCTAAGAAACCCTTTCCCCACCCTGCATGCAGGAATTTTAAACTGGCTTGATCTTACATGGGAAGGCACAGCTACTGTGAGTTTGTGCATGCAATGGCCATGGCACGTTCACAAGATAGAACTACATAGCACTTCTCCCATTCTCGATCTCTTACGTCCTTTCTGCCTCTCTTCTGTGATGCTCTCTGAGCCCTGAGGTTGGAGTGTGATACAGAGGTCCTAGCCATATATAAGTATTTACAGTCACTTACCCTCAGCATCTCTGCCTTAACCACTGCTCATTGAAATAAGAAGCTGTTATGACCAAGGTTTGGGTGACCTGGAGCTCTCACTAGGTGGTATTCTACCCTCAAGATACCTTTCCTCTTGTCCCAAAGTGAAAGACTCATCTTTTCTCCAAACTCTTCTCCAGTTCAAACCACTGTGTCTGCACTTGCATTGTCTGAGAGTGTGATGAAATCATAATTCTTTCATCTCCCAATGGCATATTTTACACATTTTTCTGGATTCTACTTTTCCCTCTCAGATTTTTACTATAAATCCAGATTTAAAACATTCAGCAATAAATGTGCCTCAGGGCTAAGCTGTCTTGATATTCCCTCTGCCAAATAAACTGGTTCATTTAAAAAAAAATTAGCCCAACTCAGATTTTCAGGATATAAGTAAAACTAGCCAGATTCTTCTCAAAAGTGTTACAGGTGTCATCTGTAGCCCAGTTGCCAATAGATTCCTGTTTGCATTTGAGTCCTCACTAGCACATTCCACATTCATATCAGTATTACAGCCTTCAGTGCCCCCACCAAGATGACCCCACACTAGGCCTATGAATTATGGTACTTGAATCCAGAGCCCCTCCATCCACAATCCTCCTGGACAGTGACGCCAAAGCCTCTAAGCATCGTGGTCAGGTTCCATCACAGGAATGGTCCCTCTCATCTCATGTCAGTTTTCTAAAATAGTTATGTCTACATCACTATGATTCATTACCTAGAAGAAACACCTTAAAGCACAGGGTATTCTAGCCCCGTTTCAGGGGATTGTAGTTCATTATAGAAAATAAGACTAATTGGAGTGGCTTCATCTGGCATTGGAAACTTGGAAAGCTCTGTTCACATAGAGACACACAGGAGGCAGATAGCAGGACAGACTCGGGGCCAGCACACTGCAGTAATCTGCTTCCACCAGCCCAGCCCCACCTGCTGAAGATTTCACAGCCACAAACTGAGGACCTAGTATTCAACACATAAGCATGGAAGGGTTTCATAGTGGAACTGAAATAGCTCCATAGAAATGCGTGTGAGTGTGGAACCTCTACCCCTGCGACAAGCTTATATACAGTACTGGAATAGCACTTGGAGATGTCAGAAATCCCTCCAAACTTTGAACTCTGAACAAAAAGGTTGTAACTTCATTCTAGTCTTTCTTTGGTGTGACATCGTAGTATATTACACCTTATTTCTGTGTCATGTGAAATAGAACCATCAAACTGGGCACCCCAAGAGCTAGTAAACTGTTCTCCAAGAGGGCACACCCACGTTTCATGTGTCTCTGTCATAATTGCCCATCTCCGTCCACAGACAGTTATGAACCAAACATAAATAGGTAGCCATAGCTATATCCTAATAAAACCCTATTAACCAAGGAAGCATAAGTTACAAGCTGCCTAGCCGATTCTACTTGTGATGAAGTTGAAGGGATTGAAGGGATGGAGAAGATGAGAAGATTACCAAGTTAAAGCATGCTTTCTTGGTGTGGGAGGCTGGGATGCACTGTGGTGCTCAGGATGAGAAAATTCTATTATTAGCCTTCAGTAAGGAATCTAGGGAGAATCTTATTAGTTCAACATCTACCTAATTTCCCAAACCATCAACCACAAACATTGGATCCTTTCCTGAGTTTCTACACTCCTGACCTTGGTCTAACCCCTAAAACATCTGCATCTGCTGTTTTGTTGTTTCCTCCTATAATATGGAGGGGTCTGTCTCTTTCCTCTAACCCCAAAGCCAGTACCTTGATTTCATCCTGCATGCTTCCTCATATGAATCACGAATTGTTTCCTAATTGGCTTCCTCATTTTCTCCAGACTCCTCATTGTCTGGTGTCTACAGGTACATTTTTGCCATACAACTTGAGTGACATTAGCCCCTCTTAAAGCCCTTCAGCAGTTCCTATTACACTCATAAAAATATTTCAAGAGAGGAAATAATTGCTTTTGTTTAATTTTTTTCCCAGAAAGTAGATATAGGAAAATGATAAATTCATAACTGAAATGAGAGGGGGCAATTTCATATAAGAACTCAGAAACTTGTTCTCGGGGCACAGATTTAAGTGGAAATTAAGTATCTATAAAAAAAACAAACAAAATACCATTTAGGTAGAGCTGGCAGAAAAAGGAATAAACACGTGTGTTTATAATCCCAACATTCTTGTTGGGATTTCTGGAATCTTAGCGGGGTGGCTGCATATAGTGTATATACATACAACCAGAATATTTTCAAGGAAAATAAATTAGACACATTGTCTGAGATGTCAAAACAGTCAGAAAACAGTATCAAAGGGACAAGGTGCACTAAATCAACCGTGCCTCTTCATTGGGAAACTGAGTCCCAGAGAAGCTGTGAGACTTATCTGAGCTCCACAGAGCTGACTCAGACCTGGAGGTCATATGCCTCTCAGTCTCACACTCACTCAGGTGTTAGCTTAAACTCCATTCCCACAACTATGACCAGAAAGTCAGAGCTGGGAAAGTGAATGTCAAGAGTCATTTCAGGTGTCTTACATGGAAACAACTCCCCCATCAGACAGGTTGGGGACAATGGTGGCAAGGTTTTTTTTTTTTCATTGTGAAGAACAATATTTATCTTCAGCCTTCTTCTCAGCATAACTGTGTGGTTTGAAAAGGGAGAGTTCCCATAGGCTCATATTTGAATGCTTAGTCAGTAGGGAGTGGCACTACTTAAGAAGGATTAGGAGGTGTGGTCTTCTTGGAATAGGTCTGGCCTTGTTGGAGGAAGTGTGTCACTGGGGGTGGGCTTTGAGGTTTCAAAAGCCCAATCTAGAGCCAGAGCCTTTCTGCTCCTGCTGCCTGTCATTTACCTCTCTAGCATCCTGTCTGCCTGCAGGTCACCATGCTCCCTACCCTGATGGTGGACAAAATCTCTGAACTGTAAGCCAAGACCAATTAAATGGTTTCCTTTATAAGACTTGCCATGGTCATGGTGTATCTTCACAGCAACAGAACATTGGCTAAGTCAAGGGGCAATGACTAAAATAAAGCTAACCCTTTCATATATATATAAATCTCAAGCCCCTGTGCATACCACACCCCTGTATACGACTCCTCAGAGAAGACACTGGAAGATCACAGGTATATTTTCTGTTTTGAAAAGCAAATCATCAATAAACAAAACTGTATTACATTTTAACTTATTAAGAGCTATCAAGCATGGATTTTTTTAAATGTAAAACTCTAAGAAGCACCAGTCAATGCAAAAGCTCAATTATAGACAGCCTCTGCCTACCTGCAGCAATACAACAATCTGTTCCATAGTTAACCTAGTGCCCGGGTTAAAATACCAATCACTCTTTATTATTTAAGTATAATTGTAAAAGAGAGAGTACTGAGTTTAAATTCCTAAATTTCAGTGTCAAAGATTTCTATCTTAGATTCTTATACAAGGTACTAACATCATACCATGCTAAGGATTTCATATCTGTGAATGAAACAGGTTCTTAATGTTCATACTCAAAAACTCTGTGTAGAAAGCTCAGAAAATCCGCATGGGACCCCTGGCTCAGAAGCCATTAAAAGGTGAAGTTTACATTTCTCAAACGTGTTTAGATAAATGATGCTTTCTTTATATAATGGCCTGAAGGTATCTTCTAAAGTTCACATGTTATAAAGTAATTCCCAATGAACTGGTGTTTGGGTGGCATTTGGAAGTATTTGGGACAGGAGAACATCCTCACAAGTGGATTAATGCCCTTAAAAGTGTTTGAAGGATGGAGTTTGTTTCCCAGGCTTCCTGCCTCTCTCTAAGAAGCCAGCTTCCTGCCACTAATATTCCAGCCTCCAGGACAATGAGGAGTAAGTTTCTATTCTTTCTAAATTAACCACTCTTGAATATTCTATTTCAACAATGAAGAGTACACTAAGACAAAGATGCAAAGATACTTCTAGACAGGAAGTATTTTCTCTCATGTAACCATAGATATTATAAATACTGGCTCATAGGCCCCAGTGAGGAAACTACTACTGTGGCTTTACTAACTAGACTAAGTGTTCCCACTGAAGCTTCAAAATAGTGTGGTTATGCCCACAGATTGGAGCTGCTATCAGCTTTACTGAAGTGTCTATGTAGTGAACAGTTGTAACCAAAGAGACTCATAACTGGTTGAAGTACAGAGAAGAAATGACTGTTGAATTGCCCATCCATAAGTGGAACACCCATGTTACCCTTCTAGGGATAGAGAAACATTGTGGACATGGTGATGAAAGACTGACTGGAAGAGCTAGAGGGGAGATGGCAGTGGTGTGGAACACTGACTTCCTGTATGAATTGTGGCTTGTACTCTCAAACCCACAGGAGCTGTGGCTACCAGCAAAAGATCTCAAGTCTGGGGAAGTCACCATTTGCCATGGAAAGGGGAGATGCTCAGAGACCCTTAAGAATTTATATGCAGATAGCAGTAGAGGGGAGGAGGCTTGTCTTCAGTGGCATAAGAAACTGGGAAGATGCAAGTGAGGAGATAACATTTGAGATGTAATCTGAATAAATTATGTTAAAAATCCACATGTCGCTGTAAACAAGCCCTTACTAATCTTCTCACAAGGAGCCCTAATGATCTCCATCTCATCTCATCTCATCTCATCTCATCTCTTCTCTTCTCTTCTCTTCTCTCTCTCTCTCTCTCTCTCTCTCTCTCTCTCTCTCTCTCTCTCTCTCTCTCTCTCACACACACACACACACACACACACAGTAAAAAATACCCTCGCTGAGTAGACGTAGCCCATGGGCATGTCTATCTTGATCATTAATTACTGTATGGGGGCAGTCCACAATGAGCAGCACTACTTCCTAAGCAGGTAGACAGTCCTGGGGTGTATAGGAAAGCTCACTCACCATGAGTTGTGAATGAGCTAGCAAGCTATGCTCCTCTACGATTGCTGCTACAAATTCTTGCTTGAGGTTCTGCTCTTACAGTGATGAACTGTGATTTAGAAATGTAAGCAGAACCAAAACAAAAACAAAAACCAAAAACTTCCCTTCCCTAAATCAGTTAAAGGTTGAGTGTTTTGTCACAGCCACAGAATCAAACTAGTCCAACGGAGGAGGAGAGAGGCTAACAGTGGGTGAATATCATCACACTGTATTCTGCACGTGTTCAAGAATGGCATAATGAAACCCACTACCATGTGCAATTGATAAAATTAGAGAGAAAGTGAAAATAAATAGACAGTGCTATGTCTGTCAGCGTATTCAAATAGTACCAAGATAGACTCTTCCCTTGGGAAACTGACTTGCTCTAGAGAGTACTGGGGTGTTCGGGTTCCCTATGCAGTCTCTACCCTTTCAGTAGTCCATTTCCTAAGGTGTCAGCATGCTCGTTTCTTCTACAAGCCAAACACACCACAAACCAGGATTGAAGAGGAGCCTATGATTTTAGGATACCTTAAGAAATGTGAAAAGAAGAATAGAAAATAAAATCATCAAAGGGTGATAAAGAAATGTGAACTAGGTGGAAGTTTCTCCGACAAGCCTCTAATTTTACTTTAATATCAGCATGTGGAGCCTTTATGCCTGTGTTATGGTGAATATTGGATGCTGCAGCTCAGGTGCAGTTTATGACCCCATTGATCCAACAAACATGGACACATACCTCCAAGACATTAGACACTCCCTTCACAACGACCTTTCAATGAGGTCTCCTGCAGGCTAGGTTCATCCCTGTGTTTTCAGGCTCAACCATGAGTTTCTCCTTCAATCATCACGTCTCAGGGGAAATCATATTATTTTACTTTTGTTCTCTTTTGAGACAGGATCCTTAAATTTACTGTGTGGCTGATATTGGCTTTTAACCCCATAGCCCTCCTGCCCATACCTTCTACATGCTAGAATTACAGGCATGCAGCACGCCAGCAGGAAATCATATTGCTTTAGTATCTTCATCAAAGCTATGATTGTTTCTTAGTAAAATGCAATGGCTACAATAAAAGCTTCATTAAAATGCTCCAAGGTACATAGGTGTGTTCTTATTCACTCAGAAACACACAGAGAGGGAAGAGCTGCCTTTACTCTTCCCATCCCGCACCACCTCCACAAACACCTCCAAAAAATAAGGTTGGAATACAGAGCATCAGGAAGGTGACAGCAAAATCGCCATTTAGCAGAGTGGGAAGTGGACACAGGCATGGTCACAGCCAAGCAGTACCTAAGTAGATTCCCTCCCCTGGACAAAGAGACTTCTGGAATCCAGAATAGGCTTTTCAGCAGGAATCTCCACCTGCTCTGAGTCCTCCTCTGCTTTCCCTGTTCACTCTTCCTATGTCCTTGTCTTCAGGTCTGAACACATTTCACAGCACCCAGCATGGCAGAACCAGGTGGAGATGTCCAAATACAGCCTCTGTACTGTGATGTCTGGTCTGTCACAGCTTTCAACTTCTCCAGCAGTCTGCCCTCTCAGAAGCAAATAGCTATGACATATTTTCTTTTCAGGCTTCTGTGTCAGCAAAGACATCTGGGCATATATATATATATATATATATATATATATATATATATATATATATATATATATATATATATATATATGAGAAAATCATCATTTCATTTGGAAAGATATTTAGCCATGATGTTGAAATTTATATTTCATTGTACAGTGCCTTCTGCTCTTATTAACCATAATTATGAGTGCATCAAGTTCAGTTGACTAGAACATCATGCTTTCCTAAATCAAGGACTTTCATGACCCAATGTTTATGTTTATGACTTAAGAAAAGTAACAACATTTAGTTGTAAACAAAATTGTCCCATGCTCCATAGTTTCCCCCTTTGCCATCCTCACACTCAATTCCCTGTTCCTCTTGCTCCCTTCTGATCTCTAGATGCTAGGCCACTTCAGTATACCATGGGGAGGTCCCTGTCCCTTATTTGTATCCATACCCCAACATCTGCCCAAGCTCTCTGTGCCATCTGTCCGCATTACTCGCATTACTTCATTCAGAGTCCTCCACATTCTGAATTTTTGAGAGCACCACAGCCTGCAGGTGGGTGATGTGATCGCAGCACTTCTGGGATGACTAGGCTGTGCTCTCCTGTCTAGTTTCTACCCTGAGCCATCTCTGATCACATCTCAGGAGCACCCAAGATGCTCCACCCATTTAATATTTTTACTAATATAAATCTATGGAGAAATACATTGCTTATCCTGTGTACTTTTGAAAGGGCTTACACTCTGAGAGCAAACTTAACTTCTAAATAGATAACAGCAGAATCTAGAACATCCATAACACTTTCTTTTGTCAGCTCTAACTCCCAGGAACCTGTATGATAATGTTAAGGACAGGACAGGCCTTGTTTCTACTCTGTTCATGAGACCATCTTCACTGTGGGATTTTGCTTCCCTTTTGAAAGCCTCTGTGATCATTTTTTTGTGCTAATTATTTTAGAAGAAGCATTTTTTCTGTTTTTATTGGAGAAGAGTATGGATTTTTTCCTTTACTTTGAGTACTTATTTGTATTTAATGCTGTCATTGGAGATAGCATGAGAATGAGTAAAAGCAAGAGGTATGCTGTGGGTAAGCTCCATTGGCAATAGCAACATGATGCGCATAATGTAACAGGTCATATGTATGTATGTATCCAAATAGCACACTGCACTTCACATATTTGTGTACTATACAAGACTTGAAAAAGATCATGCCATTCCAAATCCCAGCATGAATGGAGGAGGAGCTCATGAAGTTTGGAATTAGTTGAGAAATGATGAAAATTTGATGGGTGCTAGGGGGAGGAAGAGTCAGTTTTCTTTAGGGGTGTAGTCTCCAAAGGCCTGCTCATGTTCCAGTGGATAGTGTCAGACCTATGTACATACAGGCATCACTAAGTGGGCTCAGAGAGGAAAGAGAAAAAGGGAGGGAGAAAAAGAGGGAGTTAGGCTGGGAGGGAGGGAGGGAGGGAGAAAATGGATTTGGAAGGGAAAAGTAGAGGGAATTTGGAGAAGAAATTGTAGGAGAAAGAAGGTAGAAAGGGTGGAATTTGTATTCCATAGTGTAAATGTACTACAGTTTCTTTATCCATTCTTCTACTGAGGGACACTTAGGCTGTTTCCATGTTCTGGCTATTATGAATAAGGCCACTATGAACATGGTTGAGCATATGTCCCTGTAGTGTATATGACTCAGCTATTAAAAACAAGGAATTCCCGAAATTTGTGGACAAATGGATTGAACTAGAAATTATCATAATGAGTGAGTTCACCCAAAAGCAAAAAGAGTCAAATGGTATATACTCACTTATACCTAGACACTAGCCCAAGGGGCATGTTCCATGAAAGTCTTCACTTACCAGGAAAGTGGGTCAGAGGGGAGGACATCCTATTGTGACTTTAGGTGAGAGCAGCATGAGAGAATGGGGAAATAGAAGGATCCAATGGGTCCTAGAAACCTACAAGAAGAACATTATGATGGGCAGATTTGGGCCCAGGGGTCCTGCTCAAACTATGGCACCAGCCAAGGACAACACAGGCAGTAAACTTCGAACCCCTACCCAGATCTAGCCGATGAACAGGACATTCTCCACAGTTGAGTGGAGAGGGGGACTGACTTTCACCCGAACTCTGGTGCCTCATATTTGACCATGTACCCTGGATGGGGAGGCCGGGTGGCACTCAGAGGAAGGATAGCAGGCTACCAAGAAGAGACTTGATACCCTATTAGCATATATAGGGGGAGGAGGTCCCCCTTAGTCACAGACATAGGACAGGGGTATAGAGGGAAAGTAGAAGGGAGGAAGGAATGGGATGATACAAGGGATGGGATAACAATTGAGATGTAATATGAATAAATTAATAAAATATTTTTTTAAAAAGAGTGGAATTTTTTCAAAAAACATGATACGCATAGGCAAATATTAAATAAAATGTATAATTTTTGTATATGTTTAAAGAAACAGAAATGTTAACCTGATTTGAAAATTATATATCAAATACAATATCAAATTGTCACACCATTATTCTTATAAATACAATATAGTAACAATTTGTAAGCTTTTAAAAATGGTATTAAAAGAGCTACCTAAATCCAAGTACAAGATTTATTATGAATTTATAAATTTATAAATATATATTTATTCTGCTTCTACTTGGAAACAGTGAGGCATCACCAGCCTACATTTCTCTCCTCTGTTCACTTCCTATAGTTTTACAATGATGCCCATGCTGGCTCCAATGTACACATATTATCATGTGTTAATCTATTCAGTGTTTGACACTTCACGAGATGACTTAGAAAACACTATGGAATTATGGCCTAATTCAAAAGATTCTTGTTCATGATGTTCACTCTTTTTGTGGGCCAAGTCTATTATTTCATCAAGTAAATTGGTTATGTTCTTCAAGAGGTCTTCATGAAGTAGGAAATGCCACCACATGGACATTCAACAGTTTTTCTGAACTTTTGCTTACTTAATATGTTTGTATATCTTTAAATACTTCTCCTTGTTAGAAAAGGAATAAAAACCACATCATTATATTTCCAAAGGTAAGCTTTTTTTTTTAACCAAGTAGGTGGGTTTCCACTTGACTTTTAACATTGAAATTCTATTTTGAGGGTTAGCTATGTAGCTTTCCAAACACAATTTGTCAAGGTTATTTATGGATGAATGTGGTCTTCAAATGTCATGTTAAAAATGTTTCCTGTTCTTGTGAAATGGGAAAAAGAAGAAATAAGATGCAGAGACATGAGAAGAAGAGAAGAGAGGAGTGAAAAGGTGAGATGAGAGAGAAAGAGAGCAAGAAAGAAGAAGAGAGAGAAAGATTATAGATAATTAATAGACGGATGGATGGATGGATGGATAGATAGACAGACAGATAGATAAATGATAGACATAAAATGAGATCAAGTTTTATTAAATGACTACCCTATAAAAAGATTAAATTATATTTATTACATTGACATGTTTCTTTGCAGACATAATTTTCTGGCTATTTTGTATAATTGCATCCTGAAGTTTTCTTCCATCACAGCTGACATGTATTCCACTAGCTTGAAATATACCCTTGACCATTAATTTGCAGAGGTTACAGTTCCTACTAGGAATGCCTGTGCAATGTCCTTAAACAAAGATCTCCATGTCAACTGAGATTTAACACTCACCAAGCCTGGCCTCCATGGAGGCTAAGCACACTTAAAACAGGGTCAGGATACAGAGGTAATCCTCATAGCCATATCCTTGTTTTTACAACCACTCTCACCTCATATAGTATGACATTGCACCATTCCTAGAAACCATGGGAAGCTCTTTCTTAGATGGCAATGAAGACATCAAAGCAATCGTGATCATTGTACCTTTGGACATAAGACATTCTCTCTAGTTTGTGCTTTCAAGATAGACATGGGTTTCCCTTTTCCTGTGTTCTTCACAGCTGGTAGTATGGTGACAGCAGTTTGCTATATGCACACGCATGTTTCAGGAGCATGTCTTGGAGAGACTGGTTTATGTCTTGTCTAGTGAACCATCTCTAGTAAATGCTAGTTATCCAGAACGAGAATAGCTGGATAACCTGCAGCTCTTGCACCAGGAGAAAATTCCAGGAAAGCTTTTAGCATCAGAGACACTTCATGCTGAGCCTGGTTGTTTGGCCATGGAAACTACCCACGGAGTGAGGCTTTAGCTACAGAGGGCCTCTTGCTTTTCCTATTGGAAAGTAAAACATATTAATAAACCAGGAGACTGTCTGTGGGCAGCATAGATATTGGTCACAGGACATGGCTATAAACATACTTAAAGTTAAGAAAAACTCATGCATAGCCCTTATGTTAAGAGAAGGAAGCAACCAATATTCCTACTTAGCTGACTATGACAATAACCATCATGGCAAGATGTCCATAAAGGTGCCATCAGTGGTGCTCTTGTGAGTGGTAGCCAACAGATGTCTAATTGAACTTACAGCCCACTCAGTATGTCTGGTACTAGAAACCTAGCCAACTACCAGGGACTAATGTGGCCATGGATCTTAGAAAATAATCTACTACTGTCACTCTTTTAGGCTAGAACAATTCCTTCTTTACATTCTAAATCATATCATTGTTCCCACAGAAAGTAAAGCTATCACCCATTATCAAAGAAACTTCTCTTTACAGTCACAGAAAACCACAACTGGACAAAATGTATAGATCAATGGATTGTGAGAAGCCCAACCCTGCAGCACAGCACCTGCATCCAAGGCTCAGGGAATATTGTAGAAGAGAGAGTCAGAATATCAGGAAGTTAGCTGTGTGCCTGGCCCTTTTAGAAAAAAAATGGAATAAAGAAGATCTGAATGATAGCAATATTAACAGACATGCTAATGTGTAAGTGAGGAATTCTTATAGGATCTCACCCCAGACAAAGAGCTACAGACTAATGACAGAGCTAATGACAGCTGAGAGAGAGAATTAGCCTCCCAGGTATAAACACCCTGATTGGTTACCTAATACAAAGTAGTCAGCTCTGAAATCATATACATACAAACAACAGAAATGGACTCAGCAGGTTGTATTTATAGATTTCTCTGTATATGTATATGATGTGTATGTGTATGTATAACAATAATGACCAGAGAAAAAGAAACTATTAATTTAAGAGTGAGGGATAGGAGATGGTTAAAGGGAGAAAACATGGAAGGATGAAAAGGAAGGAGAAAATGGTTTAAATTATATTTTAATTAAATTGTAACAAAAATAAAAACATGCATAGAAAGAATACTTTTTAAAAATAGTTGTACTTATTTTATGTGTATGAACATTTTTCCTACATGTATGTGTGTTCCTGGTCCCTGAAGAGGTCAGAAGAAAACATTTGATCCCCAGAACTGAAGTTATCAATAGTGGTAATCAAACCTGGGTCCTCTGGAAGAGCAACAGGTGCTCTCAGCTGCTCAGTGATCTCCCCAGCACCCTCAAAATGTTCTCTTTAAATATATTATTGATGTCACTGGAGACAGCTGTGGGCACTGTCCTTTAATTCTACCCCTCCAAAGCTCAACATGTGTGCTGCTCTTCTGCTTAGAAGACTATGTGGTCAAGCTCATTCAAGAGTCCAGGACTCTCTGGCATGAAGTGTAAGATCAGATTTCCAATGATGGAGTGGTAGAAATTGGAATAAAGTCTGATAAGCATAGGACTCCTGACTGCTGAACTTCACACATGGAAAGGAATCCAAATTCCAGAAGGAGACAGGGTGGAGTGGACAGAAGACACAACAGGGATGGTGGCATCTATTAACTGGGTGGAAAGTAAAAGGATTTGGAGTTTGACATATGCCAAAAAATAAATCAGCTCAGAAAACATCCCAGGCTTTCCCAGACTCAGCTCTAGCCAAACAGAAAGTCAAGAGTCAAGTTCAGGGAGACTGAATATGTAGATGCCTACCACAGTGTGTTGGTCTAAGTGAGAATGGCACCCTTAGGCTCATATACTTGAATGCGTGGTCTACACTTGGTAGAACTATTTAGGAAGGATAAGGAGGAGTGAGCTTGTCACTGGGGCAGGTTTTGAGGTTTCAAAGGCCCATGTGCTGTACCAGCTGGTTCTTTCAGCCTCCTGCTTCTGAATCAGATGTAATCTCACAGTTACTGCTCTAGTGCCATGCCTGCCCATACTTCCCACCATGATGAACATGGACTAGACTGAAACTATAAGCAAGCTTCCAATAACTCTTTCTTTGTATGTTTCCTTGATCATGGTATCTGTTCAAAGCAATGGAAAAGTAAGACACACACTAAGTGTCAATCTCCCTGTGAGGGTGGCAGCACTGGGATGGGGTGAGAGGCGGGGTGTGGATGCAGACTTCTCGAGGAACATGACATCACACGTCTGATGTGATAACCATATAATAACAACTTGATAAATTTGTAAGAATAGAAGCTATGCTGAGGAACAAAATAATTATCAATATATAAATAGCCCCTACAGTAATTAAATATTGGGAAAAAATCAGGAATTTAAAGTAACTGCTGCAAACATGATCAAGAATTTCATCAAAAAGAGTCACGATGAGTGAACAGATGAGAAATTCTCTTTTAAAATGAAAGTGCATGAAAAAAAATTCTAGAAGCAGAAATTATCATCTTTGAAAATAAAACATAGTAACAGTAGTAGCAGAGTTAAAAAGCTGGCAAATTTAATCAATAAACAGGTTGAAGAGAATGGAGAAAGGTGATAGTAACAATTAGAAAAGGAGGCTAGGGAGATGATTAGCTGAGCGCAGTGTCCATCTGTACTGCACTGCACTGCACTGTACTGCATTGCACTGCACTGCCAGGGGGCCACATCTGGCCAAACTGCAGAGAACACCTGAACTTGTGTGCTTAACCCAGTGTATACATTTACAACATAATCCTAAACTTGGGCTCAGGAAATAATACAGGAGAAGGAGGAGAAAGTTCATAAGCCAGAGGATCAGAATGTCTGCTCAGTAACTGTGTCTTCTAAAGAATAAAAAATAATGTCAGGAAATAGCTGGTGTGGAGAAAGAGGCAGTCTAGAAATTCTAACAACTACTAGAGGAAAGTTTAAAACACATATAAGCATTAAGATAGATGAACATTAGTAGTGCAGTCATATCAAGGAATGCTAAGCAAGCATGATGTTGATTTGACTTAATAAATTGGCTTCTACATGAATCAAAATTTCAAACCAAAAACAGATGCCCATCATGTAAATTACTGTTCAAATAGAACAGGAGGTGCCATAATCCAGCTCCCAGTGGTGTGTCCAGGTAAATGGTCACTTTCTTCACCTCTTACAAAGTTATGTTTGCTCATTGCACATTATCCATCTTTCTATTTTATAAGGAAATATATTTAAATATCCATCCCACCCACCAGTGTGTAACATCTTCCCTGAAGTTTCTTTGTATACAGCATTTTTTGTATCTCTGCTTACTGTTGTAACAACACCACAAAGCATGTACTTTAAGTAAGACCGTATCTCTCAAGTTGGTTCTTAGCTTTAGCTTCCTTGAGGCCCTCAGACGCAGGCAGAGGTAATCATTTTTTTTTTTATCCTAACAAAAAATTTTATTTATTCCTTTCAGGAAGAGCAGAGCATCTAGGAATTGGGATGATGGTGTCAGCATCTGTTTATCCTAATGGATTTCAAGTTCTTGGGAAAGAGATTAGAAAATTGCTATTCTATTAGCATCTGATACTATCTTTGGAACATCTCAGAGTGCTTTACATGAAGAGATACTATATCCAACTGATATCTTAGACATTTCAACAACAATTAAAAACTGTAATTAATGTCAAAACACAGGAAAAATGTTAAAAATCAATCTATTGCATTTTTTTTTAATTTTCGTTAAGGCTAAAGTGTCAATGAGTATTATTTTTCTACTATCCTAAGGTAGTTCAAGAAATAAGGTGAAGCATCAGAGCTTCCAGCCTATGGAAATCATGAGAAAACAAGTGAATCTATCATCAGACTCCCTCCATCCAACTTGGTAAACTACCCAAAAAAACAAAGCCAGCAAGATGTCTAAAGGACAGCGTAAAAGCATACGCAAAAAAGCCCAAAACAACATGGCGTCTCCAGTTTCCAGCTATCCCAAAGAAAACAACCCAGAGAGCTCAAATACAACAGAAATACAAGAAAATGACCTCAAATCCTTAATAAGGAGCATATTAATGGAGGAAACAAATAAAATTCGTTATCAAATACAGGAAGACGCAGCCAAAAGGTGAGAGACATAAAAGAAGCACATAGAGTGGAACTGGAAAATTTTCAGGAAAAAGCAAACAACCAATGAAAGAAATAAATAAAACGGTTCAAGCTCTGAAGACCTATAAAGAGGCAATGGAAGAAACTCAGGAATATACAAACAATCAGACAAAAGAAATCAAAAAATCAGTTCAAGATCTGAAGACGAAAATGGATTCAATGATAAACACATAGACAGAAGAAAAACGAGAACGTAAGACCGCAGAAAGAAGGCGAGCAACACAGAGGTGAGCTTTTCTAACAGAATCCAAGAGACGGAAGAACAAATCTCAGGTCTAGAAGATACAATCACAGATCTTAAAGCTACTCCAAAACATAGAATTGAATGGAGCATTACCAAATTCATTCTATGAGGCCATAGTCACGCTGATAACTAAACCTCACAACGACTCAACAAAGAAAGAGAATTTCAGACCAATTTCTCTTATGAACATCAACGAAAAATACTAAATAAAATTCTTGCAAAACGAATAGAAGCACACATAAAGGATATTATTCATCATGACCAAGTAGGCTTCATTCCAGGCATGCAGGGATGGTTTAACATATGGAAATCCATCAATGTAATCCACCATATAAATAATAAAATAAAAAAATGATCATCTCTTTAGATGCAGAGAAAGCATTTGATAAAATCCAACACCCATTCATGTTTAAAGTTTTAGAGAGATCGGGGATACAAGGCACTTTCCTCAACATAATAAAGGCTATATATAGCAAGCCAATAGCCAAAATCAAAGTAAATGGTGAGATACTCAAGGAAATTCCTCTAAAATCGGGAACAAGGCAAGGCTGCCCACTCTCTCCATATCTCTTCAATATAGTACTCAATGTTCTAGCCAGAGCAATAAGACAACAAAAGGAGATCAAGGGTATCCAAATGGGAAAGGAGGAAGTCAAACTATCCCTATTTGCAGATGATATGATAGTGTACATAGTGACCCTCAAAATTCCACCAGAGAATTTCTACAGCTGATAAACACTTTCAGCAATTTCGCTGGATATAAAATTAACTCAAAAAAGTCTGTAGCCTTCCTATACACAAATGAAAAGCTTGCCGAGGAAGAAATTAGGAAAGCCACACCCTTCACATTAGCCACAAGCAATATAAAATATCTAGGAGTTACTCTAACTAAGCAAGTGAAGGACTTGTTTGAAAAAAATTTCAAAACTCTGAAGAAGGAGATTGAAGATGACATGAGAAGATGGAAGGATCTTCCTTTCTTATGGATCAGGAGACTTAACATAGTAAAAATGGCCATCCTACCAAAAGCAATCTACCGATTCAATGCAATCCCTATCAAAATACCTACACAATTATTTAAAGACATTGAAAGTTTAATTCTGAACTTCATATGGAAAAACAAAATAGCAAAAACGATCTTGTACAATAAAAGGTGCTGCAGAGTAATCCCCATACCTGATCTCAAATTGTACTATAAAGCAAAAGTAATTAAAACAACATGGTACTGGCACAGCAACAGGCTGGTTGATCAGTGGAATCGAATTGAAGACCCAGATATGAATCCACACACATATGGTCACTTGATTTTTGACAAAGAAGCCAAATCCATTCAATGGAAAAAGGATAGCATCTTCAACAAATGGTGCTGGTCTAACTGGATGTCTATGTGTAAAAAAATGCAACTGGACCCATATTTGTCACCTTGTACAAAACTCAAATCCAAGTGGATTAAAGACCTCAACATAAAACCAGAGACACTAAGTCAGTTAGAAGAAAAAGTGGAGAAGAGCCTGGAACATATTGACACAGGAGACAACTTTCTGAACAGAACACCAACAGCCCAGGCCTTAATGTCAATAATTAATAAATGGGACCTCATGAGGCTGAGAAGCTGCTGTAAGGCAGGAGACACTGTCAAGGGAACAAAGCGACAGCCTACAGACTGGGAAAAGATCTTCACCAACCCTACATCTGACAAAGGTCTAATATCCAAAATATATAAAGAACTCAAGAAATTAAACACCACCAAACCAAATAACCCAATTGACAAATGGGGCTTGGAACTAAACAGAGAATTCTCAGCAGATGAATATCAAATGGCTGAGAAACACTTAAAGAAATGCTCAACCTCCTTAGTCATCAGAGAAATGCAAATCAAAACAACTCTGAGATTCCATCTTACACCCATCAGAATGGCTAAGATCAAAAACTCAAGCGACACCACATGCTGGAGAGGATGTGGGGAGAGAGGAACACTCCTTCATTGTTGGTGGGAATGCAAACTAGTACAGCCACTTTGGAAATCTATCTGGTGCTATCTGAGAAAACTGGGAATAGGGCTTCCTCAAGACCCAGCTATTCCACTCCTTGGAATATACCCAGAAGATGCTCCAGCACATAACAAGAAAATGTGCTCAACCATGTTCATAGCAGCCTTATTCATAATAGCCAGATCATGGAAACAGCCTAAATGTCCCTCAGTAGAAGAATGGATAAAGAAACGGTGGTACATATACACTATGGAATACTACTCAGCTATTAAAAACAAGGAATTCCTGAAATTTGTGGATAAATGGATTGAGCTAGAAATGATCATAATGAGTGAGTTAACCCAGAAGCAGAAAGACTCAAATGGTATATACTCACTTATATCTGCATACTAGCCCAAGGGGCATGTCCCATGAAGGCCTTCACTTACCAGGAAACTGGGACCGAGGGGAGGACATCCTATTGGGACTCTAGATGAGAGAAGCATGGGAGAATAGCAAAGTAGGATACAGAGGGTCCTAGAAACCTACAAGTAGAACATTATGATAAGCAGATTTGGGCCAAGGGGTCCCGGTCAAACTAAGGCACCAGTCAAGGACAATACAGGCAGTTAAATTTAAACCCCTACCCAGATCTAGCCAATGCTCAGAACATTTTTCACACTTGAGTGGAGAGTGGGATATGACTTTCTCACGTACTCTGGTGGCTCACATTTGATCATGTCCCCTGGAAGGGGATATCTGGTGGCACACAGAGGAAGGACAGCAGGTTACCGAGAAGAGACTGATACTCTATGAGCATATACAGGGGGAGGTAATCCCCCTCAGGAACAGTCATAGGGGAGGGGAATAAGGGGAAACTGGGACGGAGGGAAGAATGGGAGGATACAAGAGATGGGATAACCATTGAGATGTAACAAGAATAAATTAATTTTTAAAAAAAGAAAAATAAAGCTTCTCCTGATGATTCAAGTAAAGAAATCCTTTCTCGGCACTGGTCCCTCATGTCACAGGGAAATATCTGGAATGCTCCCTTACTGTTGCCTAGGTTGGAGATAGTGTGCTGGTGAAAAGGTTTAACAAGTTCCACAAAGTACTAGAAACAGAAGAATATTGTGACAGTATGTACAGTAACTCAGGAAAATTGTCTCCAGCCTTCCCATCCCAGGATGATCTCAATAGGACATGAGAAATTTTCTCCATACTTTCACTTTGCAGTTGATAACTTAGTTAATCTGTTCCCAGGCTTTCTCATTTCTATTGCTTTCCCAAGTTGAGAATGGTTTACATCCTAGAATCCCAGGGTATTTTCCCATGGTCCTAGTAGTTGTTGACATACTTTTAAAATATTATTTTTAATTTTAGTTTCTTATATTTATTTTCCCCTTCTCCACACCAATCCCCTTCAACATTTCCAACACCAGGTAGAGAAATGTTAGTGGGAAGAAGGGTCACAGTTCTCTTTGGCCACCTCTTGCTCTTTCAGGTGTTCCAGTTCTTTGTGGCAAAACTAATCTGTGCCTTCGGGATATTCAGCCAGGAGCCGCAGATGCAGCAGCAGCAGCATTCAGTCTTCTCTTTCTCCTCAGACCATCTCCTCCAAGCATCCTTCTCGAAGCCTCTCTCCACCCCCCTCTCTCTCCTCCTCCTCCTCCTCCTCCTCCTCCTTGTCCTCCTCCTCCTCCTCTTCCCTCGGCTCTTATATATTTTCCAACTGGCAAAGACCATGACTTTGCATGAAGCAATTTCCTATTGACAAATATCATGCGCCCTCTCAGGAGGCTATTGTCAGCTGTAGACAAACTGGAACAGACCCCAAACCCTACACCTGGGATTAAAACAAAAACATGTTTACATAACATAACTGAGTTTTTTAAAAGAACAAAGCAAAACTTCCATGACAAGTAGTTGTCAGAACTCTGCTTCAGAAAGGGCACCAATGTTTACAGATGACTCTTAGGGAGAACTTGATTAATCTCAAGACAATTAGGAGCATGGGTGCTTACGAGATGTGTGTGATGTTGGAAATATCTACAAGTCTTTAAGGAAATGCTAGTCAGAAGCAAACAGGATATGTAAGTGACTTTAAACAGGGAAATGTGGCCACTTAATTCAGGTAACCATTGTTGGAGATGCAGTAGAATTTCCTTTTAATGCTTTATTATATACCAATTAAATGTAATACATGTCCAAATTTGAAAAGTGTATTGCAACATCTCATCAAGATGGAGCTCACACGTGGTACTGTTAACTATGCCAAAATCCTGTGGCTGGCTGCTCATATACTCTGAGGATAAATAGTAATATTATTCTGCTAAATGGACAGAGTAATAAACTATCCCCTACATTCTTCTTTTTATACCCATAGATTAGTTACCTCTCAGCCCTCATTAGAGAAGATTCATTTTGTAGTGGAGACCTGCAGCTGGTCAGTGTGCTGAGGATAGGAAAGCTTAAAGTGCTAAGCCCAAACCTGGGTGTCTATACCATGCCCAGACCACTAAGGCTCAGAAATCATCATCAAAGAGGCGGTGAAAATATTGTAAAAGTCAGCAGTAGGAGAAGCCTCTAGTGAAACAATATTTACTGAACATTACAGCACAATCGTGCACTTGAACTCACAGGAGCTACTACTGCATATACAAGACTTGTACAAGATTAAGCCAACCAAAACCTCAGCATGGTGGGGAAGGGTATTTTGAAGTCCCACTCCTATTTGAGGAGCTACTGACAATTGATATCTGGTGGTGAAAGGAAGTTAAGCTTTTTCAGGGATGTACCATTTCCAGGGTCATGCATGCCCTAGTATATTGCTCTATACCCATGAATATACAGGGACCAGTAAATTACTCAGTGTTTATTAAACAAAACAAAAAGAGCACAGTAAGTTGTGAAGAAATACTGTTGAGGAGGTGTTGTTCAGCTTCTGGTGACAAGTGGCTTGGGTCCCATGTCGAGGGGCTGGACCAGGTACTGCTTGCTTCCGGAGGAGAACTGAAGGACCGTGATATCCAAGGTCCCAAGGTCCCATTTTTTCCTAATGGCAGTTTAGTGTGTTCAGATGAGGCCCATAGCCTGGGCACTAGGCCAGGTTCCAAGTCTCAGGGGTAGGCAGAAAGTGAGTTTTCCACAGTGTGTAACAGTTTAGCTCCTTTAGAATGAGATTGCTGCATCAGCAGGCAGTGGAGACTCAGTAGCTCCACAAGCCCATGATGATACCAAAAGTGTCACAGCCCTTCATGCCATGCTGAATACAGCAGAGGAAACAGGCAGATGTCATAGCTGCCTTGACTGCCTTAATAATCAACAAAGCCCCAGGCATTCCCCAGTGATTCTTCCCCAGGATAAATGGAGTCTCAGATGGCCATGGTGGGGGAATGATGACCAAGAAAAAATGAACACACCAGCCAGCCTTTGTTTGGGCAGTGGGGAAGGGTTTGAGGGTGAATGTATCTGATTTGCTAGGGCTAGGGGTGCCAGGATACTTAATCTATGTGCAGTCAGTGGTCCTATCACAAGAAGGAAAATACAGTACTTAATTATCCTATGGGTGAGGGAAGAATTTCTAAGTATGATTAAAGGTCATTTGCTGGAGGCTAGGATCTCCTCAGCATAGAGTTAGGTAATTTCAGGAATTCCCTATGCTTGCTGAACAAGTTTCTTATCAGGAAAAGGTCAGACCTGTAATCTTCCTTGAGGGCTATGTGTTACTCCTTACAAGATCTGGGATTACCAGATTACATGGAGTAGGAACGCTGCTGATAAAAAGGGAGTCCACCATCATAGACAGAGCCCAAATAGCTATCCAGAGACATGAAACTTCAACCTATCCAGCAGAGTCCCACAAGGAGGATAGGGCCTTGATGGAACAGTGGGAAGAGAATGAGAGGTGTGTTTGATCAAAACACATTTTATACATATACTAAATAATTTTAAGATATAATAATATAAAATATTGAGAAGATAGGAAAATTATATTCTCCAAGTATAATGAGAAGAAATTAGAAAAATGTTTTAGTTAATTGTAGTTGCTATTGTGATAAAATACCCTGACTGAGCAACTTAAGAAATGTTTTATTTGTTTTGGTTGTTGCAGTGTAGTTCATCATGGCTGGAAAGGTAAGGCAGCAGTATCTTTAGGTAGCTGGTTGCACTGCATCTATAGGCAGGAAAAAAATCCAGGAATGCCTTGCTTAGCTTACTTTCTCCTTTGTATGCTATTTAGGATCCTAGCCAGGGGAATGGCACCACCCACTGTGGACAGGGTTTCTCATTACAATTTACTAAATCAAGCTGACTTCCCAAAGCCAAGCCCAGAAGCCTACAATTCTAAATCTCATGAAGCTCACAAATGAGATTAACATCACAAACACTCCAAAAAAATCACACACAAAAAATAGAAACCTAATAGCAACCTATCAAAAATCAAGGGAGTCACACAGAAATCTGATGAGCAGTCATAAAATTTTAGAATTAATAAAAAAATTAGGGCACATCAGGCCAAAACTATTGGATGCAGCTAATAAAGATCATAGAGGAAATTTTCCATCGGAAAAGCCTGAGTTAAGGCAAAAGAAATTGCTCAAGTCCACACAACATGGCATCATACTACACAGTAAAAAGGATGAGACAATAAAAGAAGATAATTAAAATGGTTCATACATGGGGTTGGGGAGATGGCACACCTGACAAAGTGCTTACTGTACAAGCATGAGGACCTGAGTTTGATCCCCAGCATCCTTAGAAAATGTAGACATGGCAGCATTCCCATATAATTCCAGCCCTAGGGAAGCAAAAACAGGAGAATCTCTTGGAGCTTCCTGAACAGCAGCTGGTAAGGTCAAGGTTTAATGAAACACCCTGTCTTAAACAAACAAACAAACAAAGAATTGGGAGAAAGGGAGGGTAGAAAAAGACATGCAAAATCAACCTTTGATCATAACATGAACATGTATACACACACATACATGCACATACATACAGTAGATCACACATTTTAAAAAGAGTACAGAGAAACAGCAGTGGAGCTGGACAAGGTGGTACACACCTGTAATTTCAGGTCTCCTGAGGCTGATGCAGGAGAAATGTATCCTTGAACCCAAGCCCCCGTTCCAGAGCAAACACCAGATGAGGGGCTACTTTAAAGTAGTTAATGTTTAGCTAAATAGGAAAGTAAAAAGGAAATCTCACAGAATTATAAGTCATAAGATTGCCACTGATTACATAAAATGATGGAGTATAATAGATGAGTTTATAATATGAAATATTTAGGTTTAAAAAATGAAGAAATACACAAAGGAACAAAGCACAAACCCAAAAATATTATAATAAACCCAACCCAAACCACACCCAAAGCAAACAGCTGAGCCATGTGGCCTCACTACTGAGTTGTACCAAAGATTTTAATTTAATGCTAACTCTTCCTAAATTCCTCCCAATGAGTAGAATAATATGAAGCTGGGCTATACAGCCTCAGGCCTCTCCCCAGAGGGTGCTGCTGACACACACTGTGTTCACTTTATGTCTCAGGCTGGGTACCATTTTCTGAAACCCGAGTTTGAAAATATTTGATTAAAGGAAGCCTAGGTGGTAGGGTTAGATTTTTTGATGCTGGTAAATGCATCCATGCTCTCAGCCCTCTCCACTCCTTCATTTCCGTGTCTATGGAAAAGCCAATCTCACAATGACACAATGCATAGGTTTGTAATGTGCTCTGTATCATCTTTTTATCAATCCAAAACCATGGTGAAGTTCAACCCTGTACTCTGCATGATGAGAGGCCTGGGTGCAGTTGTTATGGAGTTGCCCAAAATACGCAGCCAATAAAAGATAAAACTGGGCTGTGTCTTTGAAGGTCTGCAGGCAGCTTGTAGACCATTCTAGAGGAGCAAGAGATCACAGGTAGGTGCTGAAAACCAGGACACTTGGCTCGCAGAACCAGCAGTGCTACCTCTGTCACACTCAGAGACATGAGGACATTCCAGATCAGTGTCTCAGACTCCAAATAACTCAGCAGCTGGGCCACTGTGCTGGATATATCTGTGTTCACTCTTCCCAAGTAATGCAGACTCACTCAGAACAGGGGAATTCTCCAAACTTAGTAAGGTCAGGAATAAATCCCAATGTGGACAGGTATGTGATAAAAATCTATGGAGGTGTAACTTAAGGATATTTTAATTTACTTATCTGTTCTTTGACAATTTCATATACACATATAATATGCAACATACACAATATTATATATTGTATAATTATAATATATAACATGTATTATACAATATATACAATGTATATTATATTGTATATAATAGACACAGTATATACAATAAATATATATATGAATGAATTAATTTTAAAAATTATAATGCAAAAAAAGAAAAAAATACATATATGCAAATATATATAATATATTCTGATCAAATCAATACACCAACTCATTGTAGACCTCCCATACACTTCCCCTTCCCAACTTCACAGTTTCATATCCTCCTCTTTTATAAGCAGCCCACTGAGTTCAGCCAGAACGGCCCATATGTACACTTGTATAGAACCATACACTGTGGCATGGCCAGTCTATGACAGTCAAACACTTCTAAAGAAAATTGATTGTCCCTCCCCCAGAAGCCATCAACTGTAAACAGCTCTCTACCTGGGGAGGGGGCTGGTGAGGCCATCCCTAAAGGGAAGGTTTTAAAGGCCAAGAAAATGAGTTCTGAAACAGTGACCCTTGGATTGAGGGGTCATAGCCTGTCACTAGACATTGGATTCACATTCAATGTCTGAAGAAATATTTTCTGCATTAGGCTACAGATGCACATGTCCATTGTGTCAATTCTCCTTATTGGGTGTATGTGTATGGCATCTTGATCTTATAACTTACCTGTTTTATCCTGTGACTTCTGTTAACACTAATGCAGTAACATGTGTTTCACTATTTCCTTACCTGCCCCTTGCTGGATCCCTGTGGGAAGAGGTTCTGTTTATCTGGGAGCTCTCTATTTACTAGAGATCGGAAAGTGGCTTCTGGGTGAGACAAGGAGATCAGTGAATGAGGTGGTTACGTAGCAAGATGCATGCAAACATGGTGACCGGAAAGCAAAGAATGCATGAGAGCAAAAGGATTTGCTTTGCCAAGGCAACATGCTGATAAAGGCTCCAGGGACATGAAGCCAGAAGGCTCTGACAAGGGGCAGGGACGCTGCCTCGCTCTTGGTGCAGATGCACAGGGGACATGACAAGGAGCCCCTAAGAATCAGTGGAAACTACAGCCAGTTTAGACCCGATGCAGAAGAATTTGAGGGAGTGCTCACCATGAATAAGCAGAATCTCTCCCCTTCACCTTGGGTTTCTACCTGTCAGCAAACATCATTGCGCTGTTGCCACACACTTAACACTGGTTTCCTGACTGGGAGATCCCTCCAGGTAGACTGTTATTGTGAAGGCATGAAGACTTGAGCTCAGAACCTCAACACTAATGGGTGACCCAGCACTGAAGGTGAGAGTGGAGACCACTGAATCCTGGGGCTTGCTGGTCAGTCAGTCTAGATGAAGTGGGGAGCTCTAAGCTCAGTGATTGCCTCAAGAGAAAAAAGTAAGGTGTTGCGCAAGGAGTCATACATCATATGCAGCCTCTGGGTACACACACCTGCACACACACACCAATTTACACAGCAATAAAAAAAGTTTAAGTTCTTCTACAAGAAATTAAAATTATGGGGTAAAGAATACTAGAGTTTCAAATATACAAATAACTCATGTTTGGTCTGAGATCATTAATTAAAGCCAAGGGAACCTTCAGGTTCAAACCACAATGCATCAGTGAGTGACTGTACCATAAACAGATGTACCGTGAAGTCACTGCAAAGGGCTGGCTAGCACATGAAAATAGCAATCAGCACTTTCTATCCCTGAGTGAGCATTGCCGCTCACTGGGAATTAGTGAACAGAAAGTCACCTGGAGTGCTTGTAGGCCACCGTGCACATTTGTCCCAGAGAGATGATGAAAAGTTCATCTGCAGAAAGAGAGCAGAGTCCAAGGCCAGGGGCTCTGGTGACATGACTTCATGCTTCAGGCTCCTTGGAACCTGCTACTACTGAGCACCTAGTCTGGCTATAGCTTCTGCGTGTAAATTACCATCTCATGCCTCCCATACCTCAGAGACAGCCACTCTAATTAGGACTAAGCTACACTCGCTGAGATTACCTGGCTCTCTGGCACATGGCCATCCAACAGGAAGCAGGCCCTGCATGACAACATGCTGAAGGGACAGGAAGCATGCTTCAAGTAGCAAACTGCCAGCTGTGTCAGAGGAGTTAATAGGGCAGACTACGGGATAGTTGATTTTTCGGTCTGGAAGGAAATGTTCAGTGAACTCTATGCTCTGACTGACATAGATATGGGAGACAATGTGTCAAAATATAGTGGTGTGCAGTCGCAAACAAAACCGCCCCATTTTCATATAGCCTTACAGGGAAGCACTTCACCCATATGCTGTGTTTGGATATCAAGCTCCTTTGGAGGCCAAAAAGAACAATATTGGCTTTCAGCCACAATAGCAGTTGCCAGAGCTAGTGCTATTTCATCTCTTAAAAAGATAAAAAGTTAAATCAAGGGCTATAACAATAGCTAAGCAGTTAAGAGTCCTTGCTGAACTTCTAGGGGACCCAGGTTCAATTCTTAGCACCCATGTGGTAGTCCACAAGCATCCTTCACTCCCATTCCAGGGGATCTGACATCCTCTTCCAACCTCTAGGAGCAAGAGCTACTCAAATAGTACACAAACATACACACAAGCAAAACACCAATATCCATCAAAAAGAAAACTCATTAAAATACATCTCCACAAAGCAGATCTGTAAAGGAACAAAAAGAGCTTTTTAGAAATTCTTCAAATGCATCAAAAATTAAATCTATCCACAACTGATATGAATGTGGTGTTGAGAGTCTAGTCTGCCGGGGAAAACTCAGAATTCCAAATGTCAGTGTGAGGCTTTAATTTTTTCTGTATTAGCTGTGCTTTCACTCTGAACTACAAGAATTGTTTAGAGTCCTTATTGACTGTTTTTACAGGAGAGCCAGTTCCCAGCATACACATCACAGCCACTCATGACTGTCTGTAACTCCATCCAGGTCATTTGCTGTCCTCTTTCAGCCTCAGAAGGCACCCACATGCATGTACATGTGCACACGAGAATGCACACACAGAAACACATGCGCGTGCACACACACACACACACATTTTAATAATTAGGGTGATGACAGAACACACCTTTAATCTCAGCACTCAGGGAGGCAGAGGCAGGTGGATATCTGTAAGTCTAGAGAGCTAGTTTCAATACAGCCAAGAATATACAATGAAGCCCTATCTTGAAAACCTTTACTTAATTTAAATCAATACATTTTAATAATAAAAATAAAAGGACCATTTATTTTGTATAATTTGTATTCCAAGTTCTGATTATCACTTTGTAATTTCATATTTCCAGATTTCATTGTCATTGAGATCAAGGAAAAAAATGTAGAATTTTATCAATGAAAAAACGGTACTGGATTTTCAGATTTTTTCCCCCTTTATTTACTGTGGACATGGGGTTGTCTGAAGGCAGCTACTGCTCAAGCAATACCCATATCCACAGTGCATGTTTAAGAGGATCCCAGAGCTATAGTACCACTGTGATGGGAGAGGAGCAGCAGCTCTGATTTAAATTCTCCTTGGAATATGTGTTCACCCATACAATATTATATCCACAAAAGTTATATTTTGTGGTTATGTGAAAATTTGGTATTGTTAATCAATAGATACATGAATAACTCTTTGAAATATGTCCGTTCCACTCAGAGTCTGCCCTAGTTGACACATCCTTGTGTGCACAAATTAAATGCACACTCATGTGATGTTGTACTGGGGTGGGAATATCCTGAAGCAAGTGCCTTTACAGTGCTTTTCTTAAGAGTTTCTTATTTCTATTACCACCTATTGTTAATAAATATTTACATAGACAAGTCAGTCATTTTCAAAGACATCTTAGTGTATGATAACTATTTCAATAATGGATCAAAACTTTTCTTTCTGTTATATAATTGGAGAATTCAAATCAGGATAAAGCTTTGCTCCAAGATTTCTGTACATGGAAGAAAACACATGTAAAATATTCAACAGTGAGGCAAGGCCATATTATGTGTACATTAGAGTTAAACCACCTGGGGATGTGCCAGTGCCTGAAAGCCTGATTAAGAAGTCTTGTGTTCCTAGGACAAAAAGAAAAGAAAAAGAAAAAGAAGAAAGAAAGGAGAGGAAAGTAACAAAAGCTCCCACCTTTTCAAAAGCAGTTGAACACTTCTTCACATATTTTAAATAAAGAAATAGCTGAAGTATCTGATATAAGTTCATGTTGAGAAACATGAATTCAGAGTAGATATTAAACCAGAGTTACAAAGAACAGTACAGCAAGCTGAAAACTACCATGACCTCAGTGAAGCCCTGCAAAATTACAAACAGTAACTGTGTCATAAATGTGGACTGCTGCCATTCCTCAGTTAATGTCACACAGTACTTAAAATTCTGCCTAATGTGTCCTTAAGGAGCATTTAACTGTGCTGTATCATATTTGTTTTAATGGAGACTTCAAGTTGGAGATTTGATACAACTCAACTCAAAACAGGACTATTGGGCTCAGCTTCCTCTGCACCATTAGGGGGCTCTCTGCGTTCACTCCACTGTCCCCTCAGCAATCAATGACAAGGAAGTCAGATTTGTGTCCTCTGCAGGCCTAGGCAGTAAACCAATTCTCTTATCCTGATCCTTGATCTCCTTACATTTTGCAAGCTGAACAGAGATAAGCCTGGGCAATGTTAGACAAGCCAAGGAGACCCTGGATGGACTTGTGTCCGTGTTTACAGCAAGGTTTACCCTTGATGTGAGACAATAATCACAAAGAAAATATTGTGTCAACCCTTTTAACTCGATGAAAGATTGAGGGATATAGGCGGGGGGAGGGTGGAAGGAGAGAGAAAGAGGGAGAGAGAGAGAGAGAGAGAGAGAGAGGGAGAAGTTCACACAAGCTAGCATTCTAAAAATAAATTCTACTGCTCTGGCCAAAGTCAAATTAGATGATTATATTTGATTCTACTTCCATGTACTCACCTGTTTTTTCCTGTCCACGGAAGCAAGCCTGGCTGTGGGCACTCACCTGTAGCTGTTGACCTCTATTAGAAAATAGAAATAACCCTTTTGATGCCATTTAAATACACATCGGTGCTGGGGGAGATGCATTTCAGTGGAACCTCACATCACAGGGGCTGGTATCATGTCTGCCTATCCTGTTGAAAGGGCCTTATTAAAACCTGCTTGCAATTCTTTGATTTGCTGCTGTGTGAGAGGTCAGGAATGGCTCACCAACGTTGGATATCTCTTCCTACACACTGCATGGCTCGGCCACACTCCTACATCTCCTTTACAGCTTGTTAGACTCGTCTGACTCATAAATAATTTTACAAAAGTGAACAGCACAACTCTCACAGGAAATTCCTGCCAGCTACTCACCCTTTCCTGTGAATGCCTCTGCAGTCTTATTCCTATCAATCACAAATACAGACAAAATCTCCACAGAGACGGGAAACGGCATTTTAAATACTACAGAGTCTGACTACCATTATTTCTGAATGATTGCCCTGACAATGGTGAGCCAGCCTTGTCCTGTTGAGTACTACCTATCCTCAAAAACAGGCGATGGCCTCTCTGTTATCCTACGCATACCCAGCCTGGGTGGACTCCTGGTTATATCTCTTCCTGGACTTTCTCTATATATACTACAAGGTGCAGCTCCCCTATAAAGGCAGTAATGTCAGAGGTTCCTTGAGGAGTTGGCTTTGGAGGAAGACCAGTCAATCAGCCACAGCCTCCAGAAATAAGGTGACACTGAAATTTTCTTTCCTGTTTGACAAAAAGACAGTTAGGGTTCCAACACACATCAAGACAATAAGGAGATTGAATGTTCGGGAGTAGCAGTGATCTCCCACAAGGACAGACGGTGCTCTCTGACTTGCCCACCGCCCAAAGGGTACAGGCTATGTAGGCTGCAGAACTCTGATCTTCATTTCATTGTTGTAGCCAGAATGAATCCACTGTCATCAGAGAGCTTAACCAGTCCATGATGACTCTGTACCAATGATGCCTTATGGTGCTCAAAGTTCACTTACAGCGACCCTTCAGCTCTCAGTCCCAGCTCTTAACATCAGCTCAATATTAAAAGCATCATACACTAGGCATGACCACATTAGAGCCCAGGTTTTCCTCCATCAAACATGCTCTTGTTAGGCAGAAACTCAGCTTTGAAGAGAGGAACTCCAGTACTGCCCTTGTGCCTTTTCCTGTCTGATGATAATGTACCATTCTGTGGTTCCTGGAATTGTCTCCAGGTGACCCACTTTCCCTTCTCAACATGAGCCTAAGCTGTTCCAAGAGCTTCTAAACAGTTTTAAAATTGTCTCCTTTGATTCCTGTCCCTTCAGTGTCTTACCCAGGCATGAGGTGTGATAAGGAATTTAGCAGTTTGCCTTCAGCATTAGCTATAACACACTGATTAAAAAGAATAAATCACAACTGAATACAATTGCATGAGTGAATCTCAAAAATTTAAAGCAGGCCTCAAAGGGATGGACTGGTACATGAAGATGGGCATTTAAAGAGTGATGACCCTAGAGGGAATATAATTAGAGTGAGTATAAAAGAGCCTTCTGCCAGTATGGAACATAGTCTATAGTTCACTGTGGTTGCAGCTTAGAGGTGTGTGCATATATGCCAAGATTTTTATACTCTTAAAATCCATGTATATTGTCTTATGGAATTTTCAGTTTGACATTAGATATAATTCAACATAGAGGTAAAGTTTATGAAAAGTCACATGCTATACACCAAAGGTCACCATGCTAGAATTTCCTAGAGGCTTTCTTTGCAGGCTATGAAGATCAAATTATTCATTTCCTAATAGTTTAGAGACCTCAAGGGTCTTAGTGCCCTTCACAGGGCCACCCAGGATGCTCTCAGAATCAGAAGGTTGTTCTTTCTCCTTACTGATGAACACTGGAAAAGCAAGAACAAAAGGTACGCATAATTCAAATCACATCCCATGGTGTTTGAGTATTTCAGGAGAGCTCTGTTAGGCTGAGCTGGAGAAACAAAGAGAATACAGGCGGCACTCAGAGGAAGGATAGAAAGTTACCAAGAAGAGACTTGATACTCTAAGAGCATATACAGGGGGAGGAGGTCTCCCTCAATCACAGACATAGGGGAGGGGAGAAGGGGGGAAGTGGGTGGGAGGGAGGAATAGGAGGAAACAGGGGAAGGGCTAACAATCAAGATGTAATATGAATAAATTAATTAAAAAAAGAATGAACAATAATAAAAAAGGAGAGACTATAGAAAGTCGCTGCTGTGGTCACTGCATGAAGTTCACAGGCACACAGAGTCAAGCAGAAGCTGAAGAGAATTTGTGCAAAAGGTGGTATGTGCTACCCTCTGTCACACCCAGCAGTGAGCAGCAGGCATGTGTTTCTATTTTCAAAAGAAGAAACCAGAAGGAAGTGAATTTGAGGGATGAGTTCAACCAATGTATATTGATCTGTGCTGGCCTGCTGATCACCCCAGTAAAACCATATATGAGCTGTATATTCTTTATCACAGATGGAACTTTATATACAATGTGAGTGTAAAGCATAGATGATAATGTGTAGATGGCCCTATAAATATTTTATAATTACTCTTGCTTTTCAAATGCAGCATCACTGCACATTGTGGGTTAAGAAAAGAAAAGCCAAGTGGACAAATATTAAGCTATTGAGAATTTATGATATGCACTGAAAAATGTTTGTCTGCACAACCCCCATGTTCTGACTGCACAGTTAGCCCCTACCATTTGCTGGAAAAATACTGGGTGAGCACTTCCAAATTATCCCCTTTATCTTTTCTGATTATTACCGTTCTGTATAAGCGGCAAAGTGGGCTTTCAAGATGCTTGTACTGGACTTAAAAGCTCAGCAGTTAAGAGCATGTACTATTCTTGCCGAGGGCCTGAGTTGAATTCCCATCACATACACTGAGATCCTCAGAACGTTCTGTAAGTCTAGCTCCAGGAGGATACGACGCCCTCTTTTGTCCTCCACAGGCACTGCATTCATTTGCACACACACACACACACACACACACACACACACACACACACTCCTATATATAACTAAAAATAAAATTAATTACATGTGAGCACTGGAACACAAGTAAGACAACACTGTCCTTTAGCTTTAATGGATTCCTTTAATTAATGAAAAACAATCAGTTTTACTTACAAATGCAGTTATTACTCACCAAATCTACATGAGGTGGCTTTAGCAGCTCCACTGTACAGATATGGAAGTCAAGACTCTGAAGGTGTCTATGACACAGTCTAGGTATTATCATCTATTCCACATGACCTGAGGTTGGAGCACACATCACCTTAAGTGCAGTAGCGTCTCTGCTGACTGCTAAGTGTCTCCTGCCATCAGTTCATGTTATGATGGCACAACTCTCTTGAAGAGTACTACCTACTGTGGCCCAGACAGAAAACTCACCACAGATTCTCAGGTGGAGAGTGTGTGTAGGGAGACAGTGTAAGGAGAACAGGGGATAATCTGATGCCCAAAGAGAAAGCAGAAAACAGACAGGCAACCACAGAGGAAAACAAAAGCCGGATCTAGACTTCCTGTCTAGTCAACTCCTCACCTCCTTACCATAAAATGTAAGACAAAAGATTCAGGCTTTATATTTCCTTTAAGTCTACTTTGTGCTTCTAATTCTTAGGTAGTGCTTGCCAACAGTTTCAAAGGTCAGATTTAAAAGTAATTTTTAGACTTGAAGAGACAGTAGTTTGAATCCACTTGGCTATATTTTTGCCTGGAGATTTCGGGTGTGTTATGTAATCTCTTTAAACCTTGCAGTCCCCTAGAGTAGTTTCTGTGTAGTTTTGCTGGAATGATTAGAAAGGGCCCAGGCAGTCTACTGGGGAAAGGATGGTGCATCAGACACGATTAGTGGGAATTGATTTTCATTTCTTATCCAACTCTCTTTTCTACACAAGAGTGCATTCTCAGTGTATAACACACTCTGGTCCACACAAGGATTTAAATTCCAAACCCACATCTAGATTTCTAGGATAGACTTTTGGCTGATCCCAGCCATGCCAGGCCAGCGAGATGGCTTGCGAGTGTAGTCCATTGCTTCCAACTCTGATGATCTGAGTTTGAGACCCAGAACTCACATAGTTGAAGGAAACAATTAGTCCTACAAACCACTCTCTGATTTACACATGCATGGCTGCCCTCACATGGGAATACACAAAATAAATAGATAAACATTATAAAATCACCCTTTCTGTCTCTAATTCATCCATGTCAGCTCCACCTTCTGGGATACAATGGATACTTTGACTAACGAGTTCTGAAAACTCTTTAGCAGACTAGCCCAACATCAGAAAGACACAGCAGTTAGCTCAGCACTGGCTCAAATATAAGGTACAAGTTCATAGTACATCCCGTTAAAACAAACAAACAAACAAACAAACAAAAACCAAAGTAAACTTCTTTCAAATGCAAGTTTCCAGAACGTGTCCACCTTTAATTTAATAGTAAATTTAATTTAATAATAAGTAAGTGGCCATCTTACATTCTGCCACGCATCTGATGAGAGGGGAGCAAGGTTTATAGATCCCAAGGGAAGCACCAAGGAACGGAGGATGGCATGTGCTGCTGCTTTCACCTGAGACATTGTCCTCATTGAAGCACGGTCCAGGTTACCATGAAACACCAAACACTCCTGTCAGCCCAAACTCTTGGCACAGAAATAAGCAACAGTTCCAACCAGTGGACCAGTACGTTTATTAGGCTTTTACTGACAGGAACACAGGATACTCCAAAAGCATCTGCATCACCAACAGATCCTCTACCCCAGAAACAGAGTCACAGAGACTCACCTTAGTTTACCTCCTATCTGTGTAGGCTTCAGGCCCTCATGAGCCATGTGCAGCTGCAGGACAAGTGGAATCTCAGATGAGGGCACAATGGCACCCACAATCCTTTTGTAGGGAGTATAAACAACTGCATGAGCATAGACCATAACAATCATTGCATGGCTCTACTTATTTTGTTGCCATGACTACCTAAGTCACCACAGCAATGTCTGCTCATGATGGTGATAGTCAAAGAAGATATTAGTATACCCATACCCACCACTCCCTGTCACAAGCCCAAGTGCTCACTACAAAGACATAGCTAAGAGAAATGTTAGCTTGGGGATCAGGCTCAAGAAACCAATATGGGATCCCATCACACTGCCTCTTGAACCTCAAATGCCACCAAACTTCTAGAACACTCTTTCTTAAGATTGATGACATCTCTGATCTATTCATTTGAAAATTCTCTTATTGGAGAAAGAAGAGATAATATATACCCAGAGCTGTTTTATAAATAACTGTCGTTAAATAGGAGGGAGAAATTGCCTCCAACACTGGTCTCTACATTCTTTGTAGAGTTTTAAATTTTTTTAATTTCTTTTTAATATTTTTTACTTTTTACATATAAGTTTATATTATTACACATATATAAAATAAACTGCATATAGCAAGAAGAGCCATGAAACAATCAGGAATTATATTAATGTTACATTCATAGTGCTTTGGCTATTTGTATTTGGCAACCTTAAAGAAAACACATTTCCTATCTTGGTGAGTCTAAAATTCTGAATGTAAATCAATATCTATCATATCTCATCTCTATAAACTTAAAACATCTATCTAGACCTAAAAACATCGTAACCCCTAAACAACTAAACTTAACTGTAAAACTAAACTATCTGGTCTTCAACCCAATCAAAGACTTGAGAAGGAATAAAATTAGTTACCTGAGTAAACAGGAAGTGCGGGTAAGCACTTCCAAAGTGAAAAAAAAAATGACAGAGACAGTTTGCTGCCTGAGCAGCCACCCAAAACTCTCTATAACATTGGAGCATCATCTTCACCCTTCTGGCCCAGTATATCTGACAGACATATTTGGCTTTCACCAATTTCTTATCTTACTCAGTTTCTTACAGTAGCTATCCATCTTTATGGGTCACAAGATTATATTTTATTATCTTTCCAATTAGCACTTCTTCTTATGTAAAATTAATAGGGTTATAAGAAAATGTAAATTAATGGAAATATTATGCTAATGATTACGCAGTGCATCCTGTTGAGCTCTCTGCAGAATATAGACAGCAAACCCTGGCTCCTCCTACCGGGGCAAGCATCCATGTACCAGAGAAATTTTGTGACACAGCTAACATAAGCAATAGTTGCCAGCAGTATGCTTATTCCAGTAAATACGAATGAATCATGAGGCAAGGGCATTTTCAACCGGATAAGATATCTTAGTGTTTTTTATGGTATGGGGCTTCAGCTATTAATGTGGAGCTGAGTATGAACCTCAGAGGTACTGGCATCAGGACACTCCAGGGTCTATTGTGGTGGAGATAGACTAAAAGACTCCCTAAGTAAAAGTATTAGGTCTTTAATAGAGGAGCTTTACAGTGTGTGTGTGTGTGTGTGTGTGTGTGTGTGTGTGTGTGTGTGTGCGTGCACATGCGAGTGTGTGCATGCGTTTCATTTTGCAGAATTATAGTCTATTCTGCTGTCTGGATCAGCCATTAGCATTGGCTGATAATTTGTCTTCTGTAACAAATCTTCTTGCACTTATTTATTTATTCATTAGAGGTTTAAAGATTATTTAATATGCACAAAATACGATGCAATGTACAAAGGGAAGGTGTGTGCCCTTATGGAGTTCTTGGATATAGAGAAAGATAAGAAGAGAATGTTTCATTAGCATTCACAACAGAAGACCAGAGCATGTTCAAGAAGGCTTTGGGGAGGTGAGCATTTTGAATTGGGATGTTGAAAGATAAATAGAATTTATTACCTTTATATATATTAAGGGTTTGGGTAGAACTTCTTTGCAGAAGGAATTAATTTTCAATCTAATTTGATCTCAAGGGGCATTTGTGAAATTCTGAAAGGCTTAGTGTTTTCCTTAGAAATACACTTTTTCTTTATCAAACATCAAACATGCTCCATTATTTATTTCCATGTGGTTGCCATGCATTTCATTTATTAAATAGATAATTTTGAACATTCCAGGCATTAGGTACCAGGTGCTGGAAATGTGAAGGTTAATATGGTAAGGTCACTTCTGCCTTTCTTAAATCATCTCAGTTAAGGAGGGAGATGGGTACTTAATAATTAAATAAACCTTAACAGAAATTGCAAAGGTGCTAATAAGTATATGTTTTTCATCTGCTCCTTGAAGTTGTGACTTTTACCATAGTAACAACAAATAATTAGGTGATTAAATAGAATAGACAGTGGTGTGATTTAGTGGGAGAGAGACACATGTGGCTAAAAAGCAGCAATCACAGGTAGAAAGCCCAACCACAGGACAGGACAGGACAGGACAAGTGCCAGAGCACAGTGACCGCCTGGCAGACCAGCTAACCTGCATGCTCCTGAGTTTTCAGAGCAAACATCTAGCATGACCATGTTTCCTTTTCTTCCCCCATGGCTTCCTTCTGGATTCTGTCAAAACAGGCATAGAAGGGATGTTTGTAATGAGAATGGTAGCAACATTTTGCTGTAAGACTAGAAAGAAACAAGTGGTCTATAATAGACTGGAGGCGGTAAGGGTGAGCCATGCGGAGCTGGGAAGCACTCTGAAGCTGGGAAGAGGCACCTCACCAAGAACAAAGTCTGTCTGCCTCCAGCCTCTGTTTCCAGCCTCAGAACAGTGGCAAGACCACCTCTTGTTGGAGCCTCAGACTACAGCACCATCTAATAGGGTCCAGAGCTGATAGTTTTGGGTTTTTGTTTTTGTTTGGTTTGGTTTGCTTTTGCAAGACAGGGTTTCTCTGTGTAGCCTTGGCTGTCCTTGACTTGCTTTGTAGACCAGGCTGGCCTTGAATTCACAGAGATTTGCCTGCCTCTGCTTCCCCCGAGTGCTGTAATATCAGGCATGAGCTACCACACCCTGCTGAGGGTCGCTGTATTTTTTGCGGAGATACCTACATGAGTGTATTTATGTACATCTCCACATCCACACCCTCCCCCACATACACCATTGCATGATTACAAGGATGCTCTGCAAGTGTCAGTGCTTATCTCCCAACAAATAAGTATAATCACCCCACTTTCTTGAGCGACAATAACATTAATTTAAAATATAAAATACTTCCTGATAACAGGAGACATCACCATACTCAATGCATGAGAGTGATGTCTTTTTCTGATGATAGATAGAAAGTATCTCCAACTGGTTTCAAGCATCCTCATTAGTGTATTTCTCAGGAGAATTTCCATTAGAATCAGGAACAGACAATCAGGCTTATTACCATCCATGCAGTTTAATATTGGTCTTGAAGTTTCAGCCAACACATCATACAAGAAACAGAAACACAGAGCACACACAGTGGGAGAATACTGGGGTCAAAAGATGTGAGAAATTCCAATGCACAAGGGTTTGTTCAAAAATTTAAAGTGTGGTATGTGTGTTCGTGTGTGCATGTGTACACACATGTGTTTATATGTGTGCATGTATATGTACATGTCTGCATGCGTGTATGTGTATGTATGCTTATGTTTATACATGTTTGCAATGTGTGAATATAGATGGGTATATGTGGGTACACATATGGAGGTCAGTTGTCACTCCCCACATGCCATACATGTTGTTTTATAGGACAGGCTATGTTACTGGCCTATGAGGCCCAGGAATACTCCTCTCTTCACCTCATAGTGCTGGAATTACAAGCACATAGCACCCAAATTCTATATCTGGGCTCTAGGGATCATTACGCAGTAAGCACATGACAGACTGAACTTCATCTTTTGAGGAATAAATTTACTAGAGATACAGTCTCCAGGGAAGGAAAGCACACTTTGCACTACTCAGTGAAAGCCGAGGCAAACACATTCCCCAGTCACACTCCATCATCAAATAGCACATTTTTATTATTTAATTATAAGGATTCTTTGTCAGTTTTATGATGAGTATTGAGATCTTCTCAAGGGGCTCTGTCACACATCTAGAATCTTGGCCCTCTTAATTTGTCCCCCTTTCTCTGCTCAGGTTTTAAAGACATGTTAGACTCTTGCAGCCTCTTTGATTAAAGTCTTTGTGAATGTCACTGTCCATCTCTTTCCACTCAGAACTGAAACTGTGGTGATAAAAATCAGTCCTTTGCTATTGGAAAGCATGTCCCTGCATGTGTGCCAGGCAGGCATTCTTGTGTTGCAATGATGGCCTCTCGTCCACCAGGGCCTTGAGTCTGCAGAAAGGCTGTTTCTGCTAAAGGTGATCCACTGAGCATCACCTGCCTTTCTCTTTGCTCCCAGAGCTGACTGCAAGTCTGTGCTTGGCTAGACAACATTCCTGTAAATAAACAGGCCTGGGCTCTGCACCTGATCAGCACTCTGCTCTTTGTGGGCTGCTGCCAATTGTCATCCACATCACACACATCCCTGTTACACGATCTGCTAGAGAAAGCGGACATGACATCAGGATCAAAACCGGCTGTACTTCCCCATGACTTGATGTCACAACCTTGTAGAGTTAATTCATATAATTGCTATACTTTATCTTTACTTTGGTTGCAATGAAGTTTAAACTCCGGGTGCACAAAATCCTATAGAGAACATCTCTAAATTTGACAGGCACACATGCACATCAGAGCCTTGTGTTTGCTCTCTAAAGTTCCTTGAACCTCATTCTCCTCCACTGAGTTTTGGTAGTATACAATATCTCACTTAGTGATGAACTAAGCAATATACATATATGAATCTGGCTTACCATTCACAATTTACATTGCATAGTATCTCTCATTTTTTCCCTGTATTCTTCCATCTCCATTATCCACAATTTATAGTCTATGTTTTGCCTATTTGTCTTCAATTCTCCAAGTCAGAATAACTTTTGATCACAATAATCAGCTTAATGGTAAACACAACCCTTGCCTAGCTAGTGGGCATTGTGTGCACATTACTGTTTAATTTTGTTGTGTTTTCTTCTTAGCAACAGTGATATCATATAAAGACAGGGAAAGAGAAGGATTTTCAGAAAAACAAACATCTGGCCTTTGTGGAAGTCCAAGTATACTCTGCTAATTGTATTAAATACCACTCTCAAAAGTGCTCCTGGAGATGACTGGTCACACAGTCTCTTTGCTATCTGAATCAATATCAAGGCTTTAAAGACTGGCTAAAACATGAAGACCTTGAAGCTCATTTTGCTGCAGGAAAGCTAAAGTGGAATATTAAATATTTAAAAGTAGGTCAGACTTAATAAATGCATTTTTGAAGTAACCCAGCCTTTAAATTAAGCCACAGTATGGAATGCATGAATTTGCGATGATGTGTCTGCCTCCACACGAGTCCACCAGGGCACTCTTATTATGCCCAAATTCTATTCGCACAGAAAGAGTTTTAATGCAACCTTACACAATAAGGGCTGAGAAAATTAAACTACTCGTTCTCAGGCAAGGCCAAGATGCTGGGTGTGTGGGACACTGGAAAGACCTGATGTCATGGGTCTGGGACATGAAGTTTTAGAGAAATGAGCCTGTAACACATTCCTACACTGCTAAGGGAGACACTGACTCATCCTCTGCCCCCCTCAGGAGCCCCTGACCCTGAGAGAAGGGGTCACTGCTGCAGGAGATGCTACTATTAGTCTGTACCCTCCTCAGAAGGCAGACTGACCTCCTATGTGGAGGATGCTGTTCTCCAGCTACCACTAATAAGTGGTTTCAAGCAGTTGCATCCTGGATCTGCAGGTCCCCCTGTTTCAAGAAGATGTGTACGGTAACCTCTCTCTTCCATTGCTTTCTGACACCTTGCAGTGGCTCTGCTTCAGGAATATCACCTTTCTAAGAAGATGTGTGGCTTTTTAACTCTCCACTAGAGGCAACAACTAGAAAATTAAGCCTTGTCTTCTGAGTGAACCAGGCACATACCCACCCTTTGTTTAAACTCTACCAGCCATCCTCCAGTGCTCTGCATCAGGACCAGATTGCTGTGAGGGCTCCTGAATTTCTTCCCATCCCTACCCACCTACTTGAGCCTGGGTTTCACAATGCTCAGGAAATACAGCTAACCCATTTGCTGGGAAATAGTTCTACAAGATAACTAGCAAAAGTGCTCAGAAGCCTTCATGCAGACTGCATCAGCATGGTCCTTCACTCTAACCATGACCTAGCTCTGCATAGACCAAGGTCAAAGTCAAACCAAAGAACTCCACATCCAAAGCCACCAATGTGCTTTTAAAGGCACCCCAGGCAATTGTGAAGTTAAACCAAGTGAAGGATCCCTAAAATCCTAGCTCTGCCTTAGAGATGAAAATGACCTTTATGAGATTCTGCATGTGAATTTTGTTGCCTTGTAACTTACTATTGCAAAGTATGGTCTGATTCAATGTTGCAAAATTCTAATTTTCCTAAATTAGTAATGTAGAAATCACTGTATCTCTTATAGTCAAAAAAGAAAATAAAAATACATCCACTCTATTTGAATCTTTTCCGGGCCATCGTTTATCAGATCTTTTCCTGCAGCCATGTTGGCATTCTCTGTCTATTAGCTATATATTCACATAGATTCTTGGCTCCTAATCATCCATCTCAACGAATACACAAAGATAGAAATACTGCCTTCATTAGATAGATATGCTGAGTATTTTTATCAAAGATGTGCAAATACCCAACAAGAAGCAACGTATAGAAGGAACGGCTCCTGCTGGCTCATGATTAGAGAGTCTAGTTCATTACAGTGGGGAAAGAATGGCAGCGCAGAGAGCGGCTGTCAACTGGGCTTGCTATCTCACACCTATGTGGACCAGGCAGCAGACACTGGCAAAATGGGGCAGGGCTATGAGCCTGAAGGCCTACCCTCAAAAACCTACTTCCTGCCAACAGGCTCCACTTCCTAAAGGTTTCATAACCTTCCAGAGCATTGTAAGCAGCTTTGGACCAAGATTTTAAAGTCTAATAAGAAAAAAGGGAAGATTTCATATTCAAAGCAGAGCAATGACTAAATGTTACATTTCAGGGCTATGTCTCAGAGGGGGAGAAAATAATAGTAAACTTCTTTTAAAACAAAAACAAAAACAAAAACAGTCAATTGTGAGGAGTTAAACTTCCAAGAAGCATTTCTATGGGACATGTTTTCATGATTTCTAAGCAAGCCAATATTTTATGCTGTGGTCCTACATTGAAAGCAGCTTGTTCATTCCAAAGCTAGATTCCTCCAACTTTTAAAACCTCCTGTAAAACACTGATGTATTTAGACCACATGTGGTCTGTCCTTTGTACCTCTGTGTGAATTTAAGCCAATATCTATTCAAATTTCAAACCTCAATTATGGTAAAGCTCATTTACTTCCTTCTATCTTAATTCTATCTAGTCAGTAATATCTGTGTATATATAAACAAATGTACATGTGGGTATGGCAAGGTGTGCTGTAAGATAAAAGAGAGCTAAATATAAGGGAGTAAAGAGCTGAATGTAGAAGGACACATTTATGCGCTTAGTGAAACAGTTTTTCTACTTCTTATCCTACTGTGGATTTTTATTTATTTATTTATTTTGGTTCTGGTGATAAATAAGTACATAAAATATAGTCCATACTGAAAGTGTAAAATATACTGCGAAGCTTCACAGCTTCCATTTTGAATGCCAATTCTCATCGCACGTAAGTTCATTAAGTTGTATGGGTTTGGGGTCTAGTTAATTTCAGTGTGTGGTGTTTTTATTTATTAGTAGTTTTGTAATAAAGTTTATTTTAATGGATTGAGCTAGAAATGATCATAATGAGTGAGTTAACCCAGAAGCAGAAAGATTCAAATGGTATATACTCACTTATATCTGCATACTAGCCCAAGGGGCATGTCCCACGAAAGCCTTCCCTTACCAGGAAACTGGGACAGAGGGGAGGACATCCTATTGGGACTCTAGATGAGAGAAGCATGGGAGAATAGCAAAGTAGAAGGATCCAGAGGGTCCTAGAAACCTACAAGTAGAACATTATGATAGGCAGACTTGGGCCAAGGGGTCCCACTCAAACTAAGGCACCAGTCAAGGACAATACTGGTGGTAAACTTTAAACCCCTACCCACATCTAGCCAATGGTCAGAACAGTCTCCACAGTTGAGTGGAGAGTGGGATATGACTTTCTCACGTACTCTGGTGCCTCATATTTGACCATGTCCCCTGGAGGGGGAGACCTGGTGGCACTCAGAGGAAGGGCAGCAGGTTACCAAGAAGAGACTTGATACCCTATGAGCATATACAGGGGGATGTAATCCCCCTCAGGAACAGTCATAGGGGAGGGGAATAAGGGGAAAATGGGAGGGAGGGAAGAATGGGAGGATACAAGGGATGGGATAACCATTGAGATGTAACAAGAATAAATTAATAAAAAAGAAAGTTTATTTTAAAATGTTGGTTTAATAGCATGATTTACCCACTGTTTTTTAAATAACTTCATCTTGAGTATATTTTTAATAAACAGTGGAGTGGAGAAAAGATCTAAATTTTTTTTTAAGATTTGTTTTATTATTTATTTATTTATTTATTTATTGGTTTGTTTGTGGGGGGGGTAGGTAGGTCAGTACAGTCCCTTGAGTGCCACACCCATGGAATCCATGGGAGGGCATGAGATGCACTGGAGCTGGAATCACAGGCTTTTAAAAAAACCACCTGAGGTGGGTACTGGAACCAAAACTTGAGTTCCTCACAAGATTAGTATATTCTTTCCAGCCAAGATCTAAGTTTTAATTGCAATGCTTTATTCAGCCATATTAAGTAGTAAGACATTATGTGACTTGAAGACAAAGTTCAAAGTGAATTTAGATTTCTATCAGTTTACATTGAGCATGTGAATAACCTCATTTAATACAAAAATTGAGTTAAGTGTGATTATAGATACTAATACAAAGTTTCACAGGGAACAAAAGAATAGCGTGATTATAATCCTTTGCTGTCTTTAATCACTTTATTCTAATTTCACTGTTCTTTTCACAAATTTATACATAAGCCCCCAAAAATTACATATCTGATGAACAAGCTGTAATTTACTCTTCTGTGACCCTCCTGCCAAATAGGCATCCCACATCAATGTAATGGGAGAAAAAAAATTTTAATGTGTGTCTTTACAAATGAAGTAGGGCTTCCTTTAACTCTTTTGATGCTAGGCGTACAGTGGTCCCTGGCTGTGCTGCCCTTTCAGTCAGTGAGCACCCGTATGACTCCTACACTCACTAGAAGCCACAGACTCAGTGAGACAGGAGTGATATTGAAAGTGTGGGTTGTGTGTTTGCGCATGTTCTCCACCAGCCAGGACCTCACATTAGAAAGCAGTGGGGCTGAAATTTTGTAGCGCCATGCAAATAAGAGGGCTCTGAAGGAGAAGAGCAACCAAACAGGCAGCACCCTGGGATCCAGGCTCCAGCCTGGCCCCTGCCTCTGCTGCTTTTGTTGTTGTTTGAGTATTTTTGTCTGTTCATTTTTATCTTATGTGCATGAGTATGTTGTATGCATGTATGTATATACACTGTGTGCGTGTGTGTGTGCCTGATATCCTCAGAGGCCATAAGACAGCACGGATGCCCTGCACCTGGAGTCAGAAGTTTGCAAGCTGCCATATAGGGCAGCCTCCGCAAGAGCAGCCTGTATGCTCAATTTTCTTAACCAATATATTTTATTCCAACTTATTAACTGAGTGTATGTCACTTATAACCTGACTAACCAAAGCAATAGTAAGAGAGGATTAAGGAATACAATAACAAAACCATAAGGATATCAGTTCCGAGGAACCATTCTTCTGGTGTAATAAGCAGGATTTCTTCTACTGGCACCTGGGGTAACCAGAACCCGGAATGTCAGCAGGAGCCAGAACCCCAAAGCCTTCCCTCGAGTGGTTCTCTATAGGAGCATCTCGAGGTGGAGCAACAAACAGCCAAAACTATCCCAAATCTCCAAAAAGCCCACCTCAAGCTCTGGGCTAATTTATATATCTCCTCCCAGAGTCTGTTCACAGGATCTTTTCAGCTGGCAACAATCAAGCCCCTGCACAAGGTGGTTGGTTTTCTAATGGATTAACATCACCTGTTCTCACAAGACCGTTCTGATCCCACACTTGGGATCATAACGAAAACAGGTTTATCTCTCCTTCAGCAGCTGTAGCCACTGAGTCTTCTCCTCTGCCTCTCTTCTGCAGCCATTCCCTCTGGATTAAGACATCACATCCTGACAGGACACGGGAGAGGCTCACTAGGTTCATGAAATCCACTAGAAGCTTGCAAGACTCAGAGAATTCTTGACACATCCAAGATTCGCTAGGCCCCTCCCAGGGTTATACAGCACTAATCACATGTCAATCAAGAAAAGGCTCTTCAGACGAGCTGCCTGCATGGTGTGCAGTGATGGACCTTTGTGAATACACACCCTGTCCGAGAAAGGCACAGCTCACTAAGGTGGACTTAGACGCCATCATTTCTTTGGTCTGTGTCATTCCCCATCTGGAGTGGGTGCTGTTTGCTTTAGCCTCCCCAGCTTCCTCTGACTAGCACTTCCTGTCTACCCATCAGCCCTGGAGTCCTTCCTCCCTGATATCTTCAGACTCAAGGAAGCCTCCTTCATCTGCATCCCAGCACTCCACTCTCTCCACCTGCATTCATCCACCAAGGAACTGGAACCCAGCACCTGGCCTTCCACACTCTCCCCCTTCCACTTCCTTGTGGGCAGAGTTCAATCTGAAATGAGCACACAGAGGCTCCAAGGAAGAAGGAGACCACAAGAAGCCAGAGTATGTATTCTGAGCTTAGCTTAACCTTGTACTTTTCAGAAAGAGGCAGCAAATCAAATGCTTGGGAGAGGTACATATTTGCTGATTCATTCAACAAATTTGCTGTGTTACACATCTGCAAGCTGGGTTTTGTTTTGTTTTCTTTTTGTTTTTAATATTCTCCAGGACATCACATGGAATGAAAAGACAGCATGTTTGCCATGGAGCTCACATCCTTGTGTTTGTTCCAGCCTCAAACCCATTCGGGATTCGACTCACAGCTTAAACCAGCAGTCCAGTAACCAAACTTTGGAATGAAAGTGGGTGGTCTGATCAGCTTGATCTGGAAACAAACACAAAGCCAAACTAAGGTTAAGATTTGAGGGGAAAAATTTATACAGCAGAAATTTTTGAAAATCAGATTAAGTGAAATTTAGAATTTTTTAAAATTCAAATGACTTCATTCATACATGAAAGAATGCAGTGGCTTATAAGTCAGCAAAGAAGTGAAAGCTCATATAAACCCATAGTGAAGAGAAGAGCGAACCCCCCAGTATAAAAGGCAAAAGTGTTCAGAGGAGCCAAGTTACTAGCATAGTTCATTTTGTCATGGTGGCACTGCGCTGAACATCACTAAAAGGGGAACCTGGGTACAGGTGTGTACAGGTACACGCATGGATGGAGTGAAGGTGGCCTGGGTGATCTTACCATCACAGCCTGCCCTCAACCCCACCAACATCACGTTCAGCAGGGTGGGGGCAGCAGCTGCTCTGACACTGCAGGGTGAGGTGTCACGCAGAGCTCTGAGACCAAGGCTGTCACTCAAGGACTCATTAGCAATGGAAGGAGTCAGTGAAGCTTGTTGTGTTGTCATCACGCTGGAGAGGGTTGGCTGCAGCCCAAATTAGCTTGCTTAGGGAGTGTGAATGAAAATGACATGTAATCTGACTGTTAATGAAAATTTCCTCTTGCTTCAGGCTTCAGATTCCATCCAGAGGGCTGTCATCTGGATGACATGATTCATTTTCTCCCCCTACCTCTCTGTCTTTCTCTGTCTCTCTGTGTCTATGTCTCTGTGTGTCTCTGTCTCTCTTTGTCTCTCTCTGTCTCTCTCTGTCTCTGTCTCTCTTTCTCTGTCTTCCCCCCTCCTTCCCTCCCTCCTCTAAGTTTTCTTGCATTTCAAGTTGACATAGAATGTAAAAATAAATTTTAACCAGCAGTGTTTTCTTGAGCAACTGATGAGCAGTGAATTTTATGGCTGAGTCAGTGGATCACAGAACTGACATGCCTCTGATGGGAAAATAGATTCTAGGACAGGAACAGAGTTGCCACTTTTCTGGATTTGTCTGTGAAGAAGGAAAAGTTCCAATCCCAAGTGGAATTACTTTTTCACAAAATTAAAATCCATCGCATGAAATTCTCAAAAAATACCTGATGAAAATTAAATAAAGCACCTGTGCATGGTGAGTGGAAGAGCAATCCCTGCTGATAGTGAGGCAGCATTTGTTTCTGATCTGTTATAATGCAAGAAGAGGACCACTCAGTGTGATGAGATACCCACTGTGGGTGACTACTGCTCACTTCTTAGCACAAAGTCCTCTGCCAAACTGCTTAGTATCAAGCATACTTATCTTTTTGCTATAAAATAGATTAAGAATCTTGATAAAGACAGATCAAAGTCTACGGCAGTAGGAATAAACTGTGTGACTGCCCATCAACACCCTCTAATTGCCTGAAGCCATCAAATATGTCAGAGAGAAAATATTTTCAGGAAGCTAAAAGTAGAAAAAAAAAAGACGTCTCTTTTAATAAGAATAGGGCCTGGGTTTTACCAGAAGTTCCCACTGCAGTACGTGTCACAGGAGGTGTACCAAAACCCAATCCCTGTTCCACTTACTTGTGAATGTGGTACCTCGGGTTAGGAACCTCAAAACCTGCATTCCATAACTAAGGCAAACACATTTCTCAGAGATCTGAACATGTAAAAAGATATTGTTATTATTCTACTCAATATTTAATAACACAGATAATATATTATTTACTATCATATCATTATGTTAAATTATATTTATTATTATTATGCTCAATATTTAGCAACATAAATAAAGCCTTTATTTTATAGATCAAGAGAAAGTAGACCCAGAGCTCATTTCTGGTTCCATAATTATTAGCTAATCTAGAAAATCTTACAAGACCAATTACCTGTTCTTCAGCTTCGTTACTATGTATCAAACATGCAGCAATGCCCCAATCACTTCAGACTTTTTTCCACATGTATTATAAAGTAAGATCTTTTCTCTGCATGTTGACCAGTTCTGGCTCTCTGTATTAATCATCATTGGGTATAAAAAGGAATCTTCTCTGACAAGAGTTGAGAAATACAGTAATCTATGGGTAGTTAATTGCTACAGAAGGCAGTTAATTTTTATATCCAGTTATCAGAATTGTAATACTAGGTTCTCCCATAGGTCCCATAACTTGACAACTACAGGGTTTTGGCCCAGTTAACAATACTAGAAATGAATTCAGTTATATGGAGAGTGATTTAACATCAATTATAAAATATCTGGTTATTCTCATAATATTCATGCTACTATTGCACCAGTATCTATATTTTACCAGACTAGTCATTATTGTAGCTCCCAGGGATAATAGCTACATAAGGTTATTGAATATTTTTCTACCCCAGTAGTATAAATAGAACTTATGGGATATTTATTATATTATATAGTTATATATCATATATAATGTTTAAATATATACATATAAATAGATATAGGTGATGGTAGATAGATGATAGAAGAGAGGGAGAGGGGGGGGGAAACAAAGAATAATGCTCTTTGACTCAAGGATCAGTAGTCTTTGATAAGGAGGTGGCAGAAACATTGTAAAATCCTGAAGTAGTGGACACTGACAATAGTATTATTTGTTTGTTTATTGTATTATTTACTTATTGTACCTGACACATGAACTCACAGTACCTGGGAATGCATGAAGAAGGTCTGTGCAAGATCAAGCTAGCCATAGTCCTAACATGGATAGGGTACGTTTTTAATGAAATTCTACATCTAGTTGAGGAGCTATTGGCAATTGGTGGCTGACAAGGGAGGAACAGTCAATCTTCTTCTATGATGTGGCCTCTGGAAGACTACTCACACTCTACATCCCTGCTCATACAAGCAGCACTAAGTGCACTTAGTGGTTAAAGAGATAAAGAGAAAGAGAGAGCACACAAAAGTTGGGAGGGAAAAGTCATGGAGGGTGGGGAGGAGTTGAAGGAAAGAGGATTAGAGATGGATTTGATCAAAAACCAGTATACTCATGTAATGGAATTATCAATAAAAAGGAAACATGATCTGTGAATTAATGTGAATAGTGATGTTGTCACATTACTTTTTATGTGCTGGAACAATGATAAAACCCCCAACAAATATGGATTAATTTGTGTTTCTCACTAATGTGATAGACATTACCTTCAAAATGAAATGACTAGAGATAAACACAGCGCATAAAAAAGTACCAGCCACCAAGAAACACCCAGACCTCTTCAATTCCACACAGATTTCTTCAGCCATGTGTGCTGTTGCATTAGCAGTTCGGGAGTCTCAAAGTGCTCCCATCCCATTCACTTGAAAACACATCTACATATTCTTTGCTACATTGATTGACTTATTATTTACTTGTGTGTGTTGTGGCATGAGGTGTATGTACCTGCATGGACCAAGTATGAAAAACAGCTTGTGGGAAGCAGGTCTCTCCTTTTGCCTGGTGAGTTCTTGGAATTGAACTCAGGCTTGGTAGCAACTGTCTTTACCAGCTAAGTCATCTCACTGGATGTCCACATATTTTAGCTGTGGCCCATTTGACATCTGGAAATAACAAAAAATGAACAGCAGGACAGCATCAATATGGTAGATGATAAGCACTATGGAATCTACTATCCTGATCTTGGCATAACTGCTGAGGTCCACACCCCATGTTGTTCCCTTGGTCGCTAAGAAACTGTAGCTCTGACATCATGCAGATACAGACTAGGGTAAGTGACCTTGACCTCTATGCCAGGAGCTGAGAGATGTGCTTATAATCTTCCTAAGAGCCCTACTAAATATTTATGGTATAGCTGTTGAAACTGAGCAGGGGGCAGCAGAGTTTCAACAATAAGGCAAAGATGGAAGACAGGTCCAGAAAATTGCTTTGGCAATATGGCTTTGAGTTGATTCTCAGTAGACATTTTTAGAGAAATTTCAGATTTATAGAAAAGTTGAGAAGGGAGTTCGCAGGTACAATTCACATTGTCACATTGATACAAGGGATGGGAACAGCTATCCTGATTCCTGGCTGTGGGTGCTGGGTTTAAACACCAGGTTAAAGCAGTGTCTGTCAAGTGGTTTTTATGTTAATGTTATAATTTGTTCCCTTTTCTTAATTTTCCCCACTCTGTCCTTGGGGATGAAGGATCAGCCATTGGGACATGTAGGAAGTATATGACCTCTTCTACAGGCAGAATAGCTACAGAGAATACCATAGTTCTTCTGTGTGGTAGCTATTCTTTTTCCCTATGCATGTATTTATTATTTATTTATGTAACTAAGGACCTGTAGGTGTTGATCTTACACTTTAAGTTGTAATTGTATTTTTCCTTGTTTAGGTGTGAAATTGTTTTTCCAGTTTGGCTGGTTGAATGTTCCCTCTGTTGTTCCATAGTCACCCTTCCTTGGTCACTGCACATCAAACTGGGTGCTAGTTTTTAGAAGATTTTGTTTTCTGCACTATCATATGCTCCAGGACCTCTTTGTACCAGTGAACCAAACCGTTTTCTCTAGAAGCTCTTGCTTCTCTCGTTAGAGAACAGTCTTAGGAGCCATACCCTGTGCACTAGACATGCCATTACCACTGAGGGTTTGCTCTTATAGCCCAATGGAGCTGACAGAGCTTTTAAAGAGACATATATGTATACACTGACCTGTGTATCTATACAATCTGCCTATTAACACACCCCCTCCGTAACTGCATCTGGTTAAGTGTGAGTCCTTCAGGGTGTCTCCAACCTTAATGAATTATCACAGGACTCCATCCAGCCTTTCCATCTTGCACATCTGTCAGTTCCCACTTGGACAGTGAGAAATCAGGCTTTTCCCCTCTGCCACTCATTTATTTAATTGCTCAGCTCCAGTGAGCGAGGATCGCTAGTCAGTTGTCATTCGGGCCCCCTGTGGGAAGCTGTGCTAGCAACTAGAATAAGGCTAGAGATTCTCATCTCATTTCACTCCTACTAGCTCCTGACGTTTTCACAGCCAAGGAGACAAGCCTCTTTCCCCAGACTCTGTTACCCACATAATTTTGTATGTTTTTGGTGACATTAAGCCCTCTTGTTAACATTCCTTTCTGCAGTCGCATAACCTTCCAAATTAGTATTCTGATTTGAATGCAATGAAGCTCTCTGTGCAATTCACTTCTTTATATCTTGGCCAGTGCCTGGTGTCAGGATTCTCCATTAGCAAATACACTTAAAACATCTGAGTCTCTCATCTCAGTACTAACCTGGCTGATGCTGCTTAGCTTCAGAGATCACATGAGATGCAGCACTCTCAGGGTAATGCAACCATACACAGGACAGCTGTGTCTCTTGCCCCATATTTGACCACATCTCCTGGAAGGGGAGGCCTGGTGGCACTCAGAGAAAGGATAACAGGCTATCAAGAAGAGACTTGATACCCTATGATCATATAGAGGGGGAGGAGGTCCCCCTCAGTCACAGACATAGGGGAGGGGAATAGGGTGAAAGTCAGAGGGAGGGAGGGAGGAATGGGAGAATACAAGGGATGGGATAACAATTGAGAAGTAATATGAATAAATTAATAAAATATTTTTTAAAAGAATTCTCAGGTGAAAATCCTGAGTAAAAGTCTGAAATAAAAACAACAACAACAACAACAAATTCTGCGCATTTGTCTCATGGTTCTCAAGATATGGCTAAATGCTATTGATACAATAAGTGTTTCATCTGAAAACTACAGTCCCCTTTTCTGGTATGTTGAATAACTGTCAACATAGAATGTATAATCTTGTAGTCTGGTTTCTGTCACGTTGCAATATGAATTTTTTTAAACTTTTTTCTTATTAATTTATTCTTGTTACATCTCAATGGTTATCCCATCCCTTGTATCCTCCCATTCTTCCCTCCCTCCCATTTTCCCCTTATTCCCCTCCTCTATGACGGTTCCTGAGGGGGATTACCTCCCCCTGTATATGCTCATAGGGTATCAAGTCTCTTCTCAGTGACCTGCTGTCCTTCTTCTTAGTGCCACTAGGTCTCCCACTCCAGGGGACATAGTCAAATGTGAGGCACATGAGGTACATAGAAAGTCATATCCCACTCTCCACTCAAATGTGGAGACTGTCCTTTCCTTTGGCTAGATCGGGGTAGGGGTTTAAATTTTACTGCCTGTATTGTCTTTGGCTAGTGCCTTAGTTTGAGCGGGACCCCTTGGCCCAAATCTGCCTATCATAATGTTTACTTGTAGGTTTCTAGGACTCACTGGATCCTTCTACATTGCTATTCTCACATGGTTCTCTTATCTAGAGTCCCAATAGGATGTCCTCCCCTCTGTCTCAGTTTCCTGGTAAAAGAAGCCTTTCGTGGGACATGCCCCTTGGGCTAGTATGCAGATAGAAGTGAGTATATACCACTTGAGTCTTTCTGCTTCTGGGTTAACTCACTCATGATCATTTCTAGCTCAATCCATTTATCCACAAATTTTGGGAATTCCTTGTTTTTAATAGCTGAGTAGTATTCCATAGTGTATATGTACCACAGTTTCTTTATCCATTCTTCTACTGAGGGACATTTAGGCTGTTTCCATGATCTGGCTATTATGAATAAGGCTGCTATGAACATGGAGCAAATTTTCTTGTGTGCTGGAGCATCTTCTGGGTATATTCCAAGGAGTGGAATAGCTGGGTCTTGAGGAAGCCCTATTCCCAGTTTTCTGAGATAGCACCAGATAGATTTTCAAAGTGGTTGTACTAGTTTGCATTCCCACCAGCAATGAAGGAGTGTTCCTCTCTCCCCACATCCTCTCCAGCATGTGGTGTCGCTTGAGTTTTTGATCTTAGCCATTCTGATGGGTGTAAGATGGAATCTCAGAGTTGTTTTGATTTGCATTTCTCTGATGACTAAGGAGGTTGAGCATTTCTTTAAGTGTTTCTCAGCCATTTGATATTCTTCTGTTGAGAATTCTGTTTAGTTCCAAGCCCCATTTCTCAATTGGGTTATTTGGTTTGGTGGTGTTTAATTTCTTGAGTTCTTTATATATTTTGGATATTAGACCTTTGTCAGATGTAGGATTGGTGAAGATCTTTTCCCAGTCTGTTGGCTGTCGCTTTGTTCTCTTGACAGTGTCTCCTGCCTTACAGAAGCTTCTCAGCCTCATGAGGTCCCATTTATTAATTGTTGACATTAAGGCCTGGGCTATTGGTGTTCTGTTCAGGAAGTTGTCTCTTGTGCCATTGTGTTCCAGGCTCTTCCCCACTTTTTCTTCTAAATGACTTAGTGTCTCTGGTTTTATGTTGAGGTCTTTTATCCACTTGGATAATGGTTTTGTGCATGGTGACAAATATGGGTCCAGTTGCATTTTTTTTACACATAGACCTCCAGTTAGACCAGCACCATTTGTTGAAGATGCTATCCTTTTTCCATTGAATGGATTTGGCTTCTTTGTCAAAAATCAAGTGACCATATGTCTGTAGATTCATATCTGGGTCTTCCATTTGATTCTACTGATCAACCAGCCTGTTGCTGTGCCAGTACCATGCTGATTTAATTACTATGCAATATGAATTTTGAGGTCCTCCAAGATGCTGCTTTTTAGCTGTTGCTCAAATATTTACTGTTTTATCTTTGAACACTATTTCACAGCCTGGAAGTCATCTTCATGGTAGGAACCTTAATTTCCTTAAGTTTTGGTCAGTTATGACTAAGGCTGTGGTAATCATGCCATGTTCAAACTTTCCAAAACACAAGGCTTTAAATCAGCTGAGCATATGGCAAAAACACAGCATTTCATTAAATGGCACGGTGAGAGCTATGTGAGACCTCACCCAAGCAGCTTCTAAGTCCAGGGTGTCAATGGGCACCCCACATCCAGGACTCTCCACAACTTCTTATCCTCAGCAGGCTTTGAGCATTATGGGAGTTTTGTCTGTTTATTTTAGTCAGTCTACACGTTTACAGGAATTCTCCATATGTCTTGTTGCAATCACTAATGATGAATACCTCTGTTGTCTCTTTCTAAGTTTGTCAGTATCTCCTCTCCTGAGCTATGTGTTCACGCGTTTCATCCATTTTATTAGGTTGCTGTTTTCTCCATGTATTTTGAGACTTCTATAAATATTTTGGATACTGTGGGGATCCATGCTAAATTCAGCCATATTAGAAATCCATGATTAGGCTGCACTCTGTGACCCTGGAGTTGTTGACTCTTGTGGAAGGAGGTCTTGTATTCCAGGCTATGTTTGGATTATTTACCTTTGAAATAAATAGGGAAGTCCTTACAGGGAACTATCCAGAGGATTACAGGGAGCTATTCAGGTGATTGTATTCTTGCCTGGGGGATAGGGAAAGTGGCATTAGAATAGATCCTGTTGATCTTGCTATATAAAGTCTTGCTCATGTGCACTAAAGAGAGTCTTGATCAGAAATTTCCAGACTTGACTCAATATTTCTCGCATCTCTGTCCCCCATTTTCAATTCCCACTCCCTCTTTCAGGTGAACCCTGGTTTAATTTGTCCTGCGGCCCAGGACAGGATACAAGTCCTTTATCAATTTTGTTATGTATATCATTTCTTAGTTTGTAGCTTGATTTTTCTACAGTATTTTTCACAGAATAGAAAATTGCAAATTTTTTAAAAATTCGATTTAACATGTTTTTAATGTACTGCTATTGTTTATCTTAAATGTACTGATGTGCTTGAGGGTTTTTTTTTGTTTCATTTCATATATTTTTAGATCTACATGTATGGTAAGATGATTTTGTGAAACATGTGCAGTCCAGATATAGAATTATGTGGAGGGTGGGAAATTTTTCCAGCTCTGTTTGCAGAATTATTTCCTCACTAGCACTGCCACTGTTATGACAGCATTTGACTGTGTGCATTTCTGCGCTCTCTAGTCAGCACATTGATCATGTTACTGTATTTCTACTGTACTGGCTATACCATGCTGTGTTGATTACCACAGCTTCACAATAAGTCTCCAAGTCATGTGGTGTCATTCTTTCAATATATCTGTTTGTCTTTAGTGCAATGGGAGTTATTCTGGGTCTTTAATCATTCTTTGTAAACTTTAGAATCAGTTTTTCATTATTTACAAAATTGCTTGCCAAGATTTCAGTTGGAATTTCATCGGTGCTATCGACCCAGTTGGCAAGAACTGACATCTTAACAATACAGATCTTTCCAATCCAAGAACGATTTCTCCATCCATTTAGATAGTCTTTGATTTCTATTTTCTGTGGTTTATAATTTTCTTCATATAAATCTTGCACATAATTGATTTTAGTCAGATCAATGTATGAGTTAGGGAGTGTCCCTTCAACACTACACTTTGAAAGAAATTATGGGGATTTGATATGATTTTCCTAAAATACTTGATAAAATTCACAGAGCCACTTTGACTGCTTTGCTCTCAGAGAGAGGGTCATCTATAATAGAGCCACTTGATTCAAAGGGTATATACTCATGTAAGTCATCAACATCTGCAATTGGAAGTTTGCTACTTCCAAGAATTTTGTCCATTTGATCTGTTATCAAGTGCATATACATAATATCATTGTAATAATCTGTTGTCTTTTTAATTTTTTAATTTATTTTTATTTTTACATACATATTTATATTATTACACACACATATAAAAACTACATAAAGCAAGAAGAAGCATGAAACAATCAGGAATTGTATGAATGTTACATTCATAGTGTTTTGACTGTTTGAATTTGGCAACCTGGAAGAAAACATCTTTCCTATCTTGGTGAGTCTAAAATTCTGAGTGTAAATCAGTGTCTATCATATCTCACCTCTATCAACTTCAAACATGTATCTAGGCCTAAAGACATCTTAAACCCTAAACAACTAAGCTTAATTGTAAAACTAAACTATCTTGTCTTCAACCCCATCAAAAACTTGAGAAGGAATAAAATTAATTACCTGAGTAAACAAGAAGTGCAGGCTAGCAGCTTCCAAAGTGAAAAAATGACAGAGACATTTTGCTGCCTGAACAGTCACCCAGAGCTTTCTATAACATTGGAGCATCATCTTCAGCCTTCTGTACCAGTATATCTGACATACATATATGCACGGTATGAACTATTGAGGACTTACTTATATTGCTCACAAGGTTATTTTTAATTCATTGGTATAGAATTTTGAGCTTTTATGCAAAATAAGTTTAATTTGATACATTGGTGTATAATTCAAATTTAAGATTATTATTCACACACATTATATATATATATATATATATATATATATATATATATATTTCTACTCTAATATGAGGCATTGTACCAATAAAACTCAAGTAGAATACAAGGTTTACTTCCAATACTTTGAAAGTGCTATTGCAGGGTGTTTAGGATAAATAAGTTACACAAGTCTGTTGTCTTTTAATGTCCATGGAATCTTATTAGATACAGTCAATTTTTCTGCTGTGAGAAGTTTGTGTTATGTTTATTCTTTGCTGAAATTGGCTACAGGTTTTTCTATTTGATCACTCTTCTCCCAAAATGAGCTTTTAGTTTAATGATTTTTCTGACTTCTCAGATTCATTGTTTTCATCTTTAAATTTTATTTTTCTTACCCCTGCTTAAAAAAAAAAACAAAAACAAAAACGAACAAACAAAAAAAAACTCAGTGTCCTAGAGTTTCCTCAGATGCAAATAAGATTATTGTTTGGTACTTTTCCGTTTCTAATACATGCACTTGATGCTATAATACACACACACACACACACACACACACACACACACACACGTATGTATGTATATATATATATATGTCTTTGTTCTTTTCCTTCATTTTTCTCTTGGTAAACATTTTTTGTTGTTGTTGCAGCGGGTGTTAGAGAGATGGTTATGTAGTAATGAATTCCCTTATGTTTTGTCTTCCTGTTTTTTATCCCCATTTATTATTTCTTTTTCTTTCCTTTGTGGCCCAGTAAGTTTCACTGGGCTTGATTACAGTAGCATGGGGAAGGCACTGGTTTAAAGAACATGTACCACAGTGGCTACATTGCTGAAGACAATAGCTTTCCCTTCCCCATCAATCGTGCACTTTCTCCTGCTTTGTCCTCCTAGTCATCTTTGGAAGATAGTTTTGCCTGGTGTGCAGCTGTATGTCATTCTTTCATCATTTTGTTTATTTACCTGTATTCTCTTTTTGACAAGAACTCTATGGAGCCCCCGTTCCCATTGCTCTAAGTTAAAATGTGTTCATTTCTGAAGATTAAATTCGATGTTGGTCTAGTGCTCCACATTCTCTGGATCCATGATAATATGATATATATTATTAATTTTAGAAAATTGTCATGTGTTATTACATCAAATATTTTAGGCACCATTTTTTATTTCTGCATTGAATACTCTGTTTATCATATGTTATAGTTGTTGCCATTTTTTATTTTCCCCTCCACATTTTGTCTTTGTTGTTTAGTATGGATGTGGTTCTGGTTTTCCTGCCACCACCGCTGCCGCTGCTGGAAGTGCAGCATTCTTACACTGGCTTCTGGGTGGAAAAACCAATGAAGTATGGAGTCCTGAGTTCCGCTTCCATCAGGAATGGCTAGAGCATGCAGAGCAAGGTCTGTGCAACAAGACCTCCAATCTCACCAAGGATATGGAAAAGAGTTTTTCTACCATGTTACAGTTAGCTTTTTAAAAGGAGATTGCTGGTACTAGAGGGCATTGGAAACTTGGAGTTCCAAAGCCGAAACAGCAGTGATTCCCACCCCCGTGTTGCAGCCCTCTGGCTAAAACACTGTCTTAATGGCAGAGGGTGCAAGGGAATGCCAATACCTGATCTGCTAGAGCACAGATTCCAGTACTTAGGGCTCTGAGATGTCAAAGCTGACCCAGATGAATCAGGAAGCTGCCTTGCTGTGACCAGGTGAGCTCTAGTGGCAACCAAGGCAATTCTGCTATGGCTGTCTTGTCAGCAGGCAAGCCCAGGGGTCCAGAATCCTTTAGGGAGGCCCTTCTTTCTCCAGAATAAACAAAGACTCACAGAAAATCGTTGATGAAATAGATGGTGTTGCCTTTCCTCCCCCCACCTCCCACCCTTTATTCCATGTGAAACTGTGAACTATAAACCCTGAGTAGTAGGGAAGAGCTTTAAGGATGAATGTGTTTGATTGGTCAGGGCTAGGATGCTGGCAATGTTCAGTTTGCATGGAGAAGGATAATAGGTGGCAGCTTACATGACTGACCACCTGGGGGATGTGTCACGTGAAACAAGGAAAGAGTTTTGTTCCATGTCTTCCATTCTTAGGATGAGATTTTAAGTCTCAAATTTGAGATTCCTGGGATTTGAGCGTGCTCAGTCTCCTTCCTATGTCAATTCCTCTGGAGGCCTGGTCCATGAGCCTAGCATAAAGTAAGTTCTAATGATCTACCTGCATTCTTACTGAGTCCCACCTCAGCTAGCTTACCAATGAATAAAAATCCTATTGTGTTTTACCTTATTTTTTTCCTTTTGGTATTTTTAATATGTCCCCACATTTTTCTTGTAGCATCGCCAATCTGTTCTTGTATGTTATCTACTGCCCTGGTTATTTTTTATTGCCAACTCTACACAATGTAGCAGCATCTAGCAAGAGGGAACTTGAATTTAAAATTAGCCTGGATCATACTGGCCTGTGGGCATGTCTGTGGGATATGTTTTGACTGTTAATTGATGGAGAGAGCTCAGCACACTGTGGACAGTGGTACCCTGGAGCAGGGGGCCCTTGGCCGTATATGAAAACAGTCTGTTTTGAAGGCCGGAAAAAGAAAGCCAGTAGGCAGTGGGCTTTCATGGCTTCTGATCCAATTCCAGCTTGATTCTTACCTTGACTTTCTACAATAGAGTGTCTCTGGGAAAGGAAGCACAAATAACCATCCCTTTCCATAAGCTGCCTTTGGTCATAGCATCTTATCTCAGCAAAACAATGCAAACAAGAATATCTCCCTGTAGTGATAAGAATATGTTTTTGTTTTAATCCAAGGTATGGGGATATGGGGCTGCTTCACAGCGTCTGACTATGATTTGCCTTGTGCTCTAGCAGAGGCATGGTTTTGCCAGCTACAAGTAGTTTCTGAAATTGTATAACATTTGGGATTCTGGGGACATTTCAGAGGGTATATAAATGCTGGAGCCTCAATGGGTTGGTTCCTGTTGTTTGTGGCTTGTTAAGTAGTTATACCCAAAGAAGAGACAAGAAGAAGAAAGTAGATATCCTGATAGCAAAGATCAAACTTAACCCAAGGAACGTGATGCCCTTAATCATCAGGAAGTAGTCTAACGATAACTTTGCCATGTTTCTGACCACTGACTTTATTCAGGGATCTCTTTTCTTTCCTGTCTATCCCCCTTTCTTGCTTATCCAGTGTTAGGAGGTTGAAAGGGTGGAAGGAAAGGAATGGAGAAGGATGGGAAAAAGAAGAACCTACCAAGTAGCTAATGCTGCTTGTGTCTACCATCTTCATTAGCACTCTTAAAATACTTACTGCGGTGACTCTCAAATCCCCTCTGTGATTGATGGCTCAGTCATTCATGAACTATGCTGCTAAGGGCACAGTTCTCAGGCTGACACCCTGCCAGAGCCAGAGAGACACCTGAAGGTCAGAGGTTTATCTTTCCCTCATTCTGTCACTACATGGCAGACAATTGGTTGGACCAGGTCTCCCATGCTAACACCCTCAGGGCCTAATTGTCCAGGCCTGCGACACCAGTGCCAGCCCTACTGTACTGCCCATTGTGGTGCACAGCCCACTCGCCCCAGTGCCGATGCTGGTGAGGGGCAGGGACAACTCTCCTTCTCTTATGACTCCAGAGCCAGTTCTCCTGCCTACCACAAAGGGGTAAGGGAAAAGAGGAAAGGAGAGCATCTTTCCTATTTCATGCTATTGCATGGGAGATGAGTAGCAGAGCCAGCTCTACCATGCTCATATCCTCAGGGCTGGCTCACCAAGAACTCCTGCAATGTGAGGGCTGGCCTTCATAAGCACTGCAGCTGGCTAGGGGCAGGGTAAGTTCTCCTGGCCTCATGCCTCCGGGGTCAGTTCTCCCATGATTCCCAGGTGAGGGGTGGGGCGAGTTCTACAAAGCCTTCAGACATCCAGGCAGCAGCAAGGACCAGGGACATCCACTTGGCCTTCAGTGACAACAGATCCCTGCTGCTTCAAGACCATGGACCCAGATGTGGCTTCCAGTGGCAGCATAGGACAAGACCCCGCCATGGTCCCATGTAACCATCACCAGCTACACTCATCATGTTCTTCCTCACTACCCTTGAGTCTCCAGTTCTGTATCTCTTTATTTTGTTCATATCGTTCCGTTTCTCTTTCTGTCCCATTTATCTCTCACTTACTTGCTTGTCTTTTTGGCACCTAGAGTGTCTCTGAGTGTCTGGGGTCACCTCAGGAGTGGCCTCAAGAGTCCTATGCCCCACTTGTGTATTATGGCACCAGAAAGGGGTCATCTTGGGCTCATCTGCTCCCCCAGGCCTGCATGGTGCTGGGCTGGTAGTCATTTCATGCTAGCTCCCTGTCTGGGGCCCATGGTGATGGTCTGATTGTTATCTCAGGCTCCCTCCTCACCTAGCCTGCCAGAGTAGCCCATTGCAGGGGTAATCTGTATTAGTCTCACTGCTACCTAGTGTCTGAGGTCCCAGGCAGAGTTCTTCTAGCCTCCTGCTAGCTTCTCATCCTCGGGGACCCATCCAGGTCTGCCAGGTGCCAGTCTGGTGATCATCTGAAGCTCATTTTTTTCCCAGGGAATTTTAGATTACTACTCATTCAGATGTTCATAGGTCAAAATACTGAGCATAGGCATAGACAGCCTCTCTCCTCTCTGCTACCTATGGACACACGTGGAACACAGAAGCCACACCTGAAATGCCTCTAGGGGCAATATATTTATTTTTAAGTAATGTTCTTTATTAATTATTTAAAATTTTTCATACAATGGTTGTCTTTTAATCTAGCCTTTTCCCAATGCCTCCCAGATACCTATTGTCTTCCCTACCCACGCAGTTTCATGTTCTCTTTCTAAAGATTTTACTTCTATTTACTCTTACAGCTCAAAAAACAATCTATGCTGGGTGGGGTGTGATAAGGCACCTCTACAATCACAGCACTTGGGATGTGGGGGGTAGGGAAATGGGTACTAGGCCATCTTTGGTTGGGTAATGAGTTTGAAGGCAATTTGGGCATACAACACCATTTCTGAAACAGAAAAATAAAAGAAATAAAGAGAATGAAGAAGAGAAGAAAGGAAGGAGGGAAGGAAGGAAGGAAGGAAGGAAGGAAGGAAGGAAGGAAGGAAGGAATGAGCTTAGAAATACCCTATGTGCACAAGAACCATCATCATACCTTTATTGGTAGAGTTATTTAATCATCTATATTTGTTCCGATTTACTGTCTTAAGTAATCAAGTGCATGTGTTGACTATGTGTACAGATTTACCTGCTTCTCATTATTTTACTCTATGTGCATGCATGTCAGCATACCATGTGTTATTTTACCTGCTTTGCCTTATTTTACTGTGTGTGGACATGCACACCACCATACTGTATGTAGTGGTTTGAATAGGTAAAGCCCCCACAAATCCAAGTGTTTGAATGCTTAACTCATAGGGAGTGGCACAACTAGGAGGTATGGCCTTGTTGGAGGAAGTAGCTCACTATGGAGGTGTGCAAGCTACTCCCAATGTGATAGTCTCCTTCTGCTGCCTATGGATCAAGATGTAGAGACCTCAGCTCCTCCAGCACCATGTCTGCCTGCATGCTGCCATGCTTCCCACCATGATGACAATGGACTAAGCTTCTGATATGTAAGTCATGCACAATTAAATGTTTTCTTTTATAAGAGTTGCTGTGGTCATGGTGTCTCTTCACGGCAATAAAACCTTAACTAAGACACCATGTGTTGTTTTACATTTTACAGCACTGAGAAAATGGTTTGCTCTAGGAACGACTTAGTCAGGTACAAGTAAAGCCATGCTGACTTTTTTACCTGATATCATTATTAGGTTCTATCTCATCCCACTGAGTCTGTGTTAGCCTGTTTGCATGTGTATGTATATACTATGATGTTCTCCTTGTATGCAGCATGCACCCGAGACTTCCTGTTATTATCCAAGCTTATAACCTCAACCTGTAGCTAAAGTCTTCAGTCACACTGCATGAATCTCACGGATGACTTGGTGTGCTGAACTCCTATCATCTAACTCTTGCATCTATTTTCTCTTCTCTATCATCTTTAAAAAAATTTTTACAATTAAATTTTATTTTGTTGAATTTTAACAACTATTATTGTTTCCTTTGTACCTAAGACTCCTTAAAATTGTATTCTCTCTCTCTCTCTCTCTCTCTCTCTCTCTCTCTCTCTCTCTCTCTGTGTGTGTGTGTGTGTGTGTGTGTGTGTGTGTGTGTGTAGGTCAGAGACAACATGGAGTTAATATGTATTTTTATTAAGCAATTTCTAGCTTCATTGCACTGGTGTTCACAAAGGATCATCAACAACATTTAAATTTATTATAATTTGTGAAGGTTTCTTGTACGGATTATCAACTGACCTGTCATGTATTGTGTCTTATGTGTTAGTGGACATCATGTATGCTGTATACCATTGAAAGGAGTTTTCTCTCATATCTACTGCCTCCTGACTTCTAATGATTCTTCTCTTTCTTTGTTGACCATCTTATCTGAATATAACTTGCCTAGAAATGGTGTCATGAATGATGTCTTCTGCTATTGAATGGAAATTAATATCTTCTTTGCGTTCATTAATATTTACTTTATACACTTGCTTGCTCTGAGTTGGGCACATATACGATTTTTAAAAAATCCTTCTTGCAGAACTGACATTATATAATATCCTTCTTTATCTCTTTATTGCTTGAGTTTGAAAATCATCTCATCGACTGACTCTGACCCAAACTCTGGTGCCTCATATTTGACCACTTCCCCTTGGTGGGGAGGCCTGGTGGCACACAGAGAAACAATAAGCAGGCTACCAAGATGATACTTGATAGCCTATGACCATATAGTGGGGGAGGAGGTCCCCCTCGGACATAGACCTAGGGGAGGGGAATAGGATAAAAGCAGGAGGGAGGGAGAAATGGGAGGATACAAGTGATGGGATAACAATTGAGATGTAATCTGAATAAATTAATAAATTTTTTAAAAAAGAAAAAAAAAGAAAAAAATCATCTCATCTCATTTAAGTACAACTGTTCATGTTGCTTTTTTATTAAGTTTTCATGCAATATTTTATCTCTTTAGGACTTTGTATTGCAAAGTTCTTGTTCCAGGAACAGACTCAAACACCAAAGATTAGAAAAATCTTGATGATAGGATTCCATTGAAATCTGCCATTTTTCCTTCTTGTCAGGATTCTGAGGTCTGAGATGCAGTACATTCCATGGACAGTGAATGTGATATGTGCGCATGTAGGAGTGATTAGTATATCACCTCCGAAGCACAGAAGTTTGGTACTAAAACCTACAGTTTCTTTGCTAAACAGAGAGATGAATCATAGTTTCTATGTACCAACATAAGCTGGAAGTAAGCTAGTTTGACTCATACAAGAGAATCGTGATTTGTAAAGTACCCATGAGGATAGCTAAAGAAATGGCCAGATTACTAGATAGGCCATTATGTCAGTATTCCTGAAAGTGCTTTCCTTCTTCATTCTCTTTACAAATAAAAACACATCCTTGACTTTTGCAAAACCTTCACAAAAAAGTGTCAGCAGCAAAGCAATCATTTCAGAAGTCCATTCCATGCAGGTATGGATTGGGGGAGACTCCCTGAGGAGTTTGTGTGCATGAATTTTGATATGCTAATAGTTCTGTGGGAAAGCTTTTTCAATATTCTCTCATAAAGAGGCAATCTCGACATTCAAACAGCCAATATGCAAGATGATTGCTATGGGATGGAAAGCCAGGTGATTTAAAGAATAATTTGACCCTTAAAATCCCTGCTGTGGAAAGCTCAAATTATTGAGATTGGCTGTCATGGAAACCACGATCAATTCAGACAAAGCCTTCAATGACACAAAAAGTCCTCACACTGTAGCCAGGACCTGCCCTCTGCAGGCCGTGCAGGCAGCGCACACCATCAGCCAGGCTCTGTCCAGTCTAACATATGTGGCCTTCATCTATAGGGAAGATAGAACAAAAAGTGGATTAGTGAATCTACTCCTCAACTTAATGCCTCAATTGTCACTCACAAGGTTATTTTTAATTCACTGGTACAGAATTTTGTATATAGATGCAAAATAAGTTTAATTCTAGATAGAGTGGTATAGAATTTAAATGTAAGATTATTCTTCACACACATTATATATATATATATATATATATATATATATATATACTACTCTAATATACGGTATTGTTCCCATATAACTTAATTATAATACAAGGTTTACTTCCAATACTTTGAAAGGGCTATTGCAGGCTTTTTAGCATAAATAAGTTATACAAGTTAAATTTTAGTTGATCAAATCATGGTCATGCCAATTACTAGTCTACGTCTATCACAAGAATATGCATCTTAGGTGCAGCAGATAGATATGATTCTATAGAAAGATAAGGTAGGATAGTTAGATATCCTCAGAGACATACAGAATATGGCATTTTAAATTTTTTTTTATTATTTTAAAGATTCACTGACAATGAGACAGGTTAATTCCTGGCAAAACTCAGCATAACTCAAAGAGGATGATGAGCATCAAGGAACCTCCTTGTGAGGATGGCTTCAAATGTGGGAAACAAGCCACTGGGAAAAATGTCCTTGTTTCTACCACAGACAGAATTCTGTCTTAAAAAGGGCAAGCTTGGATGCAGGCAGAGTCGATGGCCAAACTCTGCTGAGACAGGGTAAGCAAGTCCTCAATAGTTCCTGCCTCATAAATCTGTCAGTCAGATATATTGGGCCAGAAGGCTGAAGAAGGTGCTACAACATTATAGAGCTCTTTGAGTGACTATTCAGGTAGCAGACTGTCTCTGTCATCTTCTCATTTAGAAAGCTACTAACCTGCACTCCCCGCATACTCAGGTAATCAAGTTTATTCCTTCTCAAGTCTCTGATGGAGTTGAAGACCAGGTAGCTTAGCTTTACAATGAAGCTTAGTTGTTTATGGGTTAAGATATTTTTAGGTCTAGATAGATGTTTTAAGTTGATAATGACAATATGTGATGGAGATTGATTTACATTCAGAATTTTAGATGCACCAAGATAGGAAAGATGTTTTCTTCATGGCCGTCAGATACAAATAGCCAAAACACTAAAAATGTAACATTTATATAATTCCTGATTGTGTCATGGTTCTACTTGCAATAGGTAGTCTATTATATATATATAAGTGTAATAATAAAACATATATGTAAAAAATAAAAAATGTTTAATTAATAAAAAGAAGAGAAAAAATAAGAAAAAAAGAGAAAAACCTAGCAGGGAAAAAAAAGAAACAGAAATCAGTGTTTTCCTGGCTTCCACTGCTGTTACTTATGGCTTGTGACAAAATTAAGAACATAAATAATTTGGTATCAAGTTCCCTTTGTAGGCCGCTGTTTTATTAGACTTTGCTTTTAGAATGAAAGGTGTGGGCATAGGACACAGAAGGGAGTTTGTTTCATTTTGATTCAAATTCCAGGAAGTAGAAGTGTAGTGACACGCGCGCACACACACACACACACATACACACACACACACACACA